>CM060840.1:97912500-98512500 GCA_030762175.1 Metallyticus violacea | reverse complement strand
TGCAGTGAACCCTAGAAAATCTGTACCATTATACATTTAACAGCTTACAAGGCGACTAAGGAAAATGCATCCGTTCTGCACACGAAGCCTCAAAATTAACTATTTATAACAGAATAAAAGCGACAAAGGTGTGAGACAAGTTACTTGTTCTTACAATGCACAACTACCAGTGACTTGTTAGCAAAGCCCTCAAGACATTCCAAACGCAAGCTCTCTTGAGCGACAATTATGAAATTTCACTTACAAATTACATGTGCAACAGATCAATGTATTGTACATTGTCCACATTAAATGTAAGCTTAATTTTACAACTAATGGAAAAATTCAACGTAATTTCATACCGTATCCTCATTTACATTCACTCGACAGTTAAGACACCAACAAATACATACTGTTGTTTTAGAAAGGCCCAACCTTGCTGCTATTTCTGTAACTTTGAGCAGCCGGTCTTCCATAATTTCTCCAACCACAAGAGCGATGTTTTTAGGCGTGAGCACCTCCAAGGGCCGACCTGCACGCTCTTCATCTTCGATGCTTTCTCGACCCATTCGAAAGTTTGGCCCATTCTTTCACGGTAGAATATGAGCAGGATACTTCCCCATGTACACCGTCCAATCGCTGTTTAATTTCCTTTGGAGTAAGTCCTACTTTTGTGAAGAACTTGATAGCAGCTCGATACTCGATTTTGGGCATGTCACGATGCTTCTACACAGTCTGTGTGTGTGTGTGTGTGTGGGGGGGGGAGAGAGAGAGAGAGAGATTGGTGATAGGCTATATCCCTGTTTTAAACCGGTTTGTTTTTATTTATTTTGTTATTATTTCATTCAATTCAATTATCATGTCCTATCTTATTATAAAAGTTGCATAACTTTAGTGTCATGGGATAACCTTTTTTATAAATTTCCCATAGCTGTGAACGGTTCCCTATGTCAAACGCTTCCTAAGAATACTTTAAAGATCAAATGTTTTTGAGGCAAAAAGCGTGAGAACCCCTTGTTCTCCTTCCTGTTCTCCCGGCCAGGACCGATGGATTTTTTCGGGCGTAAAAATGCTAAGTATGGCTTCCTTCGGAAGGGAAGTAAAGCCGTGGGTCCCGTGTCGTACATTTGCGGCACGAAAAAAAACCTCAAGCCTGAAAGAGAGGCCTCTGAGCAAAATTTGTTGGCCGTTTCACGCCTGAGTTGAATGCGACGCTGATGACCTGGGATGTTAAACAGCGTCCATAAATAAATCAATCAATCCTTCCTGTTCTAATACAATGCAAGAAACTTGACAAAGAGATCGTTTTGGTTGGACCACAGCAATTTCAATTAAACTTTGTAGTAGCCATAAGTAATTTAAAATATCCTAAATTTAATGGTAATTATGTAAAATCATTGCAACTTTACAAATAGCTATTGAAAAATTGGAGTGACGCGGCAAGTCGGCTATGGTGACATTTTATGTCCTTGATTGTGCTAGTGCCTGTGTAGGACGTTGAACGAAATAGTAAATGTTAGTATATAAAGTTAAAAACAAATACAGTATCCAGTTAGTAAAATGCATTGGATGTTTTAATATATAAGATACTTGAGTTAGATATATGTAGGCGAACATTACTGAAAAAATAATAGAAAAAATATAATGGGAAAATATGCAGGACATTGTGTATCACTAGTGGAAACGATCACACATTGCAGGAGGATTAAAGTAATACTAATATAGTTGAAAGTGAAGATGATAGAAATCAAATATTCGGTAAAACAGATGGAAGTTGCAATAGTTGCGCATTATCTCGACAGATATCTAACAGAGCTATTATACACAAACTTACCATATGGGAGCTTCAGAGAAAAAGGGACTGAAAGCATAAGCAAATATTCTTTAAAAAAAATCTATTCTAAGACCTTTATATCAATTTGTAATGAGCGTCAAAACGTTTCTCCTGCTTACAAAGTATGAAATCCAGTACACTGAACAAGTTATCAAACGAGAAACCGCCTCATTTCTACTACTCGTTTCGTCGTTCTGTGTCACATTGTTATGGGGGACGCGGATGGATTGAATCTCTAGCTTGCCAGGACGTGCAGATGACAGACCAAATTTCATGAAATCGATCACAACTTTTCAGTATGTTGTGTTATTGGGCGACAAAATTTATTATGACTTAATTGACGATTCTATCAAGTTTCATTAAGATAGTTCCGGTCCAACCGACTCTTCCCTTTAAGTACCGAGCAGGCTGACTCGGCAGTAACGCTTCAGACTCGCATTCGAAAGGTTCCGGGTTCAATTCCCGCTAGACCGGCCATCCAAACCGTGGGTTTTTCGTGATTTCCCCTGGTTAGACGAATACTGTAGATGGATATTTACATTGCACGAGTTTTCCCTCTCATATTATTTCATTCCACTGGTTCTGTTACACAAAGAGCCAGAACAGGTGGCCTGGCGCGGTGTGATGTTGGCTTGCACTTTGTAAAGATTTCTGCCCCGGCATCTTGAATGGAGGTGGTAACTTGTAAGAGACCCCATCTGAGTCCGCGCAGTCACTGCCCGACATTTACCCTTACACAGAGAACTGTGTTTTCCAGATTTTCCTCAGTCCTCATAAATGGCAAATGCCGGGGAGGTACCCTATACTTCGGCCTGGAACGTTTCCTTCTTTAAAAAATCCTTCCCTAATATATCATTTCGTTTCATGTATCACCAGTGTTCAACGCCTGTGGTACTTGTAGTAAAAACGGGCGTTAAACACTATTAAAAAAAACACAAATCTTAATCCAATTAATGCTACTTTTTATACGTTTAGTTTAAGTTTAATAAAAAAATAATAGAACATAAAATAATATTATTTCATAACATTTTTTCTACACTATTCTTTATCCAATAAATGTTACTTTTATATAAGCTATTACTCCAAAAGAACAATTTCAAACCTGTTACTTCCCCCCCCCCGCCTCCCTGCACTGTTCTCATTCGAATAAATATTACTTTCTAGGGTAGTTCAGTTTAAGTTTAATAAAAAATTGTTATATTAATTCATAATATGTGACACGAAAATATCTGCTGGCTGCAGTTCCGAATGGTAGCGGTCGACTTCGTCACGGTTCGACTTGCAGCCTGCGTTGCGTTCTCGGTGCAAGTGTGGCCGACCGGTGTTTCCTCATCTCATCCCCTAATCCCTTTGGCACAAAGAGTCAGCAGTGAGCAAGACTCAAGTACCGAAAACTTCCGCCCCACGCTCATCCATCCGTTGTAAGTCAGGCCAGTGGTGTCTAATAGTTAACACCGAAACAAACTCGTAATTCAATCGCCCCGTAGGTGTTGGTTATTGCCGTTTTAACTGCTTGCAACCGCTGCAGTAGGAGCATCCCCGGAAGAGAGTACCTATTGCGGCTGTACTACCCAGGAGAGGATTTTTGAAACATTTCTTAAAATTTCTCTCGATCTTACTATACACCAAAAAGTTAATTCCGACGAATCTGTCTGGTGAACTATACAGTTCTTTTAAGCTGGATGCTTTACTTATTCACTACCTTGATACTCATTTCTGTAGCTTCTATGATGTACATTTACAAACTGCTATGTTGAGTCAATAAGACATCTACGAAATTGTCAAAAGAAAATCTACACCCGCACATGAGCTCTTGCTCACTCTGGTGATTTTAAGAGTTTGTACTGCCTATTAATATTTGTATGAATAAATGAATTGATTCCGACCAGTAAAATTTGTTTGAACGTCCTAAGGATTACGGGCTCTTACAGAACTAAGGCAGCAAATCACCCCTCCCCCCAAAAAAAAACCCGGAATAATTGAGTCTATGCCCAGGAACACAAACACAGTACACAAAGGACTTTTTAAATTAGTTGCCATCTACACTATACAATGCTTCTTCATTGTTTTTTTTTAAATCTCTGTTATTAAAAGTGAAGCAAATTATAACGCTGAAAAAATATTTTATGAGCGTTAATAAAAGTTTATTTTCCAAAAAAAAAGCAAAGCTCTCAGAAGATATACTTGTACAATTCATATTATAGTCTAAAATATCGACTTACGAAATACTAGAGAACCGATGCCATTTACAGCATAGGGTGTATTCAGAGCAAAAGGCAATGTTAAACACGATAAGTAATGAGGAACCTGTTTACCTTCCTAGTATCACAACAGAAGCCACGTCCTTTACAACGTATTTCACTAATTATGAACATTAGAGCAGGCGCCATGTTAACCGTTATAAGGGCGAAATATATTATGTCAAATTACGCATTCTGTAAGTCGAATTTAAAGTACAGGTGTTTAAGTAATTTTGATATAAAAATTACTTACGTCTCCCGCTCTCCAAATTTCACACATTCCTTTACGAATTTTTCCTAATAATTTCGGGGGCATATAATGAGCTTTTAAGAGCTATTTATGAGAAATATAGTAAAAGCTCATACCATTATTCACTATCTCGATTTCTGTAGTGTCCAATTTCCCTTCATATGTGCTCTTCATTCAACTGAGGCAACAGCCATAAAGCATGCCGAATGACAAAAACATGTACTGCATTTTTGCAGCTTCCATTCCGATGTAAACAAATATGAATGTATCACTCCGATTAGTTAAGTAGAATGTTTCAATAAATTCCCTTGACAGTACATACTTCCGCCTCTTTGTATTGATACTGACTGCACTGTACAAGGAACTGCCATGGATGTCCGAGGTCGTTAAGGCGCGGACTCTTTCGCGGGATGTCTGGGGTTCGAATACCGCCAGGACCGTCCATATTGACTTTTTTTCCCCCCCAGGATTTCCTCAGTCCCCATAACTGGCAAATGCCGAGGAGGAATCCTAAACTTAGGCCTGGAACGCTTCCTTCCTTAAAGCATATACTTTCCCAGTTTATCATTTCATCTAATGTATCATCAGTGTCACCGTCTGTGATGCCTCAGTAGTAAAAACGGGCGTTAAACACTATTAAAAAAAAAACTACAAGGAGCAACATGTGCGTAATTATTAAAATGCATAATAAACCATTCATAACGACTGATATCTCTCAACATTATTGCAGTATTTAATGAAATAGTTTTCTCAACGAAAACTGCCTATATTGAAGGGTACGCTGCAAGGATGTTACGTCTTCCTGGAGCCAATGAGATCAGTTAGGACAGTGAACGGATAATACGAGTTGGAACTTCCATTGCCACAGAAATTTCACTGGTGTGATTGAAGATATGGAGGAAGAACAGTGGAAGAAGTTGACCATAGCCTTGAGGAATTTGCCATATCCAAACTTGAATGCATTTTGAGAAACAATCGCAATGTGGAAGCCTTTGCAACTTCTCTTTCCACGTATTTACAAAACATAGTTTAAGTAGATGTTGAGCGGAGTTTTCTGCGTATGTAAGGATCTCCTGATCTCAATGCGCCAAAGATTTACATTCGAAAACATAGAAAGGATTACTTAATCCAGTGGGTTTTTTTAATGGTGTTTACCGCCCTTTTTTACTACTGAGGCATCACAGGCGGTGGACATTGATGATACATGAGATGAAATGATATATTGGGAAAAGATATTTTTAAAGGAAGGAAACGTTCCAGGCCTAAGATTAGAGTACCTCCCGGCATTTGCCATTTATGAGTACTGAGGAAACCCTGGAAAAAACCTGTCAGGGAGGAAGATACTGACGGGATTCGAACCCCAGACTTCCTGCTCAAGAGTCCGTGCCTTAACTATCTCAGTCACCCGTGGCGCTTTAATCCAGTGTAACAGCTTGGTTGAAATCCAATAAATGCCACGTTTAAGTCCTAAGTATTGGCTACTTCATGTTATTGCCTGCAGTATTGAATAAGGAATGTTAATATGACTGGCTTAGACCTGAAAAAAATGTTTAGCACCTTAGAACCGTTTAGCCTTTTTATATAAATTTTCAGTTTTTCTTTCTTTCCAACCATAATTTTGCACCTTAAAAATCCATCTTTGGATATAATAATAAAGAAAAAATAAAAGACGATAGAATTTAAATTAAATTTTCTCCACGGAGTAATTATTTCAATTTTATCCTTGTCTTCTCCCCCTTGCTTCTTTCTTTAAAGATATATTCAGGAAATAATCTCTGTGCTCCCATTTGCTTGTATTTACGCCTCTAATGTGCACTTATAATTAACTTGTTTGACAAAGTGGTATTATCTTAATGAATGTTTTATGGTTTTAAGATTATTTTTTTCGCCAGTATACACGGTACAAATTATTCCTACTATCAAAAGTAGGCTTCCTTAAAGAAAAGAATTAAAATTAATGGGAGAATGCCGATATTCGTTGCAATTCTAAGCTGCAATATTCCATAGGTGCATGCATATATGAGTCAAGTTCCAAAAGTGTTCAGACTGTTAACTCTTTGAGCTGAAATAAATTAATTATTGTAACCCCCATTCATTGCAATGCACTCTTATCACATCCCTGAATTAAAAACTCACGCAGAAGATATATCTTCAGTTTACAGAAGAAGTGTTATGTAACTGGGTGCTCCTTCTGGGCCAAAGGGTGGGTATCCGATATCCTGTGAGTGTCTTTCACTCCAGTCTTGCAACAATATGCACTGTCATTAAGCAGACGAACCTAACCCAGCACTCCTCCTTTATGACTTTCTGCATTAGTTGTACACCTTTACTTCCGTCAACCAAGAATTTTCCCGGTAATCACAAAAGATTGCTATGTTGTTCCTGGTGGACTGTGTAACTAGAAATCCTTCGCCGCCGCTTCGGGTGGTTTACGACACTATTTTGGAAACAGTGCCATAGTAAAGAATCATGGTTTCTTTCTGATCACATTAGCGAAGTGGATGCTTCTAAGCTGTAGAAGTCGGTCCTGGTGGTGTAGTGGTTACCATACTTGCCTCCTACACCCAAGATCGCGGGTTCGAATCCGGCCAGGACCGATGGATTTTTTCGGGCGTAAAAATCCTAAGTATGGCTTCCTTCGAAAGGGAAGTAAAGCCGAGGGTCCCGTGTCGTACATTTACGGCACGAAAAAGAACCTCAAGCCTGAAAGAGAGGCCTCTGAGCAAAATTTGTCGGCCGTTTCACGCTCTGAATTGAATGGGACGCTGATGACCTGAGATGTTAAAGAGCGTCCGTAAATAAATCAAAAACAAATAAATAAATAAATAAATAAAAAATAAAATAAGCTGTAGAAAAAAATCGGGAAACCCACCTAACACGTTAAGTTTGCAAATGTTTCAAAACACAGATTAACAGAAATCGCCTGTTTAAGCTTCAGCCACCTGCAGTTTCTCTTAACAAAAGAAGCCCCTCATTTATTCAGATGTGTTTTCACAGCACCATGCTCAAAGTTTAACATTACAGCTACTTAATGTGGCTCGCTATGGTCGAAAGATGCTTCCAGTTAAATGATACTTATCGAGAGAGTTGGAACCAGTAAGCTAACTGCCCCACAGATTGTGCTCTTACCCATGGCGTTTTAAAATCGGTGCGAATTAATTTCACCAAATATAGTTTATGGGGGAGGGGGGAATAGCCCTCCAGCATGTAAATTAAAAAAAAAAATCCTTACCCTGTCCTGGAATGACCAATAACAATATAATTTTTTGTTAAAAGTGCATATTGCAATAGAATTTGACAGTAATATCGATAATTTTGTAAATGCTAATCGATAGCAATTTTCCTCATATATTTTCTCTTCCTGTTTCCTGCTTATCAGCTGTTGTCTGCAATCATTCCCAAAGCACTTTCGATATCCTTGAACATGTACCATTGTATATTTTCATTTACCTATAGTGACAATGAAACAAAAAGTATCAACTAATAATATAGAAAAGAAATTTGTGTGTTTATCTGAAGAAATGGAAAGTAGACCACCCGTGCCATCCAACGTTTATACAGGTAATTGTTTACTATGAAACGTGACTAAGTAACATGCAACATTCTAGCACTGAAGGACACAAGCGGAGCTACAGATATGCGAACACTTCATTCGAATTCGAACCTGTATTTTCGCTAACGCGAAACTGCAGGTGAATACTATAAAACACTGCGCTAGGCCATTTTCTATAACTCGTACTTGGTCAACAATATTTCACGAGGTCAAACAAAGGCAGAAGCAACTGTAAAAAATGTTCAGACTCCAAGAAGTACGCACGACTTTAATGGTTTAAAAGCTCCTTAAAAATCCCAATCGCAACTGATGCGTACAACCACAAAAATAGATGCCTCCTCTAGCGAGATATTTTGACCATCTGAGTGGAATAAAAAACAAGTTCCTGAATGTCATTGAGCAAGGTGATGAGACAAGTTAACATGATAAACTCTTCCCGTGTTGAACACATCTTTCAAGCAAAAAATGTTACTTTACATTGTGCAGAATAATGCATACGCGAATCACGGGTAACATAATTCTGTGATTAATGTAAATATTAAAGGGAAAGAGGGGGGTCAAAATAGTTTTTGTTCTTTGTACCGTTTTAATATGTGGAATTTTATGTTTATTGTTATATAATTTCATTAATGTTCCTTGGATATAGAGCATTTTAATACATTTTAACTATATCACTGCAAAACCTAATTTTTTTAATTTTTATTTCACGAGCACTTGTTCAGTTCAAAGTCTATATCTCAGGAGCTGTTTGCTCTAGAATGCTGTAGTTTGTCTTGAACGATAGAAAAATTTGTATTTCATAAGTTGGCTGTATTTGTTTCCATAACATCATCCTTAGTTGTTTTAAAGTGCGGCGGGTTTTAGCTTGAAAGGTTAATTTTTCTGTAAAAGCATTTTTTGGCTGCAATCATTAAAAAACTACTCTTTTTTTTTTTTTGCATAAGTTTTCCTTTTTTTAGGATCTGGATAAGCTATCACTTTGAAAAGTTTACTATTTATTCATAATATAATTGTGATGGTGTGAATCTATTATGGTAGAGCTAGAACATAATGTGACAATGTAAATAACTAAAATGTTCGGGGGAAACAGAAAAAAAAAGCAAACAATTGAAAATGATGTATCATTTGCTTTAGAGTCATGATATAGTAATGGAAATAGATCAGTAATTTTTAAATTACGTGGATATGTATGCTGTAAAGGTTTCATTTCATTAGCTTTAATAGTCCTTGAGATAATGGGAACTTAAGTTGGTAAATTTAACATTACAAGAATAGGCCTTTCTCACCCCTCTCTTAAGCTGCTCACATATGACAATGAAAACAACTTAAAGCTAACTACTACTGCAATCATATTTTGCATAATTCAATCAAGCGTGTCCCTAAATATTTACATTGAAATGATAATATTAAAAAATTATAAACACCTTTCAGAATGTGCCAAAAGAGAGAATTTTGAACTTCTTGAAGTGAAATAATCTGAAATTACACGCCATGTGACTACCTGGGCTCTTTCTTTGACGTCATCAGCTATGGATAGCTTAATAAAGAATTGGTTAAACATGAGCCATTATTTTAAAATTTAAAAAAAAAAATTCAATGAATGCATAGATTAGGTAGGTAAAATCAACAGAGGATAAAGGACTTGAGGGGGTACTGCCAATGTAAAAATTTAAAGCTTTATGACCCTACAAAACAAAATTACTTTGTTACTTTTTACTCTTTAGCTACCAGTAAATTTCCAAATATTGCCGTTCATCTGATGCAAATCTCATCAATTGGCTTGTTCGACTATGCACTTTCTTCATGCATTTACAACTCATTGTTCAACAATTTCATATTGATATTGGAAATAAATACAACCTGTGTGAAGAGTCTTATAATGCAGCGGGTATTATAAATATGCTAAAGTCAGGGAATATCGAGCAAAAGTGAGTGAATATATTTATCGAATTAAATAAAAGAAATCAATGTCCAAATCTTGCTATGTTTTTAGACTAGGTGTTACTTATTGCAGGCTCAAATGCCCACCCTCTCTCAATGATGGAAAGGTGAGAGAAAGCACTTAACTTATAATTAATAAAACCATTACAACCAGTAATGATCAATTTTGATAGATATAAATAGTGTTGCAGTTTGCACAAGGCAAGAGAATCAAAGCTATTGCAGCATCTGTTGATAAATTTAAATAAGTTCAACTTAAGAAATAACCATTTTGAAGTTTATCTAATTGCACTCGATAATACCTAAAACTGTTTAAAATTATTAGTAAGTATTTTGATGTGCTATAATTAAAATGCTATTTGTATAATTTAAATACAAATCATCCTAATAATTAGATAGCATACATTTCCCAAAAATTCCATCAGAGCAAGCCCATCCATTCTCGCTTATTTTTACGTTACATGCCGTAAAACCTAAAGAAAGGCAAATATCGTTCGATTTTTAATATTTATATCGTTTTTTTCTAGTACGCCACACCTTAAATGTTTGAAGCATCGCATTAGCGAAAACGTTTATTATGTTTTGTCGAATTACACCATCCTATCAACTGTAGGCATTATTAGGTGAAAAGTCTGGTGCAGCATGCATAGGCTACTATATTTTAATACTTAAAATAGATTTACGGCACGTTAAAGAACTTTAAGCCCGAAAGAAGAGGCTTCCGAGCAAAATTTATCGGCCTTTTCACACCGTGAATTAAATAGGACGCTTATAACATAAAATGTTAAAGAGCGTCCGTAAATAAACCAAATATAATAATAATAATAATAATAATAATAATAATAATAATAATTTATATGGAGAAGTGGAAGAACGCAATGGACACTACAGAAATGTCGATGTTGTCTAAGTTAAGAATTCAAACATTTCCATTCTCAAAGTGAGAAGGTTAGCAGCTAAGTGCATTTGAACATAGCAGCTAAGTGCTTCTGGACATCACCTTAGAAGCTGTAACATTATGCCAAAATTCCAACCAGTATCTTGACTCTTAGGTTCGCATGACAGTTACTTTGGCCAAATGCGCCAAAACAAGCCAAAATACCCGCAGCTTTGAAAAAGAGGGGGGAGAAAAAATAAGTGAATCTGTGAATTAGGAATATCACACTTAAACCTACATATGCTTAAAATGTATACTAGAGTGTACGCATGCACTGCATCAAGTTAGCAATGAAGACACAATATAAGGCAAACTATTTTAGCCCGCGAATAAAACTGACCTACCTAGCGCAAACTGTGCTGACAAAGCGAACTCCACGAAAACTTCTCTACCGTTCAGGGTCACATATCACTTCCGGGCGTTTAGCTTTTTAGGAACTTCGTACAACGACCTAAAAATGGAAAGCGTTGACCTAGAACGCACTTCGATTTCGAAGTGACGGAAAAGATAGAACGAATAACTTTGCAACTTTTCCTTCACCAACATATATAGTACTTTCCTAAAGGTGACACTACGTAAATGCATTTCTTATGCTGATAGAACCTGTGCTCTCGGCTTTGCACTAAATTTCTTAAGCGAACGCAACAATGAGTTAAAACTTCCAGCAACTTACTGGCTCTTCTCCACCACAGCTTCTCTTCTCCGCCTATCGACAGGAGGTTGCTAAGCCAGAAAATCACGAACCAGAGCTCTGCAGTTCGAATCTCGCCAGTGCCGTTCTGACAGCCCCCTCCAAGATTTTCCTTGCAGTCATACTTAGCAGATGCCGGAGAGATATCTCAAACTTAGGCCTGGAATGCTTCCCTCTCCCCCTCCCCAAAAACTACCTTTTTCAATTTCCCATGTCACTGCCTATGATGAAACAGTAGTAAAAACGAGCGTTAAAACAATTTTTAAAAAAGCCTAGTCGCCAAAGAATTCAGGAACAGCTGTGTATCATAACATTTCTTTGCGAAATGATTTTTTTTTCCCGCTGGCATATTTGTTTATTTATTTCGCTTATTACATCTGGAACTGTCTCAGAAATTCTTTAGATAAGGAGTTATACAACTAAATTACAAATCACCGCACTTACAGAAGAATAATATTTCTCTTTTTAATTGAAAGTTTACGTTCCTTGTCAACAATTGTGATTTTTCCAAACAAAAAAAAAAAATACAGCTGATGTAAATTATAACATTCAAGTAAACAAAAATAAGATATTTGATACATATTGCACATTGGTAAATAAATAATTACTGAACGTGAAAGTTTGTGACATAAGCTATTTTTATAAAATAATACACATGAAAAATTTTACAATAATGCAAAAAAAGTTAGTACATTAATAAAAATTACAGGATATATTAATACCTTTCTTCTCCACTGCTGTTATCTGACCCATCAATGTCTGCAACATGTATACTGAAAGTGTCCGCTTGTAAATCAATTTGGGAATTTTAAAAGTGACCGGCTTTCTGACGACATTCGTATAGTTTTTACAGATCCTTTATCTCCAAACGTTTATTATAAAGAGGGACACAACACGGTTATGATAGTCATTTACGGGCATTCGCTGATCTCCTTGGCCCTGTATAACTGTCCCTTATTTTAAAGAGAAAAGTTTGTGTAGGTATACAAAGTAAAAATACATGAAATATTCCAGTACTGACAATATTGAACATTAGAGCCCATATAGGTTGATAAGTGTACTTGTTGGAAAGCATAATAAAAAAGATGTTTTTGTGCAACTGGTATTTGAAGCTGTTTGTTGTTGACGTCGGGTGGTCCCAGGTTCGACACAAATTTTGAAGCGATTTGGTCGATGGCATCAAGTTGGTCGCCAATTATGAAGCGATTTAGTTGCTAATCGCCATATTTTGTAGCGGCGTACCGTTAATTGACTATTGGTCGCTTTGGTGTTGTTGCCCACGCTTCATGACATCTCAGGGATCTATTCGCTATTTTGTGACGTGCTCAACAGGATTGGGAAAGGATATCAACTTTGTGAATAATCACGCGATGAGTAGATCTGAATATGTTAATTTATTATTCAGTAGATCTTTCACGTCCTCTGATGTTCTGAGTACCGTAGGGCTTAACTACGTCGAATATAAATTTAGCTGCCCCGACTTCCAAGGAGATGATCTGCATCTGATAACCTGACATCTGAACTGCTCCTATGAACTGCACTTATCTGATTTGTTGAACTTATTAGTTGCCCCCGGCAGAGCATACGTCTGCTTATATATTCACTAAGCTACGGGGGTTACACGAGCACGCCTAAAACCAGCGCCTTGCTTTAAAATTCAACGCATGCCACCAGCTACTATTTGAAAGTTTAAAATTTAAAATTTATTCACATCGGTTGGTTTAAAGTTAACTGTAGTAACAACTAGCCTTGACTTTATTAACACTGGTTAACGGTAGGTCTTTTAAAACAGGCCTAACATTGGTTTCTTCTTCCTTTGAATAGCGATTTATGGCCTCCTTGGCGTTCCGGAGTCCCGTCTACAGCTACACCAGAGAACTCTCTTTTGTTGACATACAATTCATATATTGAAGTTATACTTTATGCTACACATACACAATATTTATATTATTAATTACAATGTACAAAATATAGTGATTAGGTTTGCTACATACATATTACATTATATTCATCTTTTAGTGGGAATAGGCCGTAAGGATCGTTTCATATTTTTTCTGGCAACAATTGTAGAGTCTACAGACCTTTTACATAGCACTTATTTTCAAATTATTTTCCTTAAAATTTGACAAGGGCTGTTGTAACTGTCTTCATTTGCATTCTAATCTTGTATTATACTCATTATAGGTCTGGCATTTTAAGTATGCTCATGAAGATAATTTAACTCGGTATGTTGGCTAAAACGACATCAGAAATAACACAAAATCAGTCAAATATCCTTTAAGTGTTATCTTTATGACTCTGAACTATCATTTGGAGGTTAGTCCGGTTCAAACGATATCTCTCCTTTACCTCTCGTATTTTATAGTAACAGATTAATATTACTGTGGTAGCAACATTGACAAAAAAAAAATATTTGAGAAACTGTAGTCACAAATGAAGCATGCACAAGACCTTTCCTGTGTATTTGTCCCAAAAGACACACATCTTTACCTGCGTACATTTAACATGCATGTGCGTGTGCTTGAGTGGGAAGGAGGGAAGAGACCGCAAGCGCATGCGCTAATATAATTTGAGAACGCTACTCTAGACATACAGCAGCGAAATCATATCCCGCGGACACGAGAATGAAACAATCCCCCCAGGGGCTTTTTCATAGACTAGTACCGCGTAACTTCAAACTGGTTCCCCGTTCCCGGTTGGTTTGTGAGCGCCAGTCTGGACAACTTGCAATGAACATCCGCATTACAATTTTTACTTAATGGTGTAAAGAACAGAGTGGACTGCTTGATTAGCCAGCATACCATTGGTGCGCTGAATAGTCGACTATGTCTGCAAAGAGAAGCATTTTATTTACGGACGCTCTTTGACATCTCAGGTCATCAGCGCCCGATTCAATTCAGAGCGTGAAACGGCCGGTAAACTTTGCTAGAGGTCTCTTCTTTCAGGCTCAAGATTCTTTTACGTGCCGTAAATCATTGATATGGCTTCCCTTCCCTTTCGAAGGAAGCATTAGAATTTTTACATCCGAAAAAATCCATCGACCCTGGCAGTGATTGAACCGGCGATCTTAAGATGAGCAGCGATGATTTTCTATATCCAATCCTGTACATTCTACAAAATACAACATTCGTTGTTTAAATTTTTAAACTTCCTTCATTATCAACACCTTAAGAGAGTAAATGCCTACCGAGCGTGGCACATTAGAAAGGGGATTAAAAAAAAAAGTAGATATTTGAAGGAAGCGAAACTAGTAGCGGACGGATGTGCATGTGTCATTAACGCCGAACAATATACTATAAACAATTGAATTGCGCTCCGAACGAGACAACTGTAATCAAGTGCTTCGCAGTGACTGTACAGTTTGACGTGAGCAGTTACTGAGTTCGCCATCAGTAAAGCAAGCTGAAACGGGTGATAGCACAGTCATGTGCAAACGCAAGCTGATAACGGATACAATCCAAAGTAATTGCTTTCATTTGGAACAAGTCATCAAACTTATCAACCTAACTTCTCATATAGCTCTTTGTTGCATTTATGGATGACAATGCTTCTTCGTATTAAACATTTACGTTGGCCACCTCCATGGTTCAGTCATTGGTCTGAAAGCACTGCACACGCAGAAAGTGCAAGTTCTAATCTTGCTGGAGCTGTTACTTCGTACGCTTTTTTTACGCAGCTTTCCTGCAAAGTACAGGCGAACTGTGGGCTCCTTTGTGTTGTTAAATTTATTTTTCGCCAGATCTATGGTAGTTAGCATGGGACGTGCCGCGCACGTACGCGCAAACGACTGGAAAAGAAGAAGAAAAAAACTCTTGAAGCCTAAATATTTATTGTTTTATGTCCAGTGCACTAAGAGTTCCGCAATGTGCTTTCATCGGAAACATTTTCAGCCGTATCGTGCGGACCAGAAGCGGTGCAAACGGTCGTGGGTTCAAACCCCGCCTCGTCTCTTTACTTTCCGTTTTTAATGCTTTTCTTTTGTGACACTTTTATTTCCCAAGCTTGGTTTTTTTGTCCCCGTGCAATCCAACACCTGATCCACCAAGCTGACGTTTGTTTTTCTGGCTTTTCCCTACAGTAAATTATAAATGTACATTATATATTATAAATAGGACCATGTAAGAAATACGTGATGCGAACGAAAACATATTCGGCCTACTTAAATCCAGGTTTACCGAGTGCTTGTTTATTTACGGACGCTCTTTAACATCTCAGGTCATCAGCATCCCATTGTATTTAAGGCGTGAGACGGCCGACAAATTTTGCTCAGAGTTCTCTATTTTCAGGCTTGAGGTTCTTTTACGTGCCGTAAATGTACGACACGGGACCCACGGTTTTACTTCCCTTCCGAAGGAAGCCATACTTACGATTTATACGCTCGAAAAAATCCATTAATCCTGGCTGGGTTCGAACCCGCGATCTTGGGTTTAGAAGGCAAGTATGGTTACCACTACACCACCAGGATCGACATTTACCGAGTGCCACCGACGTTACCCGAAGCTCTATCGACTCTGGATCACCTTTATTTATCTGCAAGGTTCTATGTTTGACAATCACTTGTCCATTCTCACAAAATCTGAATAGCCCACAAAGACCGGTAGTGCCATTTTTTGAAACCGACTAAGGAAGTTTTCATAGTACTTGAATAAACTATCCCCTTTTAAAGGTGTTTGTAGCCTTGTAACCATTACTTTTATCCAGCAGGTGGGGACTATGTAAACCTTTTGAGTAGGGCACTTGGACGGAGTAAGTCACAAGAGCATATCTAAGGAAGCCTGCTCCCCATTTGTTCAAACTCCATTCTTTCGACAGAGTCCATACCCTCCCTCTTATGGAAAGTTGAGCTGTTGACAATGAGCGGTGAGCAGTAACCGCCACTAGCTACTTACTATTCAAGTTCGCGTCAAGAGCGACAGTGCCATGCAGTTTGTAACTTCCGCGCTCATCCTTCACTGTGCGAGCTGGACACAGTTTTAGGTCTTGCCGTTTCAAATGTTGAACTTATGCTTGTTGCATTCGTACATCTGAGGAAGCATTAAGAGCTATTTTAAATGAAAAGTATGATAAAACAGTATATGAAAAGCAAGTTCATTCCATAAAGTACGAAATATTTCAACATACTGCGTAACGAAACATGAAAAAGTAATCAAAAACAGAGCATCTCAGCGAAAATTCTTACTACACCGTTTGCATTTAACGCCACTGGTTTGCAACAGCTCTGCGAAGCTTGAGTAAAGGATTTCCAAGAAATGCCTTTACTGCACAAGTAAGAATGCGTCTGTTATTCTTCATCTCTGGCCTGTTTTCTTAGCTTTCTTGCGTGAAAACAGCTGTTTAAATAGCACGGTGTTACCGAAGTGTCACATGGGGTGTGCTGCATACTTTCTCGACCCCCCTTCCTCAATATAAATAGATTTTTGGGATTTCGACTACTCGTATTCCTTATTTAAAAGGGAATCTTCTCCAAATCAGTAATTTCACCTATAAGAAAATTAGCACTTGCGATCTCTCAAGGAGGGGAGGAGAAACTTATTTTGATGCACCTTGAAATCTGTAATGCGTCTTTTCTCTTTTCAATTCTCTCACAATATTTGAAAAATGTATATTATTTGACTCTTAATTACTTTGCCACTTTAAGACTAGTTAGTATATCGAACATTAGTTATTAATTTCTTGATCTTTATATCGTTAGGTAGTTTGGTAAAGCTACTGGAAAGACCAGGTCTACGGCGCAGTACAGATTCTTTTCCCCAAAAGTAAATAAAATGTCTTCAGTACGTTGTGCCAAGAAAACATTAAATCTTCGTCCCTTAAATTTCACTGCCCTGAAGGGTCAACCAACTGGCGATACAAGCCCTGTCTTGAACACTCCAATATTTGCACTTGGGATGAGCCGTTGCTGATAAATATGACAGTGAAAAGTTTACAATTTCCTTTAACTGAATACTCGTCTTTCAGCTCTGGTACTGACAGTCCCCACCTCGAGTCTCTGAAAAGAAAGTTTGCACATTTTAAAAATATCTTCCTCAGTAATAGATCTATATATGGGAATCAATCTCCAAAACTCTACACTTAAGTGTCACTGCCGGCTGAAAGAAACGCTCTGTTCATGCCACATTTTGAACATTATAACTTTCGTCAAATACTGAAAAGCATCGATTCTTCTGTAAGTGCTGGAACATCGTCAGCTATCTCAGTTATAACTTTCTTGAAGAACGAAAATGTTTCAAACACTTCCACAATTTCGAGTCAGCAGTCAGCAGTTATTAAGCATGCCTTAAGGAAGGAGCCTTCGTTAAAGGTTCTGGAATGTTTCGCCTGCGAATAGGAAGGCTGAACACCATGCCCCACAGAGACCCATTTCCAGATTATCTACAAGTTTTATTTCACAGCATAAACATTCATCCAGTGTACAATCGTCGTGTGCGCGAATTAAGTTTATACACTTTTGAGTTGAAGTCATAGCAGCTGTAGAAATGATCGGTAGGAAAATGTAGCGATTCAGTTAAGAGCTGCGATTAAATTCGTCACTTCAAGTCAGAAATTTTGGGGAAATGTGCGCCTTTTATACAGAAAAAAAAAGTGCGAATTCAAACGTGGTAAAATTTCTGTGAAGATGAACATCTGGAGTCCTTGACGGAAACTACATAATTTAGTGTTACAAGATCACCAAGAGATATAGTAACGAAACCTATCCTAAAATGGTTAAATTTGTAAGCAACAGATAAGACATTTTTGGACGAAGTCATAAATGACTCTTAATGCCTCTTTGAACATGCAAAACAATTACTAAGACACAAGAATAGGCATTTAAAGTAATAATTACATGTTGGAACACAGAACCTATGCTATCATCTTCGGCTGTGATTGTAAATGTATAACACACTTGTTTTATGTTACAGTTAGTGTACTGCTCTTAAGCTCATTATTTGCAAAATTGGGTTTTGCTTAATTTCAAATACCATAGTCTTCATTACATAAGTTGGAATACAACTATCAAGCAATGGCTCTGGCTATTTCAGTTTCTTTGCGCTTCTTGCTGATGCTATATCATGCCTACTAGTGCATTTCAAATGCTGAGAAACAAACTTAGTATGGCAAGAAGTGTCAGCGTCTTCAGAAGGAATTTCTGTACGATGTTGAACAGGAAGACAGGTTAATTTATTCAGAAAACACAAGAGTATATCTTCATCATGCATTATACTTCAAGATGAAAAAGGACTACGACATTTTTATTGCATGACAAGGTGGAGATGCTAGTGCCGTACATTTTATTCACTCGTCTGCCAAAGGACCGATGAAGTCGGGTTACGCTCGGCCGGAGGCAGACGGTGTTAAAATCCTTGGCCAGTCATTGGTCGACTAGAACGCACTGTCGAGTCGAAGTCTTTCTCGACTTAATATATCGTCTTACGAGTACTTCCCTTAGGAAACAAAAGACACATAGATATGGAGAAGGCATGTTTATTATAAACACTAAAATTACTCTATTGTAATATCATTCAGTTTGTGTATGTTTCCGATAAACTATAAAGCTTAGGAAACAATTTATGCCTCAGAAGAGACGCTCGGAATGTGGGATAAAGAGATATGGAAATTGTTAACCACTGGGTTAGAAGGCGGTAGTGTAGTAATTACTTATAAACTGCGGTTTTAATGTAGTATTTTTATTAATGGTATGAATAATTTAAAATCAAATACAATACAAATCGTATTCACATGCTTTTAACGGGATTAATCCCAGAAGAAGAGCTATACACTTTTCCATGTTCTCCAAGTACACAAAAAGTATATAATATCCTATTGGCAATGCTAATTACTGTGCCTATCAGTGTTTGTGAATAAAACCGACAAAGCAAGGCCTTTCCCCGAAAATACATGTCTTTTTTGTGAAGCACGATGCGCATGCAAATATAGCATTTTTACAAATGCATATTTAACTAATGCTCGAAATGATTTAAGTTTTTAAGCCTATGTACAGACACAGATAAGATCATGTTGCATGACAACTCGATTGCAGGCGAGTTAACACGTTTTGCGTGGATGTCGAAGTATAGGCAGTGAGAGATAGCCATCATTTGGTGCAATTGTTCCACAAAGAATGTCAAGCATTTCAAAAAAATATGAATGAATCCATCCAGAATGCCAGCCATTGTCTAAACATTCTTTCTGCCAAATTTCAGCTGTGTCCAAATACAAAGCATGAACGTGACAAAACGTTACATTAAAACAGCAAGTTATCAACTGTAATCAACCGATTTCCCTCAATTGAGCTGTAGAGACATAACTTTAGAAAGAAAGTGCTGATGCTGATGTTTATGTACTTGCCTCATCTATATTATAAACATCAAGTGCTTTGTCCCCCACCCAAAAAAAAAAATAATATTTATTATACGTTTGCAACAAGTTACCACAAAAACCACCAAAAATAATATTATCGAAATATGCTATACTTAATGGTGTAGATAGTCTAACACTTCTGAATGCAATGTAGCGAAACCCTTCAGTCATGTCCTGCCTGTTTCAACGTTCGTACATGGACTAGGCACCCAGTTCCTCTCTGCCAGAATATGAAACTCGTTGTTCAAACCAAAATGTTTCCTTTCAAGCTTTTTGACTAATTCAGAATGTTTTGTACCTTCCCAACATTTTCTTTGCATATGTCGTGCCAAGTCTCCATGAAACGCTGCTAATGTCTTGAAACTTCCGCTATTCACGCCTGATGTGCCTCTTGAACAACTTGCTGGCCCTTTTCTTCCATCGCTTCTAAGCTTGTAAATATTCATATATGAACAAGTTTACGTACTTTGGCCTAATATAACATATATAATGTTACACGGAGCGAATCACTTTAAACTACCACCACGAGCATCTCTAAAACGAGAGGTGCAATTGTTTCACCTGATATATTCCATACAACGATTTCAACAATTATTAGAAAGTATAGCATAAAAGTACCGCCACGGGTGGCCGGGGTCGTTAAGTCGCGGACTCGTAAGCGGGAAGTCTGAGGTTTGATTCCCAACAGGATTGTCCTCCCTGACAGGTTTTTTCCAGGTTTTCCTCAGCCCTTAAATGGCAATTGCTGGGGAGGCACCTTAAACTTAGGCTGGAATGCTTCCTTCCTTTAAAAAAAAAAGTTACAATTTTTTTCGAATAGAACATGATCCATTTACTTTAAAAAAAAACTAGATGAGATTAGAAAGTTAATGGAATTTTTCGGGCGATTCTACGCCAAGTAATTTACGAATATTGCCATATGTAGGGCTGCGACTGCTGATGGTTGCACCCTGGATTTCTTCAGAGGATGGAGAACCGTTAATTTTCCATTCCTAGTTTTACATTTTAGTTTCAGAATCATAATGGTGAACAAACGATTCACCTGTAGTCACGAATTTGCCAACATTTTTTTTTTTAATAGTGTTTAACGCCCGCTTTTACTACTGAGGCACCACAGGCGGTGAACACTGATGATATATGAAATGAAATGATATATTGGGAAAGGATTAATTAAGGAAAGAAACGTCCCAGGCATAAGTTTAGGATAACACCCCGGCATTTGCCATTTATGAAGACTGAGGAAAACCTGGAAAAAACATGTCAGGGAGGACGGTCCTGGCGAGATTCGAACCCCAGATCTCCCGCTCACGGGTTCGCGCCTTAACGACCTCGCACCCGTGGCGGTGATTTCTGTTTTTTGCCTTCTATGAACACATAAAATGGAAATTTTGCGAATATATAATTTTATGCAGAAATTTAGAGGTTATATTATACTGTGTAATTTGTCTAAGCTTTAACCTTTCCATCTTTCCTTGCATAATTATCTCTCAGTGTGCGAAATGATGGCTTAAATAAAGTAACGGAAAATGCTACAGCCCGACAGAATTTGCGCGAACCAGAAATTACATAGTTAGGCAAGTTGGGAAGAAGACTATTCCAGGGTGGCCAACTCGCCGTCAATAAAGAATCTTAGCAATTGGCATACTTTCAAATATGTGGTGGACATGCCAACACAGTAAAAACGATTATATTACGTGCCCTAATTCCGCTACGCAATCGGTATTTGTATACATTTGTGGAAACCGTAAACGCGATTCCCGGTAAGACTGGAGTTAAGACACAGCAATTTATCGCTTATTCCGACAAAAGTGCGTGTTAAGACTTGATACTTTGTATCTATGGAGTACCGAGAGTGAGATATACGCTAGAATAAAGACTATAACTATTTTAATGCGTTATTTATTGTTGCTTTGGCTGCATTGGTCTTCTCGCCACGTTTGCAGATTGGATGTGAATTTGTTAGTGTAAGTCTGCAGTTATGAATCAAAAATGAGCTCGGAGTCCTTGCCTAAATCTGGTATTCACCTTCGCAAGTTAAAAAATGCTTACTCAGATAGCTTGACCTTGGGAATCAAATCCAGAACCTCCGGCTTAGTAGTCACAAACGCTCTCACCACACCACGGAGGAGGTCAAAGAATGTTTATTTATATGTGCAAAAGAAATCATACAAGTGCTGCAGGATAAGTGTAGTTTCCATTTAGTGAACAAAATTCTAGGCGTTTTAATTGACAAGACGCCGAGGAAGAAGGGGGGAGGGGGAAGTTTTAACAGAAAAGACGCAAGTTTGTTGTTGATGTGTTTTATTAATGAACGCTCTTTAACATCTCATGTCATCAACGTCCCATTCAATTCAGGGCGTGAAACGGCCGATAAAATTCAGCGATCCTGGTCGGGTTTGAACCCGCGATTTTGGGTCTACGAGGCAAGTACGGTTATCACTACACCACCAAGACTGACAGACGCAAGTTTATGAAATATACCAAACGATTAAAAACTTCTTCTCGAAAAGATTGAAGTTGGTGCGTACAAAGCCACTCAGCTGTTGCATCTTCATTCATATAAAATTTCTGCTGTACCTGAAATAAAATTCGTGGATTATGGAAAAAAAATGAGGTTCTGTAATTGGTATATCAATCATGTGTATGAAGAACATCCTGGCCCTAATTTAACATGTTCACTGATGAAGCTATTTAAATCTCTAAGGATAAGTGAACTCGCAAAACAACAGGTACCTACTGAGGTGTCAATCCTGGTAGAATAATTTCACTCTATGACCCAAAGATAAGCGTGTAGTGTGCTATTAGTGCCCGCAGGAACACCGTACCCATGTTTTGTAAACATACTCAACACTTAATACTCACCGGTATATAAACGAGATACTGAATTCCTTTTTTCACTAATTTTACACATGCAGAAAAGTATGCAAGACTTCATACAGAGCTAGAAAAACTATCATTGTGTGCCTTGTGTGTCCCAAACGGTTTTTCAAAATAATTCAGACGTCTCACATAGGAGGGACACTTCGAATGTCCACTATGGTTAGAAGTACAGTATTAATTAACCGTTTACTACTAATAAATAAGAAACAAAAAAATATGCCCTATAATTCCGACCGTGTGACAAGATTTCCCAGGTGGTGAAGCCGTTAGTAGCGTCCCGTCGGCAAAATCTAATTCTAATTTTGGAATTACGGTCCTATACACTAGGGTTTTTGAGGCAAAAGTCTTATATGTAATATTATTATAATAATAATACACAATATATTATATGCAGGCGAGATGAGCCGCAAAATAACATAATAAAGTTCACCAATATGACATGCCTCCTGATTCACGCTTTCCAAAACAGGGCCCGCTTTTCCTTGTCAAATTATTAAATCTATAAAGCAACAATTGCTACGTGCTGTTTATGTGCAAAAAGTACAAAGGATTTAGTTGGTAAATAGCTTCTAATAGCAGCAATGTATCATGTGTGAGAGGTTTCAGTTCTTCGACCTTTAAGAAAAATACACTTCCAACTAAACGAGACCTCACAGTTGATAAAAGATGTTAATCTGCATGCGTGTGCTATATTTCTGTTTCCAAGCTGAATTAGCACAAGGCCGCGACATGCGCACGTGTAAGCAGAACTTCAAATTAGGGTATCCCTGCTGAGCTCACACCTCAGATAAAGATGCAACAGTTTTTAAACATTTCTTTTATTTTGTGTTTCATCGTTCTTTCATTTCAGCCCATGTGAAAACTTTTAAGTTTTCGCTACGTCTTCCAAAGAACTAAAGGTCTTTATTTAAACCATACTCTCCTAATCAAAGACTAAAGAAAGAAAATAACACGTTCCTTAAGCGACCTAAAAGTTTCCTCGTTTCAAAACCCAAGGCTTGTTTGCAATAAGGTTAAATATTCAAGCTTATTTCGTACCAATATGGCATTGCGTTTATAACAAGAAGCGATCTATCTTCAATTTTTTTGCATTTTTAAATGTTGAATATTCGCTCCGTTTCAAATTATCAATTATGTTTCTTTCGTTCTCATAGATGCTGTGAAAACGCGCGGTATCGGGCTATATTACAGTACAAGTTAATAGTTAACCAAATTATTAAGCTTACTTTTATATTTTAGATGTAGTTTTCACATAAAGCGGAAAAATTCAAATCAGGGCCGGAACATATATTTTTCAAATCTGACCTTAAATCTTGAAACCGCAAGCCATGCATTTGCTTTCAATGAAAACCGCATCTAAATTGCATACTAATCAGAATTGTGTTTTAATAGCATACAACAGAAAACTACCGCAATCTGTTATGCGTCGGTCCTGGTGATGTAGTGGTAACCATTCTTGCCTTGTAAACCCAAGATCGCGGGTTCAAATCCCGGCCAGGATCGATGGATTTTTTGGCTGTAAAAATAGTAAGTATGGTTTCCTTCGGAAGGGGAGTAAAGCCGTGGTTCCCGTGTCGTACATTTACGACACGAAAAAGAACCTCAAGCCTTAGAGAAGAGGCCTCTGAGCAAAATTTGTCGGCAGTTTCACGCCCTGAATAGAATGGGACGCTGATGAAGAGCGTCCATAAATAAACCAAATTAACAAAGTACTGTTACCACATGCAGATAGAACTGCAGATGGGAAGCATGTAACGAGTACTGTTGCGCTAAGCAAGAGTATTCCTAAAATATTTGCACATAGGCTTTTCTTTTCCGTACGTTACTAAACTATAAATCTGTGGAAATCTAGAATTGTACAATATGCTACCTGAAAGGGGGGGGGAGCAGTCATAAAAGTTGTTGAATGTTTTTAATTTTACGCATTATTACAATTTTATTCATTTTTTGTACATTAAACACGTTTCCAAACATTTTGCAACCACTCCTATGTATACTTTCCTTTATTGCATGAACATGAAAAGTATAGCAATTTAATGACATTTGTACGCCTGGTCTAATTGAAATATCTAAAGGCATTGTCGTTCTTATATTGTTGTTACATCAGTTTTGTTCTATTGTTGGGGTAGTTTAATGAGTTTTACAAATAAATGATATGCGTTATGTTGCCCAGGTGTTACGAGTCAATGTCTCACTATATAGAAGATTCAGGAAACTTGATATCTACTACAGAAGACCAGGATCAGGTCGCAAAAGGGTGACATCTGCCAGAGATGATCAATTTCTGCAGATGCAAGTTTTCAGTGATCGTCAAACAACAACCGTAGAAGCTCAAAATCGGTTGCAAAGGACATCAGGAGTCAATGTCAGCGTGAGAACAGTGAGAAGGAGATTTGAAGAAGCACGACTCACTTCTAGCAGACCAGTCAGAGGTCCCTCCCTTAGCCGGCAACATAGACGAGCACTCTTGACTTGGTTCGTCAACATCTGGAGTGACCTGAGGAGCGATGGAGAGCTGTCCTATTCATTGATAAGTTGAGGTTCAGCCTAAGATCGCCTGATGGCAGGGAAAGAATATGGAGGAGGACTGGAGAAAAGTATGCCTCTTGCACCTTCTCATTGACGATGGCTTTCATGGGAGTTTCCATCAGGGTGTGGACTGGTATCAGTGTAGAAGCCAAAAAAGAGTTGGTTTTTGTGGAGAACGGAGCCTTGAATGAAAACCTGTACATGGAGGAAATGCTTCTTTTTTTTTTTTTTTTTTTGATTGATTTATTTATGGACGCTCTTTAACAGCTCAGGTCATCAGCGTCCCATTCAACTCAGGGCGTGAAACGGCCGGCAAATTTTGCTCAGAGGCCTCTCTTTCAGGCTTGAGGTTCTTTATCGTGCCGTAAATGTACGACACGGGACCCACGGCTTTACTTCCCTTCCGAAGGAAGCCATACTTAGGATTTTTACGCCCGAAAAAATCCATCGATCCTGGCCGGGTTCGAACCCGCGTTTCGGGTGTAGGAGGCAAGTATGGTAACCACTACACCACCAGGACCGACAGAAAATGCTTCAGGAGCATGTTGGCAATGATTTCCGCTTCATGCATCACAATGCTCGTTCACATGAGGCTCAAATTGAGACACAGTACTTGTACGAGGTTAAGGATTCGGGCGCTAGTTTGGCCAGCACGAAGCCCTGACCTCAACCTCGTTGAGCATGTTTGGGATATAATACGGAAAAATGTTCGTCAACGTGTTCCTGAGAGCCTCTGTGAACTAAGGGAGACTGAGTGAGCAACAGGAGGACATACAAGTTGCAAGCTGTGATACAAGCAGAGGAGCAGCCACCCGCTTCTGAGAATGCCACTGAGTGTTGAAATGTGTGTCGCCTTGTGTTACCCTACAGGTAAAATCAAAGGAAACTACAGACTCAAAATATCTAAATACATAAGAGTGGTTGCAAAATATTTGGAAAAGTATTTAATGCTCAAAAGATTAATGGGGTTATAATAATTCATACATAATGTGTAAAATGCAAATAAAAATCAATTTACTATTAATAATCTTTACCGATGGGGAAAAACGCTCATCCACTGCGGAATCGCGAATTAAGTTCTTGTTGAACTAGCTGCTGATTTTGCTAAAGTTACTGGGTAAGGGCCGCGCCATCTGCAGAGGAAATTGCTGATGGCGTTACGCGAAAAGCAATCAAGTTCATCTTTGCTCGTCACGTTTATGCTGCAATGGATTATTCTAAACTATTCATTAAAAACTGTCATTCAATTACTCTATTACTCAGCAAATTGTCTAAATTTTAACAAAAGCGGATCAAAAGGCCTCTTCAACAGCTCAAAACGTTAGAACCATCACGAAAAACATTTATATCTAGCGTAAAACTCTGTTTCTAATATACTCGATAACAAACAGACATGCAGAGGAGACACTAACCAAGTCAACGTATAGTAAAACATAAAAAAGTACATCTACTTAAAGACCATAACTCACCAGCATTCTAGAGCTAATTTAAGTAACGTCTGTTTTCTGATTATACTTTAATTAGCTGAAAAAACAGCAATTTATTAATAAACTTGAGTAAGAAATAAATTAATATAACTCCTCACATATAATTTTAATTTAGTTTATTAATGAATTATTTAGTCATATTTAATGCGCCTTCCTTGGCCTCAAAGCAGTGTAATTCCATTTGAAAAGCTCACTAAGACATGAAATAGTCTCTGTTCCTAATGTCTTCAAAGTTACTGCAGTCTCTTATTTTTTTATTTGCCCAAATGTTAATTTTTTACACTTTATCATCTGCGCCAACAGATCGCATATTTTATATATATATACATATATCAGGAAATTTGGAAGGCAGTGGTAGATGTACAAACTACTGAAAATTCTGTGGCGATATGGCGTAGTCATTGTGTGATGGAGAAGACAACCTTGCGTCTTTACAACAGTATTTTCTTAAAGGCAAAATAAGCTCTCCATACTTGAATATACCCCAGTATCAGGGTCATTTAATATTTTTATATCGCACATTTTATTTAGATAGCGTCCTTTTAATTCCTTCTATGCACTCCCTTTGCGTTTCCATGACTTGAGTCCGAACGCTATGAAATTTAATATTTCCGAGGCTACCACTTTTATTCAATCCTCGGATGGTTGGGTAAACTATTTCAAGGAGGAAAAACGGTATCTACGTAACGACTTTTTCAACTTTGGATTAAGTCCAAGTTTAGGGACTCATGCTTAGACTGTATGACGCATGAGGTAAACTGCTCACTCGTTCTTTCTCACTAAATCGATCCCTGACTTCCGTTGCTAGATGCATGTCTTGCAAGGCCCATCTCTGAACACAAGTTCGGTTTTTGTGAATTTTCTTTGCGCAATTCTTGCATCCAGTTATGGTAATGCACTACTGTCAACACTTGTTCCTCATGATCGTCTCTCGATAACTGTAAGCAAAAAATATATGCTTGACCTTTGATCGCGCTCGTCAAAAAATTTTGGGCAGCGAAACGACAAATTTCACTCACTTAACTGCAACTTTATGTCCGGTTCAATCCCCAAATTATGTCGTTAAGAACGATTTGGTTGACTCTAATGGGAGCCTGGTAGCACGCTATTCTGATAAGTGTATAGCATTTAGATATTCCGCTGATTAGGCTTAGTAAGTGCAAAATAAACTCGTCCACATTCAACAGCTAATCATGAAAGACTTTCTTAAGAGCACAGTATAAAATAAAGCTTTCATTTCAGAACTCGTATATAGTAAACCATAATTTTAGTTTTCCCTTCAAGTGAGGATTTAGTGAGGGCTACTAGCAGTAATAAACTTAAGGCTCTGAATATATATGGAAAAGTTAATTATTGTACAAGCTATATAAAATATAATATGAGCCTATAACATTTCAAATTAAAATATTTGCAGAACCTTTGAAGCGCAGTACGTGTCTGACACATGTGTCATCAATAAAACAACATCACAGTACCATGAAATAAGCCCAAGAAATTATAATAATTTATTCATGCATATACCTGTACAGCTCGCTGAAATGCTACAAACGTAACGAACCATAACTGCGAATATTAATACCAACGAGGGATAGAATTGTTATCGGCATCCAGAAACATTTACAGCTTGAGAGGTACATGTTCAGTAATCAGAAACAAAAGTGAGGACCTTCAAATGAGTGTATCGACGATTAAAACCTGTTTATATACAATAAAAAGTGTAATGGTAAAGGCGAGTTTCAACGGGGGGGGGGGGAATAGAGCATATTGCTAAAGAGTATTGATCACATTCGCTAGTAAAATGCATTATCTTCTCTCCGTTGGAAACTCATAGGCTTGGTGAGAAAAATATCAAATTTTAATAATAATAATAATATTAATAATAGTAATAATCCTACAGTGAAACGAACGGTGAGGATATGCCTCAGGAGTGGTTTATGGCGGCCGCTAGAGCAGTTCGATGAGGACAAAATTAATCCTCTATGAAAACAAACACTGAAATTGTGATGGCATAAATGTTTTAAAAGTGCTCTATACGCCTTGAGTTTAATTAGGGATTTCTGGAATATGCTCGGAAACCAAATATTAATGCTCTAGGGAAATAATTTTTCAGTGTCTTAATATAACTTGTGTACAATGTACATCGTTCTACAATGTTACATGTTTTTGTAAGTTTTGTGAAAGGAACTGTAATATAAAAAATTCATTGCTTAGTACTAATATTTGAACAATGTAAACAATTTTTTTTAAAGAACAAGGGTCAAAATTATAATGGTTATTTCCTAATATGCTATTTTATTCAACTTATGAGGGTAGCCCCATAAGCTTCCGGCCTTGCCGATAAGAATGATCGCCTTCACAAAAGCCTTAATCCAGTGTCGCACCTTATCTGTTAAATAAATATTGCCGGTGTAACTTCAGTTCTTCTGTGTTCAAATATAGTTGCATAAAGAAAGCTATGTGTACAAGATTGCAACATGTTCAAAATGGAGTATCGACATAAATTCTTCACAAAAGGAGGACTTACTCCAAATGAAATTGAACAGCGATTGGACGGTTTATATGGGGAAGCATCCCCCCTCATATTCTACTGTAAAGGAATGGGCCAAACTTTTTCGAATGGGTCGAGAAAAATTGAAGACGAAAAGCATGCATGTCGGCCCTTAAGAGATGCTCGCTCCTGAAAACATCGTTCTTGTGTATGGAGAAATTATGAAAGACCGACGGCTCAAAGTTACAGAAATATCAAGTGTCTTTCTAAAACAGTCCTTTGAATTATTCATGAACATTCAAACATGAATAAGGTTAGTGCAAGATGGGTGCCTAGACTTTTTTCATCAGTTCAAAAGCAGCAACGAGCTATGTGTTGTCAGGCATTTTTGGAGCTCTGCCGTGGCAACGAAAGAGAAGTTCTGCAAACCGTTGTCACAGGAGATAAACTATGGTCCTTTACTATGACCCCTTGTTTAAAAGAGAATCAATGCAGTGGCGTAAACCTAGCGAAGCATCGCCTCTAAAGGCCAATGTCACTCAGTCAACCATGAAGATTATGGCCACAATCTTTTGGGATTGTAAAGGAACACTCTTCATTGACTTTAAGGAGAGGAATGCCACAGTAAATGGGAAGTACTATATACTGCACAGACTACGTGCTTACATCAAAGAGGAAAGCTGAGTGATGGTGTGCGCCTTCTTCACGACAACGCGCGTATGCACGTAGCTCTTGTTGCAAAGGAAACTGTGAAGAAATGTGGCTTCGTGGAGATCGACCATCCACTCTACAACTCAGATCTAGCTCCCAGTGACTATTTCCTCTTCTCAAAACTCAAGACGGACCTTCGAGGAAGGAAATTGAAGTGTGACGAAGAAGTGATGGATGTTTATACCCATTTTGCAGACAAGATTTCTGACTATTTGGGGGGAGTGTTGAAATTAATTAAAAAAACGTGAGAAGCGTATTGCGATAGAGGGTAACTATTTGAAAAGTGAAATTAGTTTTTGTCTTTATCATACCTAGAAAATGTTTAGGCCGGAAACTTATAGGTCTACCCTCGTAGGTTATCTATGCTACATTTCCGCAACCTAATTAGTCACCATACTCATTACTTAGTAAATGAACCTAATATGAAAATTCTGTTGACGCCGCTATGGTTCCGCTCTAGGGGCAAAATGGCTCTTTGTAAACGTAGTGGTCACTAGGTCAAGGATGCAGGTACTCTTGATGGGTTATTTATGTAAATGTATGGTCCGTTTATAATTTATCGCTACCCATCTTCCATTTAAATGTGCTAAACTAACTGATAACCGCACTTTTATGCCTCAGCCCGCCGAAATTTACCCATATCTGTATGCATTCGCTATTCTTGATGTGGCTTCAGGGTTAGTGGGCGTGCGAAGTTACTATGTAGATTTCTTTTTATTTGGGAAAGGGGGGGGTAGAGAAATTTCCAGGAATAATATCGTCGCAGACAGCTTAGGCCAAACAAACAAAATTCGAATATTTGTTTTCTACTTTTGCAGTTGGTTGCACATCGAAGCTCTTATCAATGAACACATATGAGATTGAGTCTGTGATGACTTAAAGTAATTCAGAAGGAGCAGAAAGTATTATAAAAGGAAAATATGATAGCTAAATGGAATATAAAGATCGGTGTTTATATTGCAGTAAATGCAGTAAATATTTGGTGAACTTCAAAAAGTGTGCTCTAAATGTGATGGCACACCAAAAATGTTGATAAATAACTCGAAAAGTTCTATCATAGTCTAAATAAGAAAATGCTTTCTCCTAAACCGCTAATCCTGGATTATGCAAAAAGAACACTCCTTTTAAAAAAAAAAAAATTATAATCAACAGCATGTGAGTAGGCCATATTCCGAGCCTAGACGTTACAGGATGTTGAAACCCAACCTTTTACAATTTCTCCCTATACAACCCGCCACCCCAGCTCGTTATTAGCACCATGTACTTTTGATTTACTGCAGCGTGAGTCACCACTTACCCTATGCAGCCCAGTTATATCTACATGGGCTTGAGAATGAAATGCGCCAAAGTCGCAAATTTCTTCCACTGAGTCATGCATGAATATTGTAGCTGGGAGATGCGCAATAAACCCGCGGTTTCGACATTCCCAAGTCCTTGGTCCATCTTGCGAGGATGGTTGGATAAGTAACTTGATGGCAACAGCAACATCTGTATCTGTGGGCATAGCTAATGCAATGTTTAAACACAAGTGTTTCAGGAATCCACTTTAAGAGAAGCTAAGTGGATAGGGAAAGCAGGATGTGAATCGACACGGAATGGGATGGGGGAGGATTGGTTAGAAACAGATACCTTGACGGGTACATTTTGGAAAATGATTAGATTCACATTCGAGGATAAATACAGACAAATTTTGTATTCGGATATAAGAGAGAACATGATATCATACATGAGTTTCTAGTGACCGAGGTAAATAGATAAGATTGAATTCTTACGGTGATTTTTTTTTTCTGGAAGAGTAAACGGCATAGGAAATGCATGACAGGATTTCTGTCTACATTGGGTGACGCAAGCCCATCCTGTGAATTTTGGGCAAATGAGTTCAAGCTTGACAGAACAAAACTCAAAGACGCACTACGTCCTAGAGCTCCAAAATCACCCATACAGTCCACGACATTGTTTAAACTGACAAACGAGTGAAAGTGCGCGAATTAGTAGAGGCCACGGAAATCTCAGCAAAGCGGGTTCGTTTTATTTTGCACAATGGAAAAAAAAAAAAAAAACACACACACACACACACATATTAAAAAAACTGAGCAAAATGAATGTCGCACCTGCTCATTCAGGAGCAAAAGCAAAAATACATGACTTTGGAAATGTTTAAACAGAATCCTCACATATTTTAAGGGGTTTTTGTGGCTATTATCGAAACGTAGAGTCATTATTATACACTGGAAACGAAACAGCAGTCTGAACCGTGCACCCCATAAGACGAACAAAACCTTGGCACAAAAAGGTAGCTCTTGACTACTTGGAGAAGTTTGAAAAGCATTATTGGAAAACGTCATGCATCACTTTTGGAGAGACTTATGAAACGTTCATAGAAAAACATCCGGGATAGTCAAAAGGTTGTAATGGGAGATCCAGATTAAACTGCCATATAATTAATAAATGGAGATTTAGATTCAATCCCAAATAATTAATAAAGGTATCCAATTTAATAATTTATTAACATGTACCTTATAATATATATATATATATATATATATATATATATATATATAATGAACTAGAGATAGAAATAGAATTTGTGCCGTAAGGATGAAACATATGTAATAATATAGCGACATCCTGGCGCCATTAACGTCAGTTTTTTGGAATAGAATAGGAACCTTTCTTTTCATTTCTGTTAAAAAAATATCCTTGAAGAAAACCTTTGTAGTTCGCTTTCACCCTTGGGTAAGCGACCCCTTAAAAAGAAAAATTCTCGCTTAGTATAATGTATCTAGCGGATGAAAGAAATGACCTCAGCCAATAAGCACTAGAATTTTTAATTATATCTTCGTGAATCTTCCATTCGCATAATACTAAGCCAATCAGAGTTTAGGACGCGTCTAGAATGCTCTTAAGATTTGAATTCTCCAGTAGAGAAACCATTAAAAGTATCACTTGGAGGCATTTTGCATTTTAGGAGATGAAAAAGTTCAGTTCGGTTTGGGAGATGTAACAGTGAAATGTGTTGGATTTAGGAGACGTGATAGAGCTTGGGAGACGTAATAAATTCAGTTCGATTTGTGAGATGTAACAGTGCAGTTCTGTTCGGCTTAGGAGATGTGAAAGAAATAAATTTAACTCAATTTTGCTAATGCAATCGGAAGGAAATCGTAGTTAGAAATATATCAAAAAGAAATAGTTTTGGTGTAAAGCAACGGACATTAAAAAATCCAAAGTCTAGCTGAATTACGTATATTAATAACGAGATAACTTGTGACATATCATTAGAAACTTTACCGAAGTATTATGGCTCCTTGCAAGGGTCCAGATGTGTTGTGAATGAGAAGTGACTAATAAAATAAACGCAGTGAAATGTGGACATCATTATTATTTAGTGAAGCCCAGCCCTCCCCTGAGAACATTCCAGAAAAGTTTTAAAAATTTACAGAATCCCTGAGAACACCACTTCAATAGCGGCAGGAGACGGTGTTCAAATGAGCAGCAAGGCTGTCATGATGCTAATTATTATAACCACCCACGCACAATAAGGTCGCAAGGTGATGCTGGTCTGTTCCACCATGACAATACACCGGTGCATTAAAGCCTTTTTTTTAACAGCGATTAAGGCTCGTTTTTACTACTGAGGCACCACAGATGGTGGACACTGATGATACATGAAATGAAATGAAATAATATTTGGGAAAGAATTTTTTAAGGAAGTAAACGTTCCAGGCCTAAGTTTAGGGTAAATCCTCGGCATTTGCCATTTATGAGAACTGAGAAAAACCTGAAAAAGACCTGTCAGGGAGGACGGTCCTGGCGGGATTCGAACCCCAGACCTCCGGCTCACGAGTCCGCGCCTCAACGACCTCGGCCACTGGTGGTAGTTTCATTAAAGCCGTGTCGCTCTGGACTACCTGGCCGAACTACGACTTGAAATGCTTCCGCATCCTCCATATTCGCCTGATCTCCCCGCTTCCCAGATTTGAAACTCAAAATGTTTCCCGGCTGGACACAAGTCAAATGATGAGGTCAATTAGAATCCCATTTCCACGAGTGAATCACGAAGCTGGGGAAATAGTAAGCTGAACTTCGAGCGGACTATGTCGAAATATAAAGTACATTGCAAGATAGCGCTTGTTTTCTTTAATATCAATCCCCCTCCACGCTTTCAATTATATGCAAATAACTCTTAAATATGATTCAGCGCACTGTGACACAAGGTATTTAAGAATTACCCTTTGAAGTGTGTGTGTTTGTGTGGCATTAGGGCAAGTTCTTCTTCTTCTTGTTCTTGTTCTTCTTCTTCTTCTTCTTCTTCTTTTCTATTTACACTTGCTACAACGCCTATATGCAACATACCGGGTACTGCAACGATTATCATTTGAAAAATGTTGTACATTACTATACAAAGGTGTGCTTTTGGGATGACCTGCTAAACATATCCCCCCCCCAAAAAAAAATGTTGCAAAGTACTGAATCCTCGTTTCTGAGATGCGCCATTAATGCCAGTTCTAACCTTTATTCCAAGCGTTAAGCAAATAACTTGCAATAACTTCATGTATACTAAATGGCTTGTGGTACAGGTTTCTGTTTAACAACAGTTCTGCAAATATGAAGCATGGTTTGAAAATAGGTTCAATAATGATAAAAGGACAATCTTCTATCCAAAGATGCTATTGACATTAAAAGATGCTATTAAAACCAATTAAACAATTACGTAGAGTAGTAATCAAATAAAGCATCTGTAACTTCGGTCATTTGCTAAATTTCCAGCAATCAAATAAAGAATTAATATCTTGTATATTTATTGAGCATTATTAGTAAAGGTGAACATTTAAAAATAATTGTAGTTAAATGCAGATTTGCAAAACTCGTGTTAAAAAAAAAAGCAGCTTTCTTCAGCAATTATAAAGGGGGAAAAAAACACTTTTAACATTAGACACATCCCAAGAAAGCTATTTCCATTTCAGTCCATCATACGGGGGGGGGGGGGGCATTTTGTGTCAAGAAATGACATTCAGTACGCAAAAAAAAAGTATTCATAAGAAAATATTCACAGGAATCTCTCTTCCAGAAACGTTCAAGCCTCACATTACTATCTCAGAACATTTATGAATGAACAATTCTTGCCCAATGTCAAGAGTGGGCACATTTTCAGACTGGAATAGTAAAACTGCAAAGCTACGCCTTCAAGAAACAATGTTCTTTTTACAGCATTTGTTGACCCCACTACTGTATGGCCATGGAATGAATTTCTCGATTTTCACCGTATGCGGTCGTAGTAGGGAAGGAAGGCGCAGTCAGCTTTTCTGCTCACAAAACAGCTGACTAGTGATTATAATGGTTGCACATAGCAGGAGTGAAGCTATATACACTTTATCTTATTATAGACCTCGCAGGCAGGCAGACGGGCAGGCAGTAGGAAAATGCTTACTATAGAAAAAAATACCAACGACAGACGTTTGCAGTAATGGTGAGAGGAAGGTCGAGTTGGGAGGGAGGGTCTGGAGTACAAGGTGGGGGACTATATGCGCGCGATTGCAAAGAACGCTACAGTAGCGTGCCGGCCAGCCATCTTTCCCTTCAGCTTACAGATCAGCTGATGCAGGTCGTATTTAAACAATGCTGATTGTAACAAATATATACAGTAGGCAAACCACAACCAATTTAAAAATCAATTCAACTAGCGCAATATAGGGAGACACAGCATGTTGATGTACTGAATGCAAGATAAAAACCGCAAAAGATAAATTAGAGGAACAGCTACAAATATTCACACAATGGATCAAAAAAATGGGAGATTATCGTTAAACACAGATAAAAGACAAATTTTAATAATCAGAAACAAAATTAAACAAAAGCATCGAAATATAAAGATAAAAATTAATAATCAAAACTTATAACCAAACACAACGATACGAAATCTTGCCATAAACCTATTACAGTAAACTATCCACATAACCACATTATAGGAAGAAGTATAATAAACCTATAATAGCAACGCTATATTATTAGCAGGATATAGAAGAGGAGGCCTAAATACTAAGTGCTAGTAAACTAATACAAAGTGCTTATAAAGTCAATAATTACTTAGGCAGCAGTAGTACTATTTCCCTAAATATCAACTAAAGCAACAATTAAAGAATACAACAATTTGAAAGAAGATATCTGTGCACTGCACCAAAATTATTCCCAAACCATGAAAATGAAGAAATATATTAATTAGCAGAAACAAAAACTATAAAACATATAAAAAAATAAGTATGAAGTACATTGCCAAAGCCACGGGCCAACCTGAACTATATTGCAGAAGGAAATTAATAAAAGGACGCACAAAACTATAAACAGCAATCACAAAAAGAAATCAATAATATTAAAAGACCATCACAGTTATTCAGCATAAATTAACAACGTAAGAGAGAACAACAAAATGAAATACAGGAAATAAAAACCTGTCTACAAAACCTAATGTAACAAAATTACCACGAAAAAACTGCAAAGACCCCCCTCCCCCAGATGATTCAGCTGCAAAATGCAAAACAAAAACTAAATTAATATCCCAAATATCACCCTTCCTATCAATTTTAAAATATCCCACATATTACCATAGATTTCGGAGTTTTCTGCGTTAAAAAAAATTGAAAGAGAAAAGAAAATTGGCTTAAGAGGAAAGTTACACTAAACAGCCGAGGGGGGGGGGGCAAATTGTTCTCCTAATTAAGTCATTCATTCATTCATTCAAGAAACATCTAACGGGTACCTTCCCTGCCTAATCCCCAGACGCTGCGAATTAAAATATTAAATAATGTTCATTCCTGCACTAATCGCAACTTGCAGAAAAAGCCCTCAAGATTCGAATCATCGCAATATGATTAGCAAAATTTAACGTGCAAAAAAACTATTTCTGTGAGATGCTCATAAACAATGCATAATGAGGCATTTAGGGTATTTTCAGGAGAGCAAGACCTAGGTGTGTTTAGTCCGTTTGTTCATTTTGACTCTCTTGGTGTCCTAAATAATTCTTTATAAGTTTCAGGGTCTACATGCAGTTTAAATTACTAATTATCGAAATATAGAACCTTTGCAGTACCCTCCAGGAAATACTCATAGAGTTTGGCATGGAATCGATATGGACTGAAGTATTTGAGATAAAAGGTATCTAAAATTATTCAGAACTTGGCTGAAGAATGGCTGACGGAAAGAAAAATATTGCAATTCGTGATAAGAGCAGGAGGGGGGGTTACTTAGTTTAGATCTGCAGAGATATGTTTACGTGGGATTAGAAATAATTTTCTCAAGAAGCAATGCCTAATGAGTGGATAATATAAATGGTATTTTATCTTAGAAGTGAGCGAATGACATAGCTAAGAGAACTATGTCATATAGATAAATTGAGTTCCCTACGACGTGAGAGATGTTTGTTTTATTTACGGACGCTATTTAACATCTCAGGTCATCAGCGTCCCATTCAATTCAGGGAGTGAAACGGCCGATAAATTTTGCTCAGAGGCCTCTTCTTTCAGGCTTGAGCGTCTTTATCGTGCCGTAAATGTACAAGGGACCCACGGCTTTACTTCCCTGCCGAAGGAAGCCATACTTGGGATTTTTGCGCCCAAAAAATCCATCCGTTCCGGCCAGGTTTGAACCCGCGATCTTAGGTTTAGGACGCAAGTATGGTTACCACTACACCACCAGGACCGACGCATGAGAGATAGAACATTATATTTACAATAGAAATAAATTATTAAACTGAAATTTTGAACTGGGATTATATAGTATTATTTTTCTTGTAAAATATAAATATAAAAAGGGGGGATATGGATCTACTTAGAAATAGTTTTTTTAATGGTGTTTAGCGCCCGTTTTTACTACTGAGGCACCACAGGCGGTGGACACTGATGATACATGAAATTATATATCGGGAAAAGATTTTTTTTAAAACGAAGGAAACGTTCCTGGCTTAAGTTAAGGGTACCTCTCCGGCATTTGCCATTTATGAGGACTGAGGAAAACCTGGAGAAAAAAAAACAGTCAGGGAGGGCAGTCCTGGTGTGGGGTTCGAACCCCAGACCTCCTGCTCACGAGTCTGCGCCTTAAAGACCTCGGCCACTTGTGGCGGTTTAGAAATAGTGAGACAATGCTAAGATTAGTGGATATGATCTAGGGAACTGCTTGGTACAGACTTAAACGTTACTATGTAAATATCATTTCAAATTCGTTTGTTATTACTTTCCGTTATAAACTGCTGTGTTACACATAGGAAAAGTTTGGGTATGGTATAACAAAAAGCTATTTGTATTAATGAAAAATTGTTTACTGGAATTCGGGGTCTTCTGATGTGATTGTTTAGTGATTAAGCAATGTTTGGAATATAAAATCTTTTTACAATTCTACAGTTTCATGTTTATTTTAAACATAGATACACAGATATTGCTAAACTATGAGTCAGTGAGAAAGATAAAAGTTATTTACAATTTAAATGTCAGATGTGTATTGTATTTTAATTTTAAGATTTATTAATAACTACCTGTTTTTCCCCCTTTTCAATTCATTTGTTTATTAATTCAAATATAGTAATCATTAATAAATTTCCACTTTACTTTCAAATAGATGTATACGTTTATCTAAAGAAATTAATTATCAATAGATTCAATTATGTCGTGCCTTCGACTGCAACCACATAATAAACTACCTCATGAATAAAATCCCAAGAGCTTGCCCATTATTCGAAATCTTATTGGTTTAAGCAATTTCAATGTAAAAACATTATTTTCAGCTACCAAGACAGGAAAGCACACTGGCCTATCATAAGGGCAGTTCGATGCTCTGTAACCGCTGAATTACTTGTTAGGAACTGAAGCCCTCAATATAAAATAAATGTGGCGTGTGTAGCTGCTTTCTACTGGAGGAAGTTTTAGATGCGACTGCAGTGCCATCAGGTGTAATTTACAGTAGATACAAGACATGGGCGGCACCTACCATCTTTTTCTCTGTGCACACTGATCCAGTTCGGCGAGTGTATGACGTAACGCCAGGAGAACAAAGATTACCATAGGAGAGGAGCGCGCGGGCATGCACGTTGGCGCCAAGCCACATCATGAACCTGTCTAGCTGGGAATTCGCCATTCACAGCATTGCGCACCAGGGGAGTTCCTTACAGCACTCCGTATAGATTTCAGGAAAATATGCCTCATCAGAAATGAGTGCTAGTGGAGCGGACCATTTTAAGTGTTTTAAAGTCGTAGCGAGAACAGCTCTGTGTGTGTTCATTTGTTAATATACACATAATTCTCGTAACAAACGTATCAATATCATTTAATTAGTTCCCTTTATAATCTGGTCTACAGTTTCATGTTTAATAAAATCTGATAATACAACCTTGAAACCGTTCATTTTTGGGTTCCTAAGACCTGGGAACCATCATCATTTAAAATTCTACATTTGTGTATACGAATATTATGATATACAGCCGATTAAATTTATCTAATAATGCTTAAAAATGCCTTTTTACAATATTTTACGCCCGTTTATACTAAGTGGAAATACAGGCGATTGATAATAATGATATTGGGATAGCTTTTTAATTGTCGAGATTTTACTAAATAGAAAGTCCTAACTTACCAACTTTGCCTATTTCTTTTCGAAGTGGTCTCTCCCACTCTCGATAAAAAAGTTGCAACCGTTCCATTCAATTCAGGGCGTGAAACGGCCGACAAATTTTGCTCAGAGGCCTCTATTTCAGGCTTGAAGTTCTTTATCGTACCATAAATGTACGACAGGGACCTATAGCTTTACTTCCCCTCCGAAGGAAGCCATACTGATTTTTTATGCCCGAAAAAATCCATCGATCCAGGCCGGGTTTGAACCCGCGATCTTGGGTTTAGAAGTATGGTTAACACTACACCACCAGCAACATCCGGGAAACAACCATGAATGCAGCCACACTATGCTTCTTTAGCGCTCTTTGTAGATCACAATAGCTACTTCCGGGCTCCCAAACTGATGAACCTCAATTTTTCCTTGGCAGAGGTTTGCCATGGTCACCCCCATTCTTGCAGAAATACTATGATTTCCAAAGCGATGTGTGCAGCGTCACTGTCATGCTGGAGCAGCAATTCTCGCAACTCAGAATTCGGTCTTCTTTCTGTTGTGTACTCGTTTGAACACCCTGGAGAGGTAAAGTGTGTTATACCAGATCGCATATGGTGGACAAGCCGGGAGCTGCCACTGTCGAAACGACGAATCATTTCCTCAATCCCCTCTTGCTGCATTTCGTTCTCCTGCGAACAAAAGTATAGAAACTACTCTTAACTCCTTCGCGAATTTCGTCCTTCACTAAGGATTCCACACGAGACGATTTCACCCGTGTAATTTGTCTTTCAAGATCGTTCTTCTTCATCTAAACCATGCAAACCAGCTACACACTTTTGTATGTAAACAAGTAGAGTATGGAAAAGCTATCTGTAATTTTTGCAAGTATTATTTGTTGTTGGCTCAGTCCCATTGACATAGCATGAAAATGCTCTCAGATAACCTCCATCTTAAAACAGTCTGCGAACGCACGACTACAATTAATATTTTGCTGCAGCTGCAACAAAAGAGTTCCGCGCGTAAAATTCAGCTGTGGCTACTAACCAATAAACGTTCTTTCCAGTACTACCAACAGGAAACATATCTATCAAAGTTGCTTCAAATCCCGAAAAATTTAACCTCGTATATGAGATGAAATACATTGTGAAAGGTTCCTTTCATTAGGGGAGGAGGGACAGGGAACATTATGGGCTTAAGTTTCGGGTGTCTTCTCGGCATTCGCAATTGCAGAGAACTGAGAAAAACCGGGGGGGGGGGGGGGGGGGGGGGGCTTCAATTAGAATGATTCTGACGGATTCTGCACAGCTTCCTGTTAACGAGTCCTAACTTTTAGAGGCGAAAGAAAGGGGAAAAAAAAAATGTCACTTTTTAACATAGTCTCTGTTTATTTCAACGCTCTTTTCACGTCCTTTAATTAGCTTTTCTATGCTGTAGAAAAAATAGTTTGAACTTATGCGGGCAAAATGTTCTAAAACCGTACCCTTTTCCCATCATCATTAAATATTATTACTCGTAATTCTTTATTGAGCTTTGAGAAATGATAATCGCTGGGGGGCTAGATCTGGGCTATACAGTGAATGATTCAATTCGCTCAATCATAATTAACAGCATTCTTAGAAATACGGGATAAAGTGTCCTGGCGCATTGTAATGCACAAGGCGAACGAAATTCATTGCTAAGCATACCGCGTCTTTTTTCTTTAATAATGTTTCTTCGCAGTTTACGCACAAGAATGCAATAGTGGTCTGCGCTGACACTGTTTTAAGACTTCAGAATACCTCTGCAGTCCCAGAAAATTGTTGCTATGGTTTTTCTCCTGGACCGGACAATCCAGGCCTTTCTTGACGTTGTCTAATCAGGTTTACGCAACTCCAAGGGCTCTCTTTTTGAAAGTGGATGATGGTAGATGTATGGTTACAAATAATTCCACAACTTCCTCTGCTTGACACAAGGTCAAATATCTTCCAGAGCAGTCCAGCCGATATTGTTTTTTAACTGTCAAAAGAAATTGTTGCACCGATCTTCCGAACAGAATTTCAAAAGTCGACAGTGTTTGAAACGTCCAATTTCCTTTAGTTTTAGTTTCCTGCGAAGATGTTTTGTGGTTGATGTTGTTGTTGACCCCACATTGGCACCAAATTATGAAGCTGTTTAGTAGGCTCCGACTAGGTGCCTCAGTTGGGTACCAATCTTGGAGCGATCTTGTCAACGTCGAGTGTTCTCACGTTATGATGCCAATTTTGAAGTGGTTTTGTAAAGTGACTATTTGGAAGCTTGGTGTTGTTGCTCACGCTTCAATGACAATTTCTCTGGGTGTATCCTGCTATTTTCTTGGCTCGTACTGAACAGGATTGGGAGATGGTTTCTATAGTGTAAATAAGCACGCGATGCGACAAAATATATGTTGGTATTTTATTACGTCCAAAATCTTTCGCGTCCTTTGGTGTTTTCCATACAACAGATTTAGCTGCTTCGAATATAAACTTAATTGTCGCGTTGTGAAGCTTATAGTTGAGTGCCGCGGCACATAAAACTTAAAGTGGAACAATGAATACTGCGAACTGCGTGTAGATATGCTTGCCTCAGCAACGTCAAACTTAACTGCCTGCCTAACTGGTTCGAACCGAACTGCTTATCTCTAGCCGCGTGTAAAACTTCAAACTGTTGAATGAGTACTGACAAGTGCGTGTATTTTATGCCTCTCGTGGTGTGTAGACCTTATGACTGCGTGCGTCTCGACCAGCGTAAAACTGCCTGTTCCAGCCAAGCAACTGCCTCCTTATATGTTAAATTCAAATCAAATAATCGTCGACTTAACGATGCGAACAGAATCACAAAGGCACGCGCAATCATTGCACCTATCTTTAAAAGTTCAAACATACATTTTCCATTGGCTGATTTAAGTTCTCCTATTATACACGTCATTCCCTATTTTTGAAAGTTTAAAACATTTTGTTGGCATTGGCTATTTTAAAGGGCTAACAGTTAGAATGCCTTTCGGGTTCAGAGACCTTAACGCGTTTAAAAGTCTTTCAGGTATATGAACCTTCCTATAGGTGGCCTTTTAAAAAAAAGAAAGGGGTTGCATATGCCACCTCGAGTTACTTTCTCTGAATAGATATTTTATGGTCCTTTTGTTGGTTTTTCAACTCACATGTTAGCATCACGCCATATTATACATGTATATCTCCATTACTATTTACAATGATTAAAACATTATGACTGGGCTTACATAAATATACATTATAATTACATTTCAGTAGGGGTGGAACGAAGGAACCGTTACACCTGTCATTTAACATTTCTTCAACAAGAACGGTGGATTCTGGTGTTTGCACCACATTGGTCGGGCTCACGTGATTCGTCTTCAACGTTTTCTCATCCTGATCGAAATTGTTTAGTCTTCTTTTATAGTTTAATATGATGAGAATTCTTCACCATAACCCCCTTCCCCCAATCGTGAGAACTTTTAAGTTCAGCGCTTGGGAGATAAAGTGTTGCCAACTTCGAATGTAGATTCACTTTTCTAATAATTGTGTAATTTTAGAAGGACTTCTGTTAGGCTCCATAAATGAATTAGTAAAGTGCGATTAATGGTGCTTTCCCTAAGCGAACTCCTGGTTAGTTCTACTGTTTTAAACCAAGAGATTCTTGGATTATTATATGCTGATGATTTAATGGTAGTATCCTTCTCGACGATTGGAACTGAAGAATGTAATTTCAAACCAGATATTGTGAGGAGTGGGGTCTGAAAGTGAATCTGTGTAACATAAAAATTATGGTTTCTACGAGAGAAAAAAAAAAAACTTAGCAAAGAAGAGAAGTGGTCCATCAGAGGAAAGAGCATCCTAATCGTAAGAAAGTAAATATTTGGGAATAGGGTAAAATAGTTCAGGTCAGTGGGAAAGACAAAAGTTTCGCATTAGCCAAAGGGAGGTTGGCAATGGCATTTCTATATTTTGCGCCTAATACGGATGTAGTTTGGTGTCAAAGACTATACAGTGCTCTAGTGAATTTGAGGTGGGCCTATAGCATAAAGGTACGGGGAGTGGAGGATAGATGAAAAGAGACGGATTAAATATTCAATATGTTTAGTAAAACTATGTTAGGTATTCCACTATATGCAGCTTGTGCCCTATTAGAAATGGGAAAGGTAAGCGTACGGGGATGGGTGATGGATTGTTAAAATATTGATTTAGAGTACAAAGGACGTCACGTGATCATATTTTGATAGAAAGTTTAAAATTCCAGGAATCCACTTTAAGAAAGCTATTTGGATAGGGAAGGTAGTATATGAATTGACACTAAATGGGATAGGGGCGGATTGGTTAGGAAGAGGCAGTTTGCCAGATACATTTTAGAAAATGATTAGAATCAGATTCGAGGATATAGACAGACAAATTTTATATGCGGATCTAAGAGAGAGGTGTTCCTTGCCTCTATTTGGAGAATTATAACACAATTTTATGAATGAGAGTTATATTGAAAAATGTAATAAGAAAAAGAGGGAGGGGTTAGCATGGTGTAGATTAGGAATATGGAAACAAAAGCGAATGTAAGGAACCTGGAGCAAGGTGAAAATGTCATTCACATCTTATATGAATGTCCAGAAATAAGAGTGGAGGTGACAGTTGATCAAAGTAAAATTAGTTCTGAGATAGCGGTAAAGAAAAGTTTGTGAACAAATTTCAATTAAGGAATTTAGGTGAATTTTGCGTAGAACTAAAAATAAATGGTATGTATGATTAATAAGTAAAGAGATTTAGATTTATGGCATGGAGTTGTTTGAATCGGATAATAATCAGAATTGTATTGTATTGTGCAAGTACTATTTTAAGGTGTTAATCATTGCTATCATGTGAGATTTTCATGGCCAGAGAGAGAGCCAGGGCTGAAACCAAACGTGCAAATTGTAATGACTTAGTACTCGAATAAATAATAATAATAATAATAATAATAATAATAATAATAATAATAATATGTATAAAATACTGTTATACTCTCCTGCAAATTATCGAGACCCGCCTGGTCAGCTAACTGGCTAACGAGCGGCGCAGGCGCAAAAACTGTTTGCAAGGTAGTATGAGGAGAGGTCCACAAGTTTTCGGCCTTGATGATAAGGAGTATCGCCTTCACAAAACTCTTATCTAGTATCATATCTTATTGTTAAGTAAACAATTGCAGCTTAACTTCCGCTCCGCTGTGTTCAGTTGTTCAGATACAGTTGCATAAAGAAGACTATATTTAAAAGATTGTGACATATTCAAAATGGAATTTTGAATATGTTATTAAGTTCTTCACAAAAGAAGGACTTACTCCAAATGAAATTAAACAGCGATTGGACGTTGTATATGGGGAAACATCTCCCTCATATTCTACCGTGAAGGAATGGTCCAAACTTTTTAGAATGGGTCGAGAAAGCATTGAAGACGAAGGTCGTGCAGGTTGGCCCTTGGATGTGCTCATTCCTGAAAACATCGCTCTTGTGGAAGTAGAAATTATGGAAGACCCGCGGCTCAAGTTACAGAAATAGCAGCAAGGTTGGACCTTTCTAAGACAACAGACCTAATTATTTATGAACATTTAAACATGAATAAGCTTAGTGCAAGATGGGTGCCTAGACTTCTTTCCTCAGTTCAAAAGCAGCAACGAGTCATCTGTTATCAGGCATTTTTGGAGCTCTGCCGTGGCAACGAGAGAGAAGTTCTGCAAACCATTGTTACAGGAGATGAAACTTTGGTCCTTTACTATGATCCCTTGTCCAAAAGAGAATCAATGGAGTGGCGTAAACGTGGCGAAGCACCTCCTCTAAAGGCAAAGATCACTCAGGCAAGAAGATCATGGCCACAATCTTTTAGGGCTGTGAAGGAGTAATCTATATTGACTTCAAGGAGAGGAACACCATAGTAATTGGGGAGTACTATATTGGCCTACTGCACAGAATACGTGCTTCCATCAAAGAGAAAAGACGAGGAAAACTGACTGGAGTAATGCACACAGCTCTTGTTGCAAAGAAAGCTGTGAAGAAATGTGGCTTCAAGGAGATTACCACCTTACTGCCCAGATCTGGCTCCCAGTGACTATTTCCTTTTCTCAACACTCAAGGACCTTCGAGGAAGGAAATTTAAGTGTGACAAAGAAGTGATGGATGCTGTTAATGCCCATTTTGCACACATGACTTCTGACTATTTGGGGGGGGGGGGGTTGAAATGTTAATTCAAAGATGTGAGAAGTGTATTGCAATGAAGGGAAACTATACTGAAAAATGAAATATAGTTTTTGTCTTTATCATACATAGAAAATGGTTAGGCCGGAAACTTATGGACCTACCCTCGTACCTACGAGCTAGAAGAAAATAACCTGTAGTGTTTTAGTCTGTTGAACAGGGAACAAAGAGAGATGCTTGTAAAACGGTATTCCGCTACATAGGTGGCGCCTTTTTTGATTGAATGTAATTAAATACATATCTTCATACTCTAAGCATTTTATTCATTTGGCGGCATAAGTCGAGACAAGCAAGTGATTTGCTACAAGAAATATGCTGGGTACTGTTTTTGTCTACCAAGCTGATTAGAATCAGAATACAATAACACTACATTTACGATCATGTGGCACAGAACGATGAAAGTAGTGATTTTTTGTTTTCTTGGGCTTCCTGCGAGAACTGTCTCTGTGTCTTTGGACTAATTACTAACGTTCACTCATTTGTGTGCAGTTTCTTATTGCCTTTGCCCCAAACGCATTTGAAATTGCCTAAAGTACAAGAAAATGCCGATGCAAGCCATTTTTATGTGTGTGTGTTTTCCTATAGTAAACAATTAATACAACGCTTTACTATGCCCCGTTAACATGCACAACACAAGTGTGCGCGACCGTTTCCGAGAACAGATGCTGTCCCCACTCACACGCCTTGGAGAATTGCATGGGAGAGGAGCCGAAAAGGTAGATCCCGCGTCACCAATACACTGAAGCAGCACAAAGAAAACGGCCGGCAAGCGGATGGCGGGCCTCATACAAGATATCCCGCCCAACCTCTCCCTCAAGGTCATTTCATATGCCTCTTCCATCTCTACCAGCTACGGTCCTTGCACCTGTAACAGTCCGATCCAAAACCAACAGCAGGCGCCGCTAATTATCATCGTTCCTGCTGTCACTGCACTCTTGGCAACCAACCAACCAACCTTTCTCTCGAACACTATTTCTTGAGTTCAACAACGAATGTTGTCGAAATTTATAGTTACAACGGATTATGCGTCAGAACTTTTCAAAACTGGTTATAAATGGTGCGTCCAACTGTGTAACACTTTTGTTTAATTGAAAACACCGACTTTTCGGTGTGACTGTTGTTAAGTTTAAGCAGCATCTTCCTGATTGTTACCATGCAAGCTGATACAGGAACAACGACGCCTGCTTATGCTGCTGCTAGATTACAAATTGCTATTAACGTTTCCAACCTCTGTACATGCATGAAACATTAATTAAAAAACAGAACCTCTCCGGAGTTTCTCCACAATGACGACCTTAGAGCACTTACGCTATGTCATAAAGCGACCAAGTAACAAAAAACGAAAATACGCAAGTGCGGTTACATATGTACACCTGTTTACACCGATATCCATTAACATCATTTACCCTCCCTACACCACGAGTGGTACCAGCTCGCTTACGTATAATGGAATTACTCAAACGTCAATATTAAATATGCGTAGTATGTTGCCAAGTTCGCACTGTTTATATCAACCAGCAACACAACTGCGATTGATTAAGAATTTGCTAAAATACAACTCCGGAAGAAACACTGCGTAGATTTTAAAAATTAAAGTGCCATCATTTATCAGACCTTACAATGTCTTTCAAGAAACAAGAGAAGATTGAACTAGACTTTTATGGTACTGCTGGTAGATCGGAACAGGAAAAAAAATTCCAAACCCAAAAGCACGTCAGATTCGCGATTCACCACTTTCATCTCAAAATATGCAGCGCGGAGATTGATTTTACATCACACCTCCACCCATTTTTTATTTTTGCCTTACTTTTCAATACTCTCCTTGCAGATTGGTGCACCTTTCCAAGCCATGTCTTGACATTTGTACAACTTCCTGGAGCTCTGCAAACCGGTGCTTCAATTCATAATTTGAGAACAGTTTTGGAAACTGCAGTGTTGGGAACTAGATCTGGAGAGTAAGCAGAATGCTCCAGTAGTTCAAACCCTGCATTATCAATTGCAGCCAACGCAACATCAAACTTGAGGGACGAATCGTTCACTACCTCGAAGAAAGCGCACTCTCGCCTTAAGTTTCCATAATGTTTTTTTTCCCTTCAAGTTATTTGTAATTTTGAATAAAGGTCTGTTATTTTTGCTTCTCTTTGCAAATAAGTGCCCAGAATAACATCTTGGTACTACACGATCTTGCCTGTTGGTGGCTGCACGCTGTGACTTATTAAGCTGTAGGAATCTTTAATTTCCATTCCATGCTTTGAATTTTGGTTTCAAGCAGTTGGAATCATGCCTCATCCATAATAATTTGTCAAGGAGATTTTGTTTGTCCACCCATTGCTTAAATAAAACAATAAAGCCAACTATACAACACACAAACTAATTTAACAGGCCCGCTGATTACCAAATTATCAAATGAGATGTTGAAACTGCCCGACTTCATTCTTCACATATTTTTCACATTTCTTCGCTGTAGTTTATTTGGAGAAATCCACACAATTTCCTGATGAAAATTATCATTGAGTTCTAGAACGGTGTGCGGATTCGTCTTGTACATGGCGTTATTTAATTTACCCCAGAGATAACCGCAGGCTGTTGCATTGGGGAACCCTACTTATAACTGCCTTGTGGAAACACACTGTAATTGCTCTCATAGAATTATTCGCATTGTTAAAAGTAGGCAGTCCTGTTAAAAAAAAATGCATGATTACGCTCTGTCGGTTAATTCTCTGAAAAAGGGGGTTAGTAATGTATTGACGTAACAGAACCAACTGTATGCTCAAAAAAAATTCGTCCTATGATTCTTTAACCACTGAGAATATGAATCGTACTAAAGACACGCTGAGGCATGATACACTTTATGAACAATTTCGAATTAAGAAACGAACAATACAACACATCCGAGAACAACTGCATAACGACTGCGACAGTAGGCAAGGTTAATTAGTAAGCAAGCTGGCCTTGCTACGCCCTTCATGGAGCGGCAAACGAATGGGGGCTCGCTCATTGGAAAAACCCGGCGCCGCGGGGGAAAACATACCGATCGCCCGATAGAAGGAAGATAACACAATAATTACTAGTTTCAGCAGAACTGCATTCACAATATTTGTTTTATTTCTATTTCACACTACGGCAACACAACCTATGCTCAAAAAATATTTTTCCTAGTCATAAATGTTCTGGCCTGTACAAAAGCGGTAGGGGATTATAGTTATAATTTTTTCAATAGTTATAATAATATGTAATGTTTTACTACAAATGAACACGTAAGTTATGTGTCTCCGTTCATTGCACATATGTTCAATTACGATCATGTCGGAAGCAATTTATTTCTTAGAAGGCCGAATATAAATAAAGTTCATAAAAAGTAAACACTAAAAAAATATAAAATATTTTGAAGAGTTGCAATCCTCCATTATTTAAATGCATCAAGTATTAAAAAGCAGTTCAAATTAAACCAAATAAATCAATTTAAAAAAAAACAGTATTCCATAATCGTAATTTCTCGTTAAATTATATTTTATTGGCATCGTCGATTGGTATTCCACAAAGGAACTATTTGTATAATTTTCAGTAGCAATAAAATAAAGAATGGATGTTTTCAGAGGTAAAACTGCAACTGTTGATGAGTGTTTGGTGTTTAACCTTATATTTTATGAATAGCGTCTCTGTTAAATGAAATACGTTAATAAACGATTACTTTGCTTTCCTCTCATATTTTAATGTTGTTAAAAAGGATTTTTCCCTAAACTAAACAGGAACTGACGCAATACACAAATCCAAACTTGGTAACTAGCTTTATTTAGGTTATTACAAATGTGATAACAGTGATAACTGTCTGAACAGATGTATAAAGAATACACAATCACAAATACGAACCTGGTTATTACTTTATATTTTAAAATTAAAAATCAATACATATCAATATGTAATAATATTCATGCGACAAAAATGTACAATGTCTTACTAAATTATCACCGATTGAAGGTGGTTGATATTGCAAAGACCTCGATAGACCGTGTCCACCACAGTTTACACCAGTTTTGGGTATGAGAAAGCTTTCTGCTTGATGGGTGCCGCGTTTGATAACAATGGACCAAAAACACATTCGAATGAACATTTTGCAAGTGTGTTTAGACTTGCTTAAAAGCAATACAGCGAGTTTCTCCGACGTCTCATAACAGTAGATGAAATATGGATTCACGCCAGAGACCAAAGAGCAGTTCAAATAGAGGCAACAGGTGAAAGTGCACCAAAGAAGGCAAAATCGGTTCCATCTGCAGGAAAAGGCATGGCTACAGTTTTCTGGGATTCTCGTGATGCGGTGCTCCTAGACTACCTCCAGAATGGCAGAACCATCACCGGGAAGTATTACGCTTCACACTGGACCACAACTGAAGGATGCTATTCATGCTACAACGTCCATAATTTGCGAAAATGAAAGACTCTTTCATTACATAATTCGCCTTCACACTCGTCTGGGATTGTTGCATGACTTTCGCTTCCACATCTGTCATATTCGCCGGATTTGACTCCAGCGATTACTTTTGTTCCCAAACCTGAAGAAAAGGCAGAGTACACGAAGATTCGCATCAAATGAAGAGGTTGCAGCTGATAAAGATGCCTATTTTTTTCACAGTTGGACACGTCTTATTTTATTGAGGGCATTAAACAGTTGTAAAATCGTTGAACTAAATATACTGATTTACAAGGTGCTTACGTTGGGAGAGGGGGGGGGGCATTTCTCTCAAATCTTGTGTTTTCTTGGTGAGGCCGAGAAATTTCAGAACGTCCCTGGTATTCCGCACATGTAATATCCACAAGCTCCCGCACAAACAAATGGAAATGAACCAGCATGTGTGCAGGGGATTATAAAATCACTCCAAGGCTAATTAGCTTGCCCCTCTTCTCAGGGGTATATTTTAAAAACAAGCATTTACCTCGGATTGAATGTATGCCACTGCACAGCAAAGCCATATTTCGTTCTTACAGATGATCTGCACCATAAGCAGAAGATCCCACAATAATACAAAATATTACGTTTATTGTACATAACATTTTATGGAGTACAAGGCCAAAAGATTGAAATAAACAAAACAGGAGTCGTTTTATTTATTCCAACATTTCACGTAAACTGTTTTTACCGTGAAGTTATTTGAGAGCTGCGTATTGGGAGAAGCCAGTAGTTAGTGTCGTATAGTTTGAGGGAGGTTCCGTTCTTTCATTGTGTTAATACATAAGTGAAAAATGATTCTTGCAGAGAATGGTGCAGCGATTCGCTGGCAATCATATTCAGGAAGAGAACTTGGCAAACCTTTAGAGACAGCATATCTCAATTACAACAAATGTGTTCCGCGTTCTTACGGAAGAAAAGTTTGTTGAAATACAACAATTTCCTAGGCAATGTACGAGGATAATCCCAAAAGTAAGGTCCCCCAAGCGCTGGGGCTGCAGGGAAACTTTCTGCACGACACTTTGTTGTGTTTGTTGCTTCGCCAACTCGGTACAGAATGCATCACACAGCCGCTGGGACGCTTAGTCTTGGCTTGGCAGCTAGTTGTAATGGAGCTTCCGTTTCCGCTACCGCCAGGTGCGAAGTTCGCGCAGTTATTCGGTTTTTGAATGCAAAAGGCATTAAACCAATCGAAATTCATCGACAGTTGATGGAAGTGAATGAATGTCAAAAAAGTCCGCAAGCGGTGTAGAGAGTTTGCAGCTGGTCGTACTGAAATTCCCGACGAAGAAAGTAGCGGGAGACTGCCTATTTGCGATGAGACAATCGCAAAGGTTGAATAAATCGTGCTTCAAGATCGGAGCTTGATGAGCGTTGCATTGTTATTATAGAGGTTTCTCGAAGCGCTATTCATAGGACTTTGGTTGGCGTGTTGAAATGTCTCCACGACTACGCTCGGCCCCACGCCGCCCATCAAACCGTGGATCTTCTGCAACAGTTTGAACATCGTCACCCATCCACTCAATAGTCCGGACTTAGCACTCAGCAACTGCCACTTGTTTCCCAAGTTGAAAGAACACTTGGCTGGAAGGCGCTTTAGCGGCGACAACGAGGTGAAAGAGGAGGTTCAACGCTTCCTGAATAGCATGGCGGCGACCTGGTGTGACATGGGCATACAAAAACTGCCACAGCGCTTATAAAAATGTATCGTCCGAAATGGCGATTATGTGGAAAAGTAGAACAATGTTCAAGCTTCAAAACTATGCACCTTGTATTGAAAATATACGTTTCTCTATACTTTAAAAAAATAAGAAAGCTTACTTTTGGGATTACCCCCGTAATAATACTATCTCTAGGGGGCATAATTTTCAACATCTCTTATAACACAGGATAGAGTTTATTATCAGTTTTAAACACAGTATCATGTTATGATTTCGGTAAATAAATAAAAACATTAACTTTAGGCGTAGCGGCTCTACCTCCGTTTTTTTCGGTTGCGGCTGCTGCACTTCGCCAGTAAGCAGCCGCTTTCACTGTATTACAGGTTCAGGTGATTCTTTTGTATCTGTAGCTGTTACAGTAAGCCAATTTTTCAGGTTTTATATATAGCGTTTGGTATAACTTTTTAACTTTGTATTGCCTTGTGGTTGTGAGCATGGAGCTCATTACATGATCAAGACTAAATTAACCAAGAGAAAATAGCTCCTGTTCGAGTATTATTTATATTTGGAACTTTGGGAGTAGAGATGTTTTATTGATTTTGTGATGCTTAAGCCTACTGTACAATGCTAAAACTAGGTACTTGTTTTATTGTACAATTCGTAACCTAGATGCTTAATCTTACCCTTTGTCTTTGCAGCCTAAAATGTGCGGATCGCTTATGTTTTCTATGGCGAAATTCGCCTCATCTAATGCTACTTATCTGGGTATTTTGAGTGCGCTCTGATTTTTTACAGCGATTTTGCAATGTTTACAGGAGTTTGGAGTTCTGTATGAATAAGGATGGGGACATTTACGATTCTTCTTAAGCTTGTATTCTGTTGTCTCTGGAGCGGTAGCAGGTTAATATGTGTTTGGCCATGCTGTGCATGCATACAGAGTATTTGTTGGATGAAGGCTCTGTACATTATTTTAGTTTTCAGCTTGTTTCTAAATATTGGGTGCACATATATATTCTTTGTTTTGCTCTTTATATAGTGTTATTTATTTGGTTTGTCCAGTTGAGCCTCGTGTCAACTATTACACCAAGGTACTTTGCTATTGGCTGACTGGATAGATGTTGGTTGTACGGTTATTGTAATTTCAGGTTTTTGTATTTCTTTGTGAAGTGCATTAGTTGGCATTTATTGTAGGCCTTGGATCAGGGGAATTGTGATTGTAGAGAACGGTATCGTCAGCATACAAGAGAGTTTTACATTGCGGTCAGAAGGGATGTCACTTGTAAAGAGGGTGTATAGGAAGGATGCTAGGACGGCTCCTTAGGGTACTCCGGCAGTCATCATGAGACAGTCGAGTGATTTTTCTTTTGCAACCTGGACCTGGAAGCGGCGAGTTTGCAAGTAGCTGGCAGTTGGTGATTACAAACTAGCTTTGTCTCAGCTATGTCAAGCTTGCGACCCGCGGGTTCCATGCGCCGGTGTCTACAAAGAAGGAACATAATATTTTACAATTCACCACGAAAACAGCAGTCTATCTATCGAAGTTGCTATAATGTTGCTGCTCTGCTACTGTTTGGGGGCAGGCTTTCTACACTTGGCAAACCTGATTTATAGACACATTGACTATCCTGCCATCTGTTTCGCAGCACTCTAATTACATCTGTAATAGCAGGTGGATAGCGCAGCTCCAGGGCTCTCTAGTAATGAGTGATGTTTTCCTTCGTGGGACTATTCCACGTCGGTCGGTTCAAGCTGGTACTGCGGTGAATAGGGGTCGGAAAGTCTGTAGGTATGATTGTCGTCTAAGTTATTACTAACACTTTAAACGTACATCATTATCAAACAAGAAGATGCTAGAACTGCCTTACTTCATTTTCCATAAATTTCTGGCACGGACTTATGAAATTAACCATCACCCTCTGAGCAACGGTGAAAGTTCGCTCGCGAAAGATATTATTCAGTTTAATTAATAAGTGTGGATTTGTTTAGTGCACTTATGCTCGTCTCGTCCCCTCCCCCAGATATAAAAATCGCAGGGCGTTAAATTGAGGGACCCAGGGGGCAATATGTTGTTAGTGATGAGTTGATCACATGAATTGTATTAACGGAAACATGGGCTGTATATCAGTTGTAGGATTCTGTTTAAAAGTCGTGCCCTCACAGTTAATTCACGAAAACAGGGTTACATAATATTCTGCACATATCTTTGTTGTTTCTTTAAATAAAAAAAAAAATGGATATCTTATTCTTTCGCCGCTAATGGGGCACCACACTCCTACTTTTTCATCATGTAGGAGTTCCTTGTGAAGTTAGGTTAGGTTTTTCTTACTCAGTATTGGTTATTTTGTGAATTAACGTACCCACTTACGTGGAACCAAGATTTGTCCGTAAAGAAATCTATGTAGATTAGAATTAATGTCTCCATCATGCACACTATTCAAAACCCATTCACAATATTTACTTCGGATGCAGGGTCACCCGGTTAAAGTTCTTGCTCTACATTAATTCTATGCGTATTAACTTCAGTAACTTTGTAACCGTTCGAACAAGAGCAATAGGAAATTTCCTTTCGCTGAGAAAGATGTCGGAGTGATATTTAGAACGTTGCAGAGCATGTCCAGCGTTATCCTAATGTTTCTTCTGTGAGTACTGTACATGGTTGTGTGTATTTTCTTATCATGAATGCTTCCCGTTTTATATAATTTATTTACCAATCCGTGTATCGAACTCCGGGTTGGAAGTTGAATATAAGGGAATCTCTCTTGAAATAATCTCCATGCACGCGAGCTTAATCTGTACACACGTGCGAATCGTAAATAAATATTCTTTGAGAAATAAAACACACTGCACTTATTACGACGCCTAATTAATACTTAATACACTGTCACACAACACACAAGAACACGTCCCTGCGTTCCTAGAGTTAAAGTCGTATTGACTCCCCTCCGGCACTCTGAAAATACTGTACAGAAGAGAAAAGATTAACCATAACCCTGACCAGTTCTCCCGTTTACTTGCAGGGTAGATTTTTAATGGCATATAACGCCTGTTTTTACTATTGAAGCATCTTAGGCAGTGGATTTTGATAACATGAAATTATAAATTGTAAAATATTTTGAAGCGTTCCAATTATTTCTACGGATGAGGTCTGATAACCTGGAGAATAAAATCCAGCCTGGTACGACTATCCTAGCGCAATCGAACCGCAGACCTCTCGTTCACAGTTCAGTGCCTTATCGACCTGACACCTTGTCGGTCAGCTGCAGAATCATGCAACATTTAAAGAGCAACGCTGGTAGATTGCAATCTGCGAAATCTACTCATACCGTGCATCCCATACAACTATCTACCACGGATCAATAGTGCCGGAATACATTCGGTCGGCAGCCGGCCGTTGCGCGGTGGCTAGCAGGTGGATGAGGGGAGCGCACGGTATTTAGGGCACAAATATCCAGATGAGAAAGCTTGACACACAAATCCTGTGTTAGTTCGGAAGCGATTATTTATGTGAATTGCTGTGTTAGCATACGAAAACTAATAACTCAGATCAAGAATAACAGATTCAGATCTTTTTTCATAATACGATTTGGTCTTTGGAATCTTTTGTTATAAATCTCCCAAAACTGGTTGGAAAAGCAATGTCTATTGTGTGTCACCGTAAAACAAATAAATAAAATACAAACCTACTGTGTGTTTTTGTTGAAACACGGTATTTTATAGTTTTAATATCATTTTTGTTCCGTTTATAGTGAAACATTTCGTGTTGTTATATATACATATAATATAAATGAAAAATAATGTGACACTTAACAATATAAATAAATTAACAATAATCAGAAAAGCAAAAGAGGATAAAATACTAAGAAAAAGTCACAGATTTGCAATCGCTATATTTCGAACTAATAGTTCTTCTATGGTATTTCAAAATATATATTCCCGAGTGTTAATGCCCGTTTCTACTGAGGCATCACAGGCAATGGACACTGATACATGATATGAAATAAATTGGAAAAGTTTTATATATATACACTCCAGGCTTAACCCCATACCTCCCTATGAACAGCATAGCTTTCACTTTTCTTTATTTATACATCTCTCTGTTTACAGCAATACCAAATATCAAACTACTCCCATGGTTAATAAGGACAGATCAACAACCTCGTACCGCCACGGGTGGCCGAGGTCGTTAAATAGCGGACTCGTGAGCGGGAGGTATGGGGTTCGAATCTCGCCAGGGCCGTCCTCCCTGACTGAGGTTTTTTCCAGGTTTTCCTCAGTCCTCATAAATGGAAAATGCCGGGGAGGTACCCTAAACTTAGGCCTGGAACGTTTCCTTCCTTAAAAATAAATCCTTTCCCAATATTTCATTTAATGTATCATCAGTGTCCACCTCCTGTGGTGCCTCTGCAGCAAAAACGGGCGTTAAACAACATTATTTCATTCATTCATTCATTCATTCATTCATTCAACACCCTCGCTGGTGAAAATTTGAAATACAATAAGAAATGCTACACTTGGTTCAATGTGATTGCTAGGTGCGATATTGCATTTTTGATTTTTATGAACTAATACGAAATAGTAAGACAAAGTAGAGCATAGATTAACTGACGGAATATTTCAGTAATTTTCTTCTGACCATTTTAAAAGGTAAGCAATTCTATATTCAATTTCTTTTAAAAACAAAACACGTTTATACCACTACTATTAAATATAATTAGTTAGCTCCTACACCGCATGGCTGATATTAAATAACCAGTTTGCACTTTCTCCCTTTTAAATGAAAAAAATTTTAACCAGCTTCAACGTTGTCACTCTATTGGTTGTTTGCAATGGTGTTACATTATATCTTGAAATTTACGCGGATTACTTTTGCATACAGTGAAGAAAACATGTGTTTATAAAAGTGAGGAACTGGTAAGTCCAATACTGAGTCATTACAGTTCTCGCAACTTCCGGCGTATTTTTCGTTTGCATTTCTGGGAAGGTTCAAACGATGGGCATCTTCTGTTAGGTAAGCTGCACGCTCTGGTATCGTTAGCTGTTCCTAAGATAGGTCTATGTGTTTTACTCCCCTAATATTTTATAGATCGCGTTCGAAGGTATCACTTGCTTTTTCCGTTAAGTAGATGTAAAGATTTCTCGATCTGTTTTGAAAACATTGATTTCAGCTAGTGCACTATAAATTCTATAACGGTGCTATTGCAATTTGCAAAAGATTATCTTTTCGGTCTTCATAAATGCTCAGTTGCAATAGCCTTTTACTATGTAATCATTTAATAATATGCAAATGTATTCAAATTTTCTTTATTCATCATATTACAAAAACGATACATTTAATAAGTAACACACAACAATCGTCTTCTTCCTGCACAACACACAAAACTGAACATGCTCCTAACAATATGCTTATGCAGGTGGATACACTTATACAGCTGCAAACAAAATGTTTTTCTTAACACCATATTTTCCTATGAGAATTTTTAAGTAGTTAGATGGCGTTTGCGATGCTTGCATTTTTTATGTGTTGACCCAATGCAGTAGACATTCATTTATTAACATGGAGCAATACGGGTAGACCTGGAGTGAGCTAACGGATATGGTTTGTACGTACTAAAATTAATTTCCAAGATGGTTGACAGAGATGTTCCTGCACGGTGCCCCCCCCCCCAATTGCCTTACACCCTTTGACTCTGTTCCACAATACAATACAATTGTATTAGTACAAGTCCTTGTAAAGTGTGAATTTTTAACTTGCTGTTTCACGAAAGAATGTGCAACAATTGTAAAGTATTGGTAAAAAGTTACAAGCTATGCCATATAAGAGCAAAATGAAGGACCAGTTGTTTCCTACACGTCGCTGTACCTTTATTAGGTTATGTTCACTCTTTAGTAACAATTCGTGTTTTTAATGTACAAAGCGGATTACTGGAATTCTTGCTAAATGGTCTTGTATTTTTTATCATTTAAATACTTTACATGCATTTGTCAATATTCACATGTAATGTCCACTTTGAGATGAATGTCGCAAATGAATACACAGCATCAATTTCAATCGTCAAGAGATGGCAAAAAAAAATCGAGCTTCCCGATTGCACTCGGTCACTAATTTTATTATGTAGTCCATTTGAGTATTTATATTTATATACATTTTATTATGTTGTTTGGCAATCATAAGCTCATTATAAGCAAACATGAAAAAGGCGTCAAAAGAGAATGAGGTATGGAAGTAAATTATTTTGAATGCTGAACTGAAATATGCATTTAAAACAGGAAACGCCAATACTAGTCATAGTTTAATTGCACTTCAAACTTTTCCTATATACTCAAAATACCGAATTATTTCTTGTTTTATACGCATTCTTAATCTCACCATCACCACTTTCGTTAATACTCACATTATTTTGAGCAACTGATTCCCAAAAGTATTCAAAATACATTCAAACTCGCACTAGTATTTGTACTATTATTATTATTATTATTATTATTATTATTATTATTAGAGAAATCTATACGTTACAAATGGAACACGGCAACGAAAAATCTTTGTATACTTGTAAGTGTGGAGTTGTAAAGCATACAAATGTAGCAGAAACCTTTGTAGCACAGAATTCTTGTAATAACAAGTTATAAGTCCATACAATTGTAATGTATTTCAGCATTCTTTTATGGGACAGGGCCCTGAACTTATATAGGATCGAATGCGTGATCTTGTTTACAAGTTGAAACAGAAGAGGGTCTGGCGGCCAGCCTAGCTGCATTAGCAGGGAACATTAAAGATAATCCTGCAGTCTTTGACCCACATTCGTGTACAGATACATTGAATCAATGTTAAACCTACTTTGTAAAATGAAGTAATTGTAAATATATCTACGACATTTGAAAAAAATTGATTTAGTATCCCGTGCAAGCTCTCAAAGTTGGTCGGTTTATTTCATTTTCTTTCCCCGCCACGTGTGTCAAAAAGTGTGGGGATGTGGTTTAAGATTGGCAACTTCAACTTAACTGGGGGCCTGTTGGGTTCACTTAAAGACGCAGTTGAGCTTAAGGAAGGACAGCACTATTGAACAACGTAATTTGGTAGTGAAATTGACACTGCAGGGCAAATCATTTGAGAAATATCACATGCATCATTCCACAGTACAAAGAGTATTGTGAATAGGTTTAAGAATGGGGGAAAAGTACACATAAATACCGCAGCGACAGAAAACAAATTCTTAGCGCGATATTAGATGTTACATGGGGTACAAAATTCACGGATACGTGTACTTGAACAGACAGATGGGTAAATCTGATTGCTGTGAAACTTTCACAGATCAGATGCACAGAAAAAATGATCATGAATAAACAAAAGTACGATTGTGGCATTTGTTAATAATTTCAAATCTGAATCAGGTGTAAAAGGTCAAGATCGCGGGCAGGACTGAACCACGGATTTTTCGCGAAGCAACAAACAATAAGCTATCGATCACTTCTTTCTGAATCGATAAATCCTGGAGATTATTTCGTTACAGAGAGTTCATACCTAATTGATATCTTGAGCATTCCAGTACGTTATGGCCCAAGCTTTTAGCTATTTGCAAGGGATAGTTTCTAATAAAAAAACAACACAATAATTCTTTTCAAAACTTTTGGAACTCCGTCCTGAGCAAATATAAAACGGTAACGGTTCTGATTGACATTCGTGTGCATAGTCGCCCTTGAAGATAAGCACTTACGATTCCCCTGCCTCCCAGTAAAATAAGAGAGCATTGAAACTACAATTAATATACACGGGTACCTCTCAATACAAAAAAATGGAAGTGTAACAAAAACGAATTTCGGGCATCTTATTATTCTCAACATCACCACCCTACGCAAAGTCTCATATCGTGAAAAGGTTACTATTATTTAACGCCCGAAGAAAGAAACATCAACTTAGCGTCCCGTTTCGTCTATTATAAAAACTTGTGATGGGATTTAGAAAACTACAGGACTCATTGAACCCGTGCCTAGGAGATTGGCTGCTGTTATTAGAACTAAAGGGGATAACATGAAATACCTGCAATTATGTGTAAACCTAGACCAATTCTGTGACGTTCATATTTTTATACCAATTACTTAAAGACATCATGTAATATTATAATTACAGATATGAATCCTTTGTGTTCTTTTTGTGGGCATCAAATGGTCTGAAATCCAACTTCCAGTAACGTCGGTGGCACTCGTAGAGCAAGATTCAAAATTGGAACGAATTTGCTTTCGTTCGAAACGTTTACAATGAACGTCGCGCGCGTCATATAGCCATGAAAGCTTATCTTTTATACTACAGTCGATTAGCAGAGCAATTAACGAGTAGTTAATGAACAAGGCGCTCTGGGGAAAAGAACTTCAGATATTTAGGCTTCAAGAATCGAACCATCCCCCCTCTCCCTTTTTCCATGTTCATATTCCAAACGTGCCTTCAATTTTTAGAGAATTGCACGTTCATACTCAAACTGACAGTATGTTCTGATTGCAGCTATGAGCAATTACTTTTGATTATAATTTTCTTATATACTAATAACGTAATAAGCGAAAATTATTGAGCTTTTGATATATCACTTTATTTTGGGAAAAAAAATATTATAAAACTGACGGGTCATTAATGATGACTGCAATTATTTGGCACCTAAGGTATTAGTTCAGGTGCTCTTGTCCACCTGAACTAATACTTCATGAGAACCTTTTACTATTAGGGTTTAAAGAGCGTTGCGTTTAAACATTAAAATGTAAAATTAGGAGCAAAATCTGTTACAAAATCCAAATTTTTAGTTAACATTCACGAGTGCAAAAAAAGATGCAGGTGGAATGTGTGAAATTCATTCCTTATCATTCATCATAAACGGATTGTCGTGAAATTGATTATTGCGCGATTTCTAGAATTCTTGCATGGACGATGCCCTTTTCGAGAATGAAATTACTGGCTACTCCTCCATTCACTTCGCTGCTTAATAATAATTAATTTGCAGGTTCGCGCGCAAGCTTCAACAATGTGACATCTATTCAATCACAGTAGCATTGTTGCGCTGTTGTATAGCTGGTCAAAATAATCATAATGCAACAGTAAGTTACGCATTGATAATAAAAACGGAAGGGAAAATGGATAAGTTCTTTTAAAAGTACTCTTCCCCATATTCATAGCGACCCCCCTAGGGACCCCGACCCACAGTTTGGAAACCGCTGACTTACTGTATTCTTCCATTCACTTTGTTATTAAAATTGGGTCACTGCAAATATGTAACTACCTTCAAATATTAAATATTTATACTGATATTTTCGCTAACTTTACACAATTTATATTTTACATATTTATTATCTTTCTCTTTTACTTTTTTCGAGGCATATTAAGAGAAACTCGTCAGTGACACTTCTCTTGTTAAGAAAATTTTTAAAGAGAACAGTCGGTTGTTAACGCCAGCCAGCTCGCCGCTTCATTTTCGTCCAAATTAAGATACGATCGATGATGCATTTACAACTGACGGCAAAGTCTCTTCTGCCAAATCTGTGAATATACCGCATGTTCAGTTAAATGCTAATTAGAGGTTATGAAGAAATGTACATAATAGAAATAACATGCTTCGATTATCCTGGCACAATTGCCGTGAAGAATGATTAAAATATAATTATTATTTTAATACTTAAATACTTAAAGAAACCACGCCAACCTAAATAAATCAATTTAATTAAATACATGTCCGATTAATTTTACACCTATTTACAAGCCAGACTTAATTAAATAGATTTCACCTAAGTAAAAACATGTCGATCTAGTTTAATACACATGAACCTAATTAAATGCATATCAATTTAATTTTACACATATTAACTTAATGAAATACATCTGAATAGCAAGACAATTATGCTCACATACAATTAAAAAAATAAGCGTACAATTTTTTAAAAAAAATGGAACTTAACAATTATTTTAAAATAAAATTAAGGAATTTTATGTTTAGTTTTTCCCTTTGAAAGTTTATTAATATGGCATTTTGAAAATGTAGGAATTTATTTACATTACACATGAATCTTACTTGCAAAATCCAATAAAAATCTACCGTCTAAAAACAAAAAATTTAGCATAATGAGAATTCAAATATATGCAGTTTTTATTACTTGACAGGTGATTTTTCCCCACTCATGGTACGAACAAACGTATTCCCTGTTAATGACATAATTTGAAAATGAAATAAAGGCGGCATTTTGAACCCAGAATCAACGAATGCTTTCCGAATCGGATATTTTTGTACCTGTTGCACCCCCCCCCCTTGGGGGAAGGGTCTTAGGTGTGCAAAACCGAACCAGGTTCAGAAAATAAAATACCAAGGACTTTTTTTGAACAAGCAGTAGTAATATTATGTATATTTACTAAATTAGTTAAAAATAAATGTACTGTAGTTTACGAATATTTATACTATACTCTAGTTATAGAAAATTTGTTAAATTAAATGTTTTGCCTCACTTTCAGTATAATTTAATTTGATGTAGTCCCAGTCCCTCCCATCCAACTCAAATTATACCGCCAGGGGTGGACGAGGTCGTTAAGGCGCGGAGTCGTGAGCGGGAGGTCTGGGGTTCGAATCCCTTCAGGACCATACTCCTTGAATGTTTTTTTTTCTTTCTTTTTTTTTTTCCAGGTTTTCCTCAGTCCTCATAACTGGCAAATGCCGGGAAGGTACCCTAAACTTGGGCCTGGAACGTTTCCTTCCTTAAAAAAAATCCTTTCCCAATATATAATTTCATTTCATGTATCATCAGTGTCCGCCGTCTGTGATGCCTCGGTAGTAAAAAAGGTTAAACACTACACACACAAAAAAAAACTCAAATTATGGAGATACTGCTCTTTGTTCACTGATACAAAAATTCGACATTCACTAGCAGCATATAAAATGTACATGCACAGTTAACAAATACCTCATGAGAACCTTTTACCTTTTAAAAACGCCTATATAATGGAAATGGGTAATTCTGAATATGTTGAAAATGGACTGCCACATTGCGTGTCAATATTTCACAATTAGTTTAATTATAGTATCTGATCAAATAACAATAAATTTAGCATGTAGCAGTAGTAAAGAGAACATGCTATGCAGTTTCCCAGACGCCAAGAGGCTTAATAGATTTAATACCCCATGCCATGCCCAGAATAAAGCTTGGAAGTAATGAGTAAACAGTCCAAATACCGACTAAGTTACCGGGTATTCAGCGGTCGGTAACGAGTCAAGCCAGGGTCGACAACTGGGACACGAAAATCAGGGTAAGCAAGCACACATGCTGTTTCGCATCGCTCGAGCATTATGCGCGGGGGAGCACTGGATTTCCAAGAGAAATCCCCTAAGAGAAAATCAAAGTTTTCGGTATCTTGTTCGTCATTCTTTACTTACCTCTTTTGAGTCTAAATTCAGTAATGACATTTCATTTGCTATAAAAGGCCGCAGCTGACCAGTCTGTGAAAACAGCGCGAATCTGCATGAAAAATATATAATATACATGGGACCGTTGCCTCCTGTCACCTCATTGCGGATGGTCAGGGTGTGCAACTGTTCCTCCAGCTCAACTAAGCTCAATACATTAATTAATTAGATTGATTACTAATTGTCCAACCATTTTATGGTCTACAGCTGTTTTCTCTTTGGCTCCAGTCGTTATGAATACGTTATGCATTTTAAACGTTAAACGTTAGTAATGTGCGCATATGCGCAATGCAAAGAGGTGCCCTAGCGGAAGTAAAACACTGCCAAGGAAATTCGCTGAAAGGTATAAAGACAAGGTTATCGTTCAACATTTTTATTAATGGAGTTTGTAAATAGTAACCAGAGTAAACAATTAACTACCTTGCATCAGCTGTTTGCAGCACTAATAGATAGTGCTATAAACACATTGGGATAGAAGTAACGGGGAACGCTTTACACCTATCTTGCTTGAGTGGCGTAGCAGATGGTTTGCGAAAGGCGACTATAAGATTCTCTCTAGTGAGCGGAGTTTGTAGAAAAGCGAATATTATCACTTAATTCAGAGATAAGTAAATAGCCTTGAACTTCAATTTTTCTGCCATTTTGTATATATATGTATATATATGTATATATATATATATATATAATATTTATGCATTTCATTTTTTTAATGGCGTTTAACGCCCGTTTTTACTACTGAGGCACCACAGGGGGTGGTCACTGATACTTTTTTCTTATAGACGCGTTCCAGGCCTAAGTTCAGGATACCTCCCAGCATTTCCCATTTATGAAGAAAAGCTGTAAAAAAAAAAAAAAAAAAAAACTCGATTCGGGATTCCTGCTATGATTCGAACCCCGACCTCCTGCTCACAGTCCGCGCCATAACGACCTCGACCACCCGTAGCGCTAGATTATATCGTGATAAATTTCGTCAAGTAGGTCCCGGTGCTATAGTGGTAACCATACTTGCCTTCTAAACCCAAGATCGCGGGTTCAAACCCGACCAGGGTCGATGAATTTTTTCGGGCTTAAAAGTCCTAAGTATAGCTTCCTTCGGAAGGGAAGTAAAGCCGTGGGTCCCGTGTCGAATGGGGCGCTGATGACCTGAGATGTTAAAGAGCGTCCATAAATAAAACAAATCAAAATATTTCGTCAATGTTGTGTTAAGTTACAAAGAAAGTATCTTCCTGTATCCCCACCCCCGAAGCTATCACTACTTATCAGACCAATATAGAAAATGAAACCATATCATTGTTACATGCTAAAATGTGTGGAAAGATATTTTGTTAGTGGGTCTAACTCTGTTCCGATATTATCCTCGCAGAACTCATTAAACCAGGAGATAGAAGTTCTGCTTTACTGCACCGGTTTTAATGTCATTCTAACATTTCAAATAGGTAAATGAAACGGATTCCTTTGGTACAGAACTAACAAAGCCGGTTAGATGAGGAACACTTACGCAAGCAACTTCCCACAGTCGGAAGTTAATACTCTAAACTCGTGAAACTGCTGGACAAGGAATGGCAAGCGCTCCGCAGAGGAGATCGATGTTCTGCAACCAGTTAGTAGAGAAGCACTTTCTTTTCGACATTACTGTACAGTTAAGTAACCTAAACAGTACAAGGCCAGTCAAGTCAGTGGGACGAGCAGGAGGCACTTTTACCTCGAGTGGCTCGCTTGCTATTGTCATTGCTCTACCGTAAGCATGGCATTGCGTAAGCGACTTTCGTTTTACTACAGCCAAGTGTGTTTATATCTTACACGGAAATTTGCTACTAGTTAACATTCACCTACACTTTGCAAATTAAACGTGCAGTTATATGTCGCATTCCGAACGCAATAAAACACTGTGGGATAGAACTTTAAAGTTAGCACCACGTGTTAACAATCCACTGAGCTTGCAAAAGGAAATATCGCAATCCTTAATTCTTGGACTACCCCAAATATTTTTATTCCTGCTTTATATGCGGTGATTTGGCTAGTTGTCTGTTTTACTTCAACTAAAATAACCTCTTTATGCAAATATATTATTTTCCTGCATTGGATAAATGTCAATAACCTATTTTAAATCTTGAACGGACAAATAACAAGCATTAATATGTGTTATTTTAATAAGACCATGTGCAAATATTTTCATAAATTCTTAATAAACGTATAAATGTGTGTGTTGTCTTAAACTCCATTTTATTTTATTTTATTTCGCTACTTTTACTTTTCAGAACTATTTTGTAGATGCCCTTGCCTGGATAGGTTGGTATCAAATGGGAAAAATATTTCATATATCACCATCCAAAAACAATCTCTTCAAACAGAAAATTTCCGATCTTCTCTACCCACTTTGCCTGTAATCACAGGCTAGGATAAATAGTTAAACAGTGAGAAGAATTATGAAAGTTTTTGCGCTCACTATACTATAGTAGGGAAGAAAGAAAAAAAAACCACGATGCGTCGTCTATCAAAATACTTAAAGCTATGTAAATATTACCTGCTAATCTAAACTTTCTGTGACACAAAATGGAGGAATTTATGTATCTGTTTTTAAAACAGTTAAGGCGATGTAAGCCATTGAAATGAAACTAAAATGGTTACGAGGTCGCAATTTCTTAAAGGTAAATTAAAAAAAAAACTGCAAAAAAAGTATGTAAAATTGCTCAAGTAGAGAGGTGAAAGTGAGTGTGTTAGTGTCGGTGATGTTCCTTTCTTTGAAAGCTCAAGATTGACGTCCTCAGATATTGAAAGGTAGTTTTCGCAGTTTAAGGCGTTGTTAAACAAGAGACTGTCGCCATGCATTCTTGATGCATCATTTGGAGATGACTTTTGCTGCTGAGTGAAATTCTGAAGCAACTACTATTGTCTAGCGACGAGAAGAAGGCACGCATGTGGAATGTGTTACGTAAACATTTTCTACCCTTCTGTGTTCACGTACGTTAGTGTTGTCATGCACTCGCCCATAGTTAGAAGTCCAGCGGGCTTGCAAGATATGAGTCTTGAGAGGTCCTCATTTATGTGGTAGCATGGGTATCTCACATTCGTGTGCAAATAAGTTCAAGCCCCCCTCGCACTTCAGTACCCTCTTGCCATCTTCTGATAGCCAAACTATACTAACAGTTAATATTCATACATTCATACATACAACTTTACTTTGTTGTAAAATTATAATTAGGGAGCAGATTTTAATTTGTTTTATTTGTTTAGTTTTTCTATGAATGAATATTATTAAATTATTGAAATAGGCTTTTACTGAGAATGTAAGGAAATACTTCCCACACTTTGGCAAACATTTTCGTTTCGTTTTATTGAATAAATAAAGTTCTAATTTTTTATCACTTAACAATTTCATGTTTTCAACACGTTATGTAATTTTGGTACTGTTTAAAAATAAATATTTAAAACTTATATAAAATTCGCTGCCTAATTTTATGCTGAGAGTCAATAAAATAAACATTTAATTTACTTCGACTTTTGTCTATCTGATACTGGCATTATTAAATTATCCACTTGTTGGGGGGGTGCTTTTTTTTTTTTTTTTTTGCATAAGCCCAAGACCGAGAAGATATGTCAGGTGAAAAAGAAGCTCAAAATTGGCTATTTGCCCAAAAATGGTGTCTTAAGAAATGTTTTTCCAACAATGATGTTATACGCACTGCAGCCTATGTGCGAAAGCACCATCCTGCAGGATCTACTGATAGTGTTCCTGGAATTTTAATCCTTTACTATTCTGTACGAAGGCTGTGATTAAGGATTGCCACCCGGAATCGCCGCTTCCAGTCTTTTGTCTACCTTACTTTCATGTACCGTTCCATTTTCATTATTTACAAAATTGTATATTGTTCAAATGACGGCAATTGCGTTTTGTATATATTACTGAATTTGTTACATTATAAAAATGACTAATTTTCAATAAAACATTCAAACGGACCCCCAAGCTTATTTTTTGCTCCGTAAACTATCACGCTTTCGGGCTGTTATTAACTTAATAGGTTTTCTGCCTATTCCCTCTCGCTGTTGAAATATTTTACAGGTCGTCTAATTTGAGTTTACCTGTAACCTGCACATAATACTATTCTTAGTAATTCGTATCTTTTGAATCGTTTGATTTTGCCAACTTTCGCTGTCATTTACGCTTTGGTTTACTGGTTACTTTACGAAATGTGTTCTGGATGTTTTTCTTGTGGTGCATGGCACAGCGTTGGTGAATCTAACATAATTATTTATCAGCGATGGTTTGGAATAATTCCCAGTCAATTCTACCGAAATTCGGAATACCGATCATTTATTCAATCCGATGTTATCTTTATACATAACTAAGCAAAACAAATGCAAAACGCCTTGCCAACAACTTCTTTGGTAGCACACGTTTAAAACATCTAAATTCACTTAGTTCCTGACCGTATGCATCATCGTTCCAGTCAACTATCTGCTTGTGGGATGCGACAGAACAAATTTCGGTTATCGATCCAAGAGACAGATGGCTGAATGTTGGCACGTTATTTGTGTCTGATACCCTAGCAGCCCTTCAATGGGGCGCCTAAATGGAATATGAAAGAAAATACCAGAATGGTGCTGATTACCGTACATCTCATTCAATCTTCTGCAAATGGATTAACAGTCCTGGGATTTGTGTACGTGGCTAGTATATGGCTAACTGGATATCATGGTAATATATATCGGAAAAAAAGCTTTATTTGCTCAAACTTGTGTTTCAATGGGAGTGGTCCATTAAGAATGGCTCAAAAGAATATGGGTATTGGGCCCCTATTATGTAAAATACAATCTATATATCTGTGCACCGATTCAACTGTCTCCCCTTATATCCTTTCGCCATAAACACATCAGGTTTTTTTTCCTTCAACCACTAACGCGCAACATTTTATATAAATATCAATGCTAAGATGTACATAGATAGCGCTATTTTTGACTAAAATCTGATCATATGTGCCTGAAGTATGACATTCCTATTTTGGTTAAAGTTTAAATTTAAAGAATCCAAATTCGCGTTCCCGGTTCATTTCAATCTATAACCATGGCTTTGATGCTACGATGCAGAACTTTCACAACAGTGCTTTGACGATAAACCCAGTTTCCTTCCTTCCGCCTATTCCATTTACAAGATATCGAGTAGATTTTTTTAATGGAACGCCCAACATTATCGTGAAAACGTGATAAGGCACATGTCTAAAAATTTAACGAGTGATAAACTGTTTATGATGTAGCACCTGTTTTCGCCCTTATCTCGCCCATGATAAACACAAACGGTGTGCAGCTGTCGATGCTCACAGAACAAACGTGTCGAGAATTTCACAGATTGCAATGAAACAGCGTTAAAGCACGATCGAGTTCCCATAACTGTATTTCCATGTTCATTTTGGCGCATCATCGCTGTATCGCATTAATGCGTCCCAGAGCCCGTAGGTGAACTGTAAACTAATAATGGTGAACGAAAACAAACTGCACCCAGTCAAAATAATAGTATCAAGAAATAATATTTAAAACACGTTTTAATTAAGCAAGCTCACTCTCAGTTACTAATTTTTTTTTTTTTTCCCCCTGAGAGATTAGTAGGAAGCGCATTATATAATAAGATGTTTAGTGTTTAATTTTATATAATAAAAATGAAATATTTATCAAAACTATGGAAATGTGCAGCTTTTATTTGGTAAGAATTCAAAACATGATCTACCTACTAAAGTGGACAAAAAATACATTTTTAACTGTTAGAAATATTTCCTTATATTGACCGTAAATGACTTATTTCATTATGTTTACTTATATTCAGAAAAAATATTTACATAAGAATTCATTCCCTAATTATACATTAATAACAGTATTAAATTTACTGTGCAGCTGACTATTAACTCACAGTTCCCTCAGAGTTACAAAAATAAAAGTCATCTCCAAATTGTGTATCACCACATGCCCAATGTGAACGTCTTTACTGCAAAAATGATCTCAACATCACAGGATGTCACTCTTAACGTCTTTACTGCAAAAATGATCTCAACATCACAGGATGTCACTCTTAAGTATTTAAAGACAGGAACGCCATCAACAACAATACCCTCATTTCGCCTACTTTTTCTACCCTTAGCAATTTTACAGCCTATTTTCCGAAAATGTTCCATTTTGTCTTCGTGAACTTGTGACCCCAATAAGAGTGTTGGATGTTTCAAATGCTTGCACTTCGTTAACTGCTTAAAACAAATGATTCTAGACTTTTAATAGTGTTTAACGCCCGTTGTTAACTATGAGACATCGGTGGACACTAATGATAAGAGATGAAATTGTAAATTGGGAAAGGATTTTTTTTAAAGTAAGGAAGCGATCCAGGTCAACGTTCACGCTACTCCCCCAGCGTTTGTCATTTATGAGTGAGAAAAATCTGGGAAAAGCCTCGATCAGGGAGGACGATCCCGGTGGGAATCGAGCCTCAGACCGCCCGAATCCGTGCCTTAGTGCCCTCGCCAACCATAGTGGTACATTTTTAGATATTTCCGGTTCTCTGTGTCACACAAAAAGCTTGGCTTTGCAACAATGATCCGTCAATAAATCTTCAAGTACTTCCATAAAAGACGCATTGCTTTTGCCCAACTCGAAAATAACTATCGTTTTCCCTATAGTCCAGAACGGCGTTTAGCCATGTGATTACACCCAAAGGGGGAAAGAAATTATTGCAGTTTTCCGTTTGAAGAAATCAATTCTGGTGATTTCATAGAGCTTTCCCATATTACACCACCTATTCATACACGAGTATACATCTATAAAACAGTTCTAAAAAGTAAAGTTACCGTGCGATCAGTTGTGTTTTCCCCCGAAGCGTTTTGCTTATGGACGAGCGCGCAGCTTCTCAGCTGGTTCGCGGCCAGTTGGGTCTCGGTGATTTGCGGGAGGGTAAAACAAAACCAACCATACATCAATACACAAACCAAATTAAGAGACTTATTGCTTACAAAATTTATTATCGGTCCTGGTGGTGTAGTGGTAACCATACTTGCCTCTTAACACAAGACCGCAGGTTCAACCCCGGTAAGGATTGATTATTTTTTTCGGGCGTAAAGCCGTGGGTTATATGTCGTAGATTTACGGCACGAAAAAGAATCTCAAGCCTGAAAGAAGAGGTCTCTAAACAAAATTAGTCGGTCGTTTCACTCCCTGAATTGAATGGGACGCTGATGACCTGAGATGTTGAGCAGCGTTCATAAATAAATAAATTCAACAAAATTTCAAATGAGATAGTGAAACTACCCGCCTTCATTCCCCATACATTTTTGGAATCTCTTAAGAAAATCGTTCATTACTCGCTATAGTTCATTTTGAGAAATCCGAACGATTTCCTGATGAATATTATCTTCGAGTTCTTGTATGGTGTGCGGGTTGGTCTTGACATAGTATTTTTCATTTTACTCCAAGATAATAGTTGCAGGCTGTTAAATCGGGGACCGAGGGAGCCGTAAATCCCTACTAATAACTCTGTCTTGTGAAAACACATTGTGAAAATTCTCTGAAACGAGGTTAGTATGGTATTCATATAATACCGCCACGGGTGACTGAGGTCGTTAAGGCGTGGAAAATGCCGGGTAGGTACCCTAAACTTAGTCCTGGAACGTTTCTTTCCTTACAAAATCCTTTACCAATTTATCATTTCATGTACCATCCACCGTCTGTGGTGCCACAGTAGTAAAAAAAGGCGTTAAACATATTCAATATATATATATATATATATATATATATATATATATTAATGAAAAATAAAAATAAAAACACTATTAACAATGTAACAAATTAACACTAAAAATAAAAGTAGATAAAGATAAAACACAGAGCTAGACTTCTTGCCATTGAAGAACTCGCAGTAGTTCGAAATATAGCAATTTCAAGTGTGACTCTTTCTCTGTGTTTTATCTTTATCTACTTTTATTTTTAGTATATATATTAACAGAGTCAACTGTGTGCAAAAAAAATGACCCCGTGATTCTTTCACCACTGAATCAAGACAAGACAGACACGCTGTGCCGCTGTAAACACACTGTGGAATTAAGAAACAAGTAACACAACACACACCCGGGAACAGCTGTGCTACGATTGGGACTCAGCATAACCAACAAGCAAGCAGGCTTGCTGGCCTCTCCGCGGCACGGCAAATGAGTGACGGTTTGTTCACAGGAAAAATCCCACGCTGCGGGGGAAAGCATCAATAAATAACATTACGTGTTTATGAAAGTATGTAGTTAAATATTTTTTATTAAAAGATGTATTATGTAAAATAACATTTTTATTTCGCTGTTTTTAAATTAGGTTAGAGGCAGAAAAGTGATTTACCTGCATATGAATCCGCTCCCTAGAGATTAGCTTAACTATAAAAGAATATGTTTACTACTTCCGAAAGCCGATATAGTCGCCACGTTTTTCCAATTAACCATCGGAGAATCTTTGGAGTGCTACCAAATGATTACTTGGCTAGCTATGGGGACTCCCTGTCTGACGCACCAATAATATTTTAGCTTCAGCCAACAGCTGAACAACAACAATAGGATATAACAGCAGACAAACTCCGTGAGGTAGTGTCAAATGGAAGCTTAGTTACATCTGAGGAAGGTATATCAGTGCTATTGTTAAGTCGTTCTTTGACCTGCCGGTGTTAACATGGCAGTAATAGGCAACGGTTAAAATTTCAAAACAAGTTTTAATAAAACAAGGGTCTATACTAGTTTTCCTGAAATATTTGTCAGCCTTTCATGATCATATGAAGAAATAAAGATATATTTAATATCGTAATGTCTTCTTGTCGACGATTGAGAAATAAAATAATTTACCGGGTTAATAATGCTCAGTGCAGTCCGCAATTTAATGCCCGTTTCTCCATTAGCTTCTATCTCCCAATCTAATGTAGCCTTCTGTAACGCACCATCTCTATGCTATAAATCTCGTACCATCCCCTAATGTAACAATCAAGATGCGTTCACACAGTTTTGAAGCATGCATACTGCAACTCCTGACAGCGTATATCAAACGATAGTGCGATGATGATGATGATGATTATTATTATTATTATTATTATTATTATTATTATTATTACTGATTATTCGTTCTGTTTATTATAATTCGACTAAAGACCACATAATACTCGTTTCCGACGAAATATTGTTTTAACAGCAATACAAATTCAACTTTTAATGCACTCATTGCAATTCTAGCACGCAGTACGTAGAAAAATTATGGGTTTGCCATCAATGTAACGCTTAAGTCATTTATTGTGTGCCCAACCGCAATATATCCGGTATTTGTTCAAGTACAGAATTCTTTAATGCAAGCAAGATTACCCCTTCCCTCGTAAGTTTCCTCTTTGGTAGTTTTTAAAGTACATTTAAGTAATTGCCCAAGCTGCTAACTGTTACTATCACGTGATCGTAAAATGTCACCAAAAAGCCTGACTTGGGTGAACCTGTCAGTCCTGGCGGTGTAGTGGTAACCATATTTGCCTTCTAAGCCCAAGATCGCGGGTTCGATCCCGGCCAGGACCAATGGAGTTTTTCGGGCCTAAAAATCCTAAGTATAGCGTCCTTCGGAAGGGAAGTAAAGCCGTAGGTCCCGTGTCGTACATTTACGGCAAGAACCCCAAGCCTGAAAGAAGAGACCTCTGAGCAAAATTTGTCGGCCGTTTCACGCCCTGAATTTGATGGCACGCTGATGACCTGTGATGTTAAAGAGCGTCCGTAAATAAAAGAAATTAAATAAAAATTGGATGAACCCTCCAACAATGCATTATGTATTTGACATTTTTGCCTAAGAACCATAATGATAAAGCGTAGTGTTTTCCACGTAATTATGTTTATGGCTGAACTCAATGCTGAGAAGATAATATTGTAATCCTCGGCAAGGTGCCCAGTTTACACAGTTTTTTGTACCCATGATCACAGAGAATGTTAATTTCACATTTTGGTGTGCATGATATATAGCGGAGAAGTTTAGATTGACTTCAGAATCCCTAAACCTCTTAGGTCTCCAAGAAACTGGCTGGGTCTTTTGTAAAACGTATTTCCCAATGAGCTTACCACATCATTCCCAGCGTTTTCGGTCGCAAATTTATTCAAGAGAACACATAACTTAATTGTAACTTTAAAACTCTAATTTAGTACGGTAACTACTAAAACGACTGGTTTAACTGCGTAGTTTCATTCTATTGGCACGCATCTCATAACTCACCCAAGGTCAGCTCTATCACACAACTAGAAACGCTAATGGGGGCTCAGTACCGTTAATTTTGATAGGCATTTGCAAAGACTTGAATAACGCATACACCCGCCGTAGGCTTGTTTCCATGCAAAAGTTGCCGCTTACACAAGCAAATAGAAGGGGGGGGGGGGCTTGAGTATATTTCAGGTGCAAATGAGTCCCAGTTAGGGTTGCCATCCATCCAGATTTAATTACTGATGTTCAGCGTCCATATATTTTTAGATTCTGTATCAAATTTAGCTTGAAGACAGCAAAAATTGACGATGGAGGTTCAACGTTTCTGATTTTTAGATTATGTTTTGTCATTTGATGAAGGAATCGTGGCGTTTCTTTGAGTATACTCATCTGAGTTGCTAATACTTGGCGATACTCACAGTTAAAAATATCTGAGAAGATGAAAGACTGATGGCAGCCCCTGCTATTTGATGGGAAAATTACTGTCCATTGTACTTTCCAATGTTGGCTTTTCAATTGAAAAGAGTTTTAGGGCTCTTATTACCAAATGGTTGAGCATTTAAATGCGGTCAACATACAGAAAATATATTTGTTTACAAGGGTTCAATAGTGATATTACAACAGTTTGGCAACGTACCTAGGAATTTACCTCCTCTCTCAACAAAATCTGTAGTCGCAGATTTCCAGACATTTGAACTTATCCAAGTCCATCGGCGTCTAGTTACATGATATTCCACTTTTCGTATGTGGAAACTCTAGTAAAAATATCATCCGAAATGGATTTTGAACCTGTGCTGGTCAATTCATGGAATAACATTTATGGCTACAGATTCGACTATAAGAAAGTGTCGGGAAACCCCAAATGCACCAATATTTACAAATTCGGTAATTACCACCTCTATAGAGGCAATTCCTAAATTAGCTATATAAATTGCTGTTTGACCAGTTATAATGGCAAGGTCTACTAGCGAGTTTAAAAAGTCCCACACATCATACTTCCGTCAGAGTATGGTTTGGTGCATCACACTATCTCACTAGTCATCATGGAGTCGCATTCAGGTGCGGAGCATGCTCATTGTGGTTCATGGCTTAATGAATCGCGACAGTCAGTTCTGTTCAAAGAAAATTCAGGACCAAAAATTACCGGAAATTCGTTGTGTAGCACACGGTAACAGGTTAAATAGACCTAGTTTCAGATGAGACAATCTAAAAATGCTTGAGACCTACGTTCGTAGACCAGAGAGATAAGTGCCGGCTTAGAACTTCCGTTCCCAACACGCCAATGTAGAGGTTTTTAAGAACACATCTGCTCTTTAAGTCGTACAAATTACAGTTGCTGCAAACTTTAAAGTTATAGGGATAAAAAAAATACGACTTGAATTTCATTTTGAATGAAACAACTACAATTTCCTTGGTCAAATTGTGTTTAGTGCTGGGGCTATTTTTCCATTTCACTGGAAAGGCAAACCGCCATAATGTTGCGAAAACCCAGGTGAGATAATCGAACACGTACGGTATTTGCCAAAGTTAAATGTATTTTTGCCTTAAGTTATGCTAAAGTATGTGGTATATTCTTTCTGCTGCGAGAAAACTAACTCGCATAGTTGCCTGGACATGCTAGAAAATTATTTTCCGTAATTACCACTATTTCAACAAGATAGCGTGCCTCCACATTTCCATCGCGAGATTACATTCGGACGTTTTATTTATGGACGCTCTTTAACTTCCCAGGTCATCAGCGCACCATTCAATTCAGAGCGTGAAACGGCCGATAAATTTTACTCGGGTGCCTCTTCTTTCAGACTCGAGATTCTTTTGTGCTTTACTTCCTGTCCGGAAAATTCCACCGATCCTGGCCGAGATTGAACCCGCGATCTTGGTCTAAGCGGCATTTGGTCGTGATCGAACAAGTACGGTGATATGATTCGTAAGATTAGATATATACCGTGTTACAAAAGGAATGCATGCTGAACATTTATAATACTTTTAAATGAAACTTGGAAGTTTTGCTCACTTTTTGCTATATGACTAAATTCAATATGAACTATACTTTTTATAACTATGTGTTAATTTTGTATTACTAATTTAGGAACATCCTGCACAGTGACAACTTTACACAAACGTGTAAAGATTTCAAATAATACATCTGATTACATATTTCCTTATGGTAAGATTTTTGAGAATATGAATGTTCTTTTCCAAATGTTCCGGCTTGAAAAACACACCAACTTATTCGGGCATTACTGTCCGTTTAAACGAAAACGCTGTCAACAACCACACGGAAACAGCATTCTGGAAAACTCTCCTGCATAAGAAAAATTACTTTGCCGTGGCTTTCAGACCAACAGCATACAACTACTTCCGAAGTCAAGCACTTCTGTCCTTTGCCCTCATAGCCTGCTTTAACTGGTGGCGGGAGAAACAATGTCGTCGTCCCAGAAGTGAAGCACAGAGATCGATAAAATGGCGGAGTGTCAAGGGCGGGGACCCGTACGCCACACCGCCTAATGTTGTATTTCACCAATGCCATTTGAAATATGCGTGCTGCGAACTACAAAACGCCATTAATTCTCTAAATATTTAGTTAACGTTTACAATATGTCGCCAAGTATCTTAAATTACTCTCAATTAGGAAGCAATCCTTTAGAAACAATGTTCCCGTCTGTGCTAATTTTAAGTTCTCTCCGTTCATCTTTAACAAGCGAAAACTTTATAAAATTGGAAACTACAACTGCCTTCATCCACGGAAACAGGAGTCTTGCTTACCTCTGCATGGCATGTTGCAAAGTAAATGTAGCAATGCCGTTGAAAAAAGCTTGGATTCGCCTAAATATGTATGATTGATTAAAACTATGTACGTGAAAGGGGTAAAGGGAGAGGGAATGGAGCCAAGAGGAGGCAGCATAGCCAAACCTCACCATTATGTCCACTGCCAAACCAAACAAATGTAACAAAACCCAAACTGAAGCTATGCGCGAAGTTAATTAATTTGTTGAATAACGAAATACCCTAAACAACAAACATAGTAACTGTGCAATCTGTGCGCGCGCTACTGAGGAAGTGATTGGAACGCTATTAAGTAATCTTTTGAAACGCTAGACAGAGCGATACAAACCACCGTAAACACTAAAAGTACTACACAATATGACAGGGAAACTAGCACTTAAAAACAAAAGCAAACAAATTTAATTTTATAAATAATTTTATGTTTCGTTTTTACCAATAATTATTAAGATTGCATTTTGAAAACGTGTCCCGTTAAATAAAAAACAAAAAAATATGGTAGATGTTTCACTATTGGCAAAATACTTTTTTTAATCTTTGTTTCTGGATTTCTATACCCTTTTCTTTCTATCTCTCAAAAAAAATATTCTGCAGTACTTTGAATTTTTATTATGAAATATTGATGCATAACACCGCTGGCCGAGATGCCACCAGGATGTTATATAAACGAAGTCCAAACTCTTATGTCCGTCGATTGACTTACAACTTGGTGTTCTTCTGTTTAATGCGGTGTTACAATTTTCCTATCCAGTATCGATGGCTAAGACGAAAAGGGGTGTTATATTGGGATAATAGGCGTCACTTCGGGGAATCGAGCTCGGTCGACTCATTCAGCACCAGACGAATGCTGAATAACTCAACCAACTCTGTTAAAAGTATAAGTATTTATTAAAGGGTTTTGTGATACAGATGGACGTGGATTCCCCAAGCACCAAAGCTTATCTCCTATCTCTGACTAAATTCAGGGACCTTTTATATCATTGCAAAGTCCAAGGAGGGATAATAATCACCTAATTTTGAAGTTTAATAATGGATTACAATAAATTTTATTTATATGAATTGTTAATGAAATATAGATTTGAAGGTGGATTTAATTGTAATTTTATAACAGTTCTTGTTAAAACACTGTGAGGTCAACAGGCACCAGGTCCTGACATCATAAGTTCTAAGAGGTTCATAGTTTGGGTTAGTTATGCTTAAAACTAAACAATACTTCGTCAGCACAATAATTCTGTCTATCTATAACATGCACACGTAGACATAATATTTTAAGTGAGTGGAAAAGAGGGTTGTTTGTTGCTTTTGCTTATGCAAGTTTTTCTCTGACGACCCTTTCAGGTCAACCTCTGGGTGGCAAGGCAAGTCACTCTTAATATTTATTATTTCTACGTGTTACTATGTTTGGGTTTATACAGTATGTTTCACTAACTAGGATATACAGCGTGCTCTTATACAATATCGTGTTCTTATTGTACCTTGTCAACATTACGATTCCTTATAATACTACACTTTCATTACAAAGTCGACTCCTCATTACAAATGACATGTTCTAATTTCACTGAATAGAATAAAGCTGAAAATAATCACATGTGTATATGAAAAAACAAAAGACTGCGGAAATTTGCATTGTTCAAATAAAAAAATTGAAGTCGGGTATTCATCCCATATCATCTTAATAATGAGGGTGTCTATAAGAGATGAGAAATGACTTGATAAATTAGTCTATTGTTACAGACCTAAGTGTGCAGTGTTGATGCAAAAGTGTCTGGGTATTTTTCTGTTATGGTGCCGAATGGGATATCTATTTACTCATATCTGCCATTTCTTGTGACAACAGTAAGTCTGTCGATGAAATGTGGCTGCAAAGCACTTCAAGAAGCAAATCAACTAACACTTTTTACCCGACTATACGGACGTCACAAAAAGTTTCTTAATAATTCTCAAAAATGCTACCTGAGCTGTACCTTGTGCACTTTATATCTCCTTGCATAAGATTCACCAGTAAACTAATAATTCTTATTTATAGAATTCAAGTCCCAACACTAGCAATTAATAAATGTGGGAAATGCAACTAAACATAATTTTGTATTTTCGAAATATTTCCCTTTGCGAATTACACTTGCCCATTAGGATAAAACCTTGGCATGTCCTACAGCAAAATTCTTCTCAGAGCACAAAACGCCATTGTTTTGCAAAACCTTAATATGAAAAAATTGCTAAAAAGAGCAATAAGCCTTGCCGAGAAACAATTGCATGTCCGATGACGTCATACTACCTGCTTGTAACGTCGCTATTAGGAACAAGACTATGGTTGAGAATGTGTGTAAGCAATGTATTACGATTAAATGTTTATACTTATAACTATAGTAAAGAACCTATCTTTACAATTTATCTGTAAACCCCAAAAGTACATAAAACTTAAACCTGGTCTACGAGCAGCTAACCAGAAATGGCCGTGAAGTGCTAAATTACATAATAGATGACATCACAACACTCGACCTGTGGGATCATAACAGCCTGTGACGAATTTAATACCTCTTCCGTTGGTCATCTAAACTAAAAAAAAGATGTTATTTCAGCCGCTGTTGCTTATTACTAGCATGTCAGCCAAGACATATGCATCTTTAAATGCCGCCATATATAACAATTCAAACTTGCGCACAAGCAGAAACCTACATTGTAATAAGAGGAACTGGTGAAGGTCACAAAAACTACTTCAAAATAAAATCCATATAGAAAGCTGCCCATTATCCCATATGAAAGTTCAGTGGACGCGAAGGGAGGAAAAGAATCGGTTGGGAGCGTTCTAACGAGAGAATTATCACCATTTTAACAGTACATTAAATTCCCAAGAGTGCATGTCAACGCTTAGAAAATAGCATTAACATTTTGGCATTTTAACTCAAAGATAAGCTTATCGTAAGACTACAAAGTAATTAAATGCATCTACTCCAGGCAATTTTGAGTAACCCGCAACGATTTTCACGCATTAGTTCCTGTGTCGCAAAAGGATTCAAGTTTATCTGAACTCAATTTTCGCAGATTCGGCATCCTATATTTCTTAATAGACGCTCTTCTGGTTTTTAGCTACAAAAATGTGTGTCGTTTTGAACGATGATCGTTTAAATTTAAAAGAAGAAACGTTATTTCTCTTCACAGCGTGCAAGTACAACAGTGTACTTCCTTAGCATTAAGCAGCTGCTAAGTTTCAACGACTGCCTTCTACTGTATCTTACAAGTCTTGGTAAAGGCCAGAAAACTAAAAGCATATGCTACAAAAGCGGTATAGAGGCAGCAAGGGAGCTACAGAAAGAGAAAAGTTGCGTGCAAGCGAAAGAGGAGAAGACAAAAGGGCGTGAGGTGAGTGGTGGGGGACTGGCTTTACTTCCTCCTCTAAAATAACTTGCATTATTTGCTTCCCCCCTTTTCTTTCAAAACAGTAAATGAGTTTGGAATAAAAGTTATTCCTATATACAAAAATAACACATTTATGCATCATAATGTCTTAAAACGATGAAAATCCCATTACAATGACCATGCCATTGCTTAAAATATGGCCCAGCAATATTAAAAACCTTCATAAGTTACATTCTATTCTTACAACCGAATCAAAGCGGATATGACAAGTTGCTGTTTAGTAAAATCTAATATTCTTTCCAAATATCCGCTGAGATACAGATTTATTTGGGAAATAAAGAAAATTTTCCAATTTCATTTTGAAGGCTACGATCGCCCCCCCCCCCCCGCTATAGAAACTGTAATATATAAGGGTGAAATGAGATTTAGGACTACTGCTGCTTCTCTTTCCTAAGTAAATGAACTGCAAAAAGTCTAGTTTGGCATAAAAAAATTATAAAAGCTGTTGTACAATTTTAAAAACACTTACAGGGTTCTATCTGCATCCTGCGCGAGCTGCATAAGAGAAATCAGTGCTTTTTCAGGGTAAGGAAAAACTAGGGCAAGACACCACAGCACTGAACGTTTCATTAGGAAAATATCGTTATTTTTATAGTCACAATATTAAGTTCACATAATCCGTCACGCTCTGGTTCCGTTATTATATCTTAGTATGTTGTTTGTTATTTATGCCTATCCTTTCCTGTATTTGTTTTTATTTTACGTCGCCGCATTTGAATTTACTTCAATACATACGCTGAGTAAAACAGTATAAGGTCCTGGAAGAGTAAAGGATGAATAAAAATATCAGAAGATGAAGTATGCTGTAAAAACTTAAAGACTTGGAGGAACTGAGTAAGAAACAAAAATAAAAAAAAAATGTAACCGATAGCATGATGCTTTCAAGTGACTGAGGACAAAAATGTTTTCAATGACCGAGTGGAAATTGTTCCAATAATTGTTTGATATCCTAATTGAGTTTCTGGATCTTCGAGTCTTAATGCAACCTTTACCCATCCTTATGTTTTGTCAATTTAAACTTACAAAAATTAACAATTAATGCAAGTAAAGATTAACATATGAACAAAATGTATATGTTATATTAATGTACATTCGTCAACTGTGAAGTTCTCGGCAGCTCATATAGAGACGAAAGTTTCTTTTTCCCCATTTTTTAAAATTTTGTTCAAGTTCTTTTGATATCTTCTTAGCTCTTTTTAGAGGGGGGGCGTATTTATTTTTATTTATTTGAGTTTTTGTGCTGAGTGAAATTCTTTTGATAGTCCACATACCTTCATTTTTTTCAGGCTAGCTATTTCATTTGTGACATTATGCCCTTTTAAAAGCGAGTGTTTACCCTGTTTAAGATGGCAGATAATATTTTTTTTCTTGTACTATTTAAAAAGTAAATGTTTGTTTTGATAGCTTGAGCGGCTAATTTGTAGTCCGCCAATTGATTAGCTTCTAGGAAAGCTTGTGGCCTGAGAAGTTCTTGAACTTGATCCGTTAAAAGCAATGTTTGTTCACCCACTAAAATACAATGCGAGGATTTGAAATGCCTTGCTGAGGAAAACAATATTGAAGTAAATATCGTCGATAAGTGTTTAACTAACAAACGCTGTAAATTCCAGCGGAATTATTGTCAAAAAGCTAACACTCCTTTCATAAATGACTTATGGTAGAATGTTTTCTCTTAGATAGGTGCGTCCGCAATATAATGGAGAGGAAACCATTCTGTGCTTAATAGCATTTGTATTCTCAGAAAAATACTCGCAAGCATTAACACATACATCCACGGGCACAGTATGGAGCACGGGATATACACATCATATACACTCAGAAATAGAGCGAAAAATCTTTTTCATTTACAGTATGTCTTCTTACTGCAGTATGAAGGAGTTTGACTGAGAAATTGACTCTAAACATTTCCGTTTATAGTTGAGCGAATATTTTCAAAATGTGACGTACGGTCAACACATTCGATATTTGGAAAGAGTTAAAAAATGATCGCACATTGGTTATGTGGGTGTAATTTCTTCGAGGCACAAAAAAAACCCTTAGCACTTTCTTTTGAAATCTTCGTTAATATGAATATTTAATTGGAAATGTTCCCAAATAAGATATGGACCACAGTTAAGGTTTTGCTCGCCAAATTTCCTTTCAGCAAAAAATGCCTACTTAAAGATCATTCATAACCTGAATAGTCAGCATTAGCAAAAGAAATATCGAGTAAAATTGATACTAACTTATAGTAAGAACTGGTGACAGCTGGTGAGTGAGGAGCAGAACAAGTATCTCAATAGTATTCCACATTGCAAGCGTCTATACACATGCTCTCCTTTGAGATTAATTTTACCGTCCTTAGTTAACACACACAATTATGCATACATGTTCGAATCGCTCCACCAACTTTTAGCAAACGTATTTGTTTGCATGTATCTAGAGCATGTTTCAATGTCTTACATACAGCGCTTACTATAAACTCGTGACCATCAGCTAATCGATTACGGCAATGTTACCCACACTGATATGCCCTTACAAGTAACTTCCTTACCACAAGGTCACAGTTTTTTTAAACTTGAGATTAACGAAAAACGTGAACAAGTAAAAAGGAAATGCTGAAATAATACAGTTCGGTTATTTGAGCTACAGGCCGCCTGCTTACTGGGGAAGTGCAGCAGCCGCCGCCGCCGCCGCCGCAAACGGAAAAAGCATTCTGCCCTCCCATAACTCCAAAAATCTCACATAAAATTTACAAAGCCGCATAAAGAAATATTTTATCAACAAAAGTTGCTGTTAAATGTAGTTTTACAAGGTACAGATCAATTAATATGCATGATCACTGGTGGGCCAGATCCGGTGACTGTGCATATAATTCTTTTCTCGGTTTTACAACAAAATTAAACTTAGCTAATGTAACCCACCATGACACAAGTTCTTTTAATTTCCTTTCTTGCATTAAAATTATTTTTACAAAATATGGTGACGCTTTTGAAAGATTTTGTAAAACCATTTATGGTCGAAGTGTTACATAGTCGCAATATTCTCTTAGAGAATGCATATATAATGGCTCGAAGCATTTTAGTACTTAAATAATGAGCAAAGATCTATTTATTTATTATGCTTACATTCCTAAGCAGCAATTTAATTGCGGTTATAAACCATTATGGAGCCAGTAATTCATTATTGCGTAAACACAGGTTTACTAGGGGAAATTGAAACTACTATATAGCCGCAACCACAGCACAGCCAACATCGCATGATCTGACACTGTCAAGTGCAACGTTTTGGCGACCCGGATATAAATGGCGTCGAAGAGGGGTCGTGACGTCACAATTGTTACCAACAGCTAGAAATGCACTAGATAACATGGCACAGTTGGAGGGGTAAGAGATAAGGCAGTTTTTAAAGGATCCTCGTGAAACATACACCTAACCTAGGTGGTTCCAATTTAAGACTGGTCGCAAGCTTGCGATGCACAAGAATCTATGTAACTCGTAAATTACGTTTTAGTTTACGAGTGGTATTACCAAATTTAACGATACTTTTATATGCCTATTTCCACAATTTCATTACCGTTGTACCAAATCGAATATAATCAAATTACGTAACAGTTGGCAACTCTGGAAAATAATTCAGGAACGGCTGAAATTGATGCACTGAGCCACTCTGATGGTAAAAAGACGTACACGTGAACAATAGCCGACTATACGTTACGGTCTACGGCACACACTGCTGAAAATCAGAGACATTAAAACTAACAGAGGACAAATGAAGCAGTTTAATGCGTGTAAGACTAGCGATTAACGGCCAGTCAAATTAAGAAACGCTCTATATTTTATTGCAACCGAACGCTTGGTAGGGTAATCTGTTAATCGAATAACAATCAAAAGTCCGAACTTTTTCCTTGCTCGAAAGAGGTTTAATTTTCTACATTTATTGTGAAGGTTTCATAATAGCTTTTCTTTCATTTCTTTCTTCCTTCCTTAGGCTTGATTGAATTATGCAGATTTGCAACTGTTTCTGGCTATACAAACGACATTCAAACGTGCACTTATCGAATATAAAAAAAATACTGTAGAAACATAAGATTCAGCAGGAAAAAAGAAAATAAAAAAGTGCATTTTGCAAACTTTCAATTAAATGTACTTTTGTTTTGTAGCTGCAATAGTGGTATGAAATGTACTGAGATGTAAATCTCAAAGGCGCACTGCACAAGTCTCTCGAATTTTGTATTGTCAATTTTTTCCCCTATGGCAGCACAATGTCTCACAAACTTCTGGGAATCCCCCCGTCAGTGGGTATTGTTGTGAACTTCTGGGCCGAGACGCTCATAAGGTGCCGCTATATTATTCCAATGGAGATTGATGCACCTAGGAGGGCGGGGGTCCATAAACCTGCTGATGAATGAAATGAATTGATGACGGCACAAGTAAGCTCGAAGTCCTTAAAACTTTCACCTGGCATTCACCTTCTCAGGAGAAGGAAAAACTTGAAGGAAAAAAAAATGTGCACATCATTGGATTTAGCCCTGAAAGTCACAAACCCCGTTGGATATACATGAAATAAAAGTTATTATGTACTACGAAAAGAATTCATGTGGCTGTATCCTTAAACGTCCTAAGCTTCCTTAGGGAAACGGTGCTTCTTGCTGTTAAAATGGAATAAGACTTTAAAATGTTCAGCATATTTTAAACCAGCCGTTACAGGTGACCCAGGTCTGGGAGGTCTACGGTTCCAATCCCGCTAGGACCGCCCTGTCTGATTTAAGTTCCTTCCAAGTTTTCCCCGGAAAATGCCGGGGGCCAGGAACACTTCCAATTCCTCCAGGGAAAGCAAAAGAAAAAGAAAAAAAAACATTTATCAGCTTATCTTATGACATTATCACTTTATCGATGTCCATCGCTTGTGATGCCATAATAGTAAAGAAGAAGAAGAAGAAGAAGAAGCGTTAAACACTATTTTAAAAAGTTCCATTCCGTTCTGGAGCCGAAGCCTGGGTACATAACATGCGATCAGTTTTGTTTTCCTCCGGATGTTTTGCCTAAGGCGAGAGCGCCGTTCATTAGTCTGGTCTCAGCGATTAGCGGAAGGTCAAAACAATAAAACAAACCAATTTAAGAGCCTCATTACTTACCAACCCACGCAAAGCAGGGAAAAGCATAAATTAAGAACTGTCTTTCTTTAATATCCTTACAGACTCTACAAACTAACAATGAGTTACAATTCCATGTGTCTTCTACTAATACAAAATATTTAATCTAGTGTGACTGTAAGTGTTGAATTTCATGCCCAGTGCTTAATACATAAAAGGTTCATTTTTTACCTTCGACTGCAATGAACCAAGTCGCGCGCGGGCAAAGTCGCACCAGCCATTGACTCCATCGATGAATTAGTTCTACTCGCACAACTTTGATCAACAGCATGCACACATTAATTGTATTTCGTAATTAAACTTGTGTTAGAACATCTTCAAAGTGGCGCCCATTGGCTGTCACACATTTCTGGCATCTTTTAATTCACTCGCAAAATTTCTACCTCTGTAATTCTTCCAATTTCTGCTGTGATACTTTTTGTAAGTTCTTCTAGAGTAAAGGGGTTTTACTTGTATACTTATTTCCTGTTATAATGGTAATCTTTCAAAACAATACCTTTAAAGACCTGAGTTATAACGATCTCTTTAATAAAAAGACAGAAGTAACTTGCTCTCGTAACAGCAAACTGCGACTGGCTGCCTACGAGGTATGCTATCATCGAGGAAACTGTTATAACAGGCGAGTTACTTTGACCAGCGGAAGCAGGCCAAAAATAACTCTCGGTACATTAAGTGTCCTTCACGTCTCAGACAGCACAGAATTTGTCCCCTGAACACCAATGTTACGTCATACTAATAGGCACGGTTCCTACTGGAAGTTTACTATCTCCTTTTATTTGTGTGTTTACCACCTAAAACGTTCCCTATAGCAGCTTATTCATTCACTGTTTGCTTGGAGGGTAACGAAGAAATACAAAATTTTGGTTATCCGGTAATTTTGTGTTGCAAAACAGCGATACAGATCTGACATAGCGATTTGCTAGATACTGCTGTGCAGTTAATAATACTCTTACAGATCGAAACGCAATGGCTATTGCACATTTAAAATATTTAATTAAAAAAACAGCTTAAAGAAGCAAAAATATTTGTTGCAAATTTGCAAACTTTTTATGTCGGGCGCAAAACCCTGTTTGTGAATTTCATAAGTAGCAATTCTGTATGTATAGCTTATAAACTGCAGGACAAGGTTGAAGAGAAGAGGGAAAAGGTGAGCTACATGATGACATGTAAACTATCGGGCAAGAAACATCCGTCAGATCTGCCCAAATGCTGTGAAAGTATAACAGTTTGCAAGAACCCCAAAGAAATCAGAATAATGCTTGGATCGTGATAAAATGCTACGAATTCGCAATTATCGATTGCAAATAAGTGAACTTGAATTACGTTAACATCTATCTTGTGTGCATCTACTTCAAAACTGTTTTTTTTTTTTATTTATTTTTATACTAAGTCGCATTTATCAAGCAATAAAGAGCGGGTCGATATACTCGTCATATCCGTTACGAGCGGCCAAAGTCACTAGGGCACGATTCATAGAAAGAGGCTTGTGGTTCGAATTCCCCAGGATCGCCCTTTACAGGCTTGTTCCAGTTTCATTTTCCATCAAAGACAAAGGCCTGGAACCTCCTCCCCTCACCGATCCCAAAAAAGACTTCCCCAATCTATTATTTCATTTCATTTATCGTACCACAATAAAAAAAAAGTCGCCAACGTAATGTACATGTAATTATACATCCATATGTTAAACCAATATACATAAAAATTTATGCTTCCAAAATTGCATTAAAACCCATACAAAAATGCCTTTAAGCCGAAGAGTTCGGGTACTGTTTGAGGCACTGTTCCGATGTGAAAAACGCGCGGTTACTTGGCTATCAAACATATTAATTTTATTTACCATAAAATACCCACTAATCATACAGATAGCTAATGTCCTTGTCATTGAAACATAAAAAGTTGGAAACAAACACAAAACACTGCACAGACATTAAAAAGCGTTATACGACATGGCACGCAAATACCAGTTTGATCGCGCTAGTTAGCCGAAGCGTGGAATTAGCGAGAAGTTAACATTCTCATTCAAAACGTACCTATCATCCCTATGTACACCGGAGCACGAGTGTTTCGTATGTCCTTTACAAAGTAACCAATGGTAACACACCTAACCGATGTTGCTCTTGTGAACTCGCGCTACAACTGCCGCTAAGCCATTGATCAGTCTGAGCAAACATGACTTGGCCTTCACCGCATCACTCCAAGTTTGCGTCCCCCGCATTTTCATAAGATATATCTTTGAACTGAATGATTGTCAGTAATGGAGAGGATTAAATATCTCTCAAACTTGTTCCCATTCTTCATTTTCCTAATATGCCAAATCTTAAGTACGTCTTAAGAAAATTCTACCCTAAATACCCCTTTATTCAAAACGGATTCCATAATTCTAACTTTAGTCCTGTTGCTCAAACTTCTGAAAAGCAAATATCGTAAAGCATTATTTACTAAAGTATGGTAACATTTTCTTTATCATAAAAATAAGTAACTGGAAGATAAGGAGTAAGAGAGTTTTAAATCATTTGTTAATTTATTTAATGCCTATTTCCAAATATATGGAGCTAAGAGCTGCTTTACAACCTGTAAAACTGACAGTGTTCAATTAGTTGTTTACTTTCCATGGTTATAATCTAGGTTTTTTTTCTGCAAAAGATTGCAAATAGTTTATAAGTCAATATACTTTCATACAAAAATGCAACAAAAATATGGTTGCCATATTGTAAAAAAGGTGGAGGAATCCTGATTTAGTGGTTTTATTATCATACATTTATTTCATTTACTTTTCAGTATCTTAAACTATTTTAAGGAACTTATATACAATGCTGTGATGTATTGTAAACACGCTTCATGTACATAAAATTCTAACAGTAACCTGCCTAGAGTCGCTAAATGCTTGGGATGAAAATAAAATAAAACATAATCATGTTAGTAGCTAATTATTATCTGACCAAAGTCGAAAAATGGGTGGTTTTGTATGTTTTAAAAACAACTGAATGGGGGCTAGAAAAAGTGTCTTGAAAATGGGTATTATGGTATCCCTAAACAAAAAGGAATTATTTCAGCAGTTATACATATAAGTCTAGTTTAGTACACACACTGGTATGCGACTAATAAAGACAAAATCAGACGAAGCGAAATAAAACAGGAAAAATTATCATAAAATGCACACATATGGTAGAAATCATCAGATAAGCAAAGCTACATGTATAAGCAATAGGCAATAACTGCAAAATGCATTACAAATATTTGATTTTTAGTCATTGAGCACTTTTGATTTTGAATAAGATTGTGATGGGTTTGTTTCTGGTTGCCAAATTTTTTTATGAATTAGGTAACTGATGACTGCTGCAGCTGTGAACCACCACCAACAACATTCACTTAGCACTCATATCACGCAAGATAAGGAACAAAAGATCAAATCCATAGCAATGCGAAAACAATCAACTAGGAAAAAATAAAATAGAAAATTACTACTCACTACAGCAATTGAAAACTGAAGATTCTCACTGTTCACACTTTAGTTATGTACAACAAAACTGTTGGGAGGGGGGGTGCGTGACATTTTGGTGTACTGCCAATAAATATTTCCTAATGATGACCATTAGAATTTTAACAGATTCAGATTAATGTTTTTGGGAGATTCCGCATTATGCCTTAACTTACACAACAATTACTATGCAGAAACAAAACCTACCATCACGGTCGTGTGCTTAGGTAGGTGTTGCCATGTTGCTCCATATGAAAACATATTTCCAATACCAAATGGATACAGATTTCTATGGGAAATGTATTTTAATTCCTTTAAGGTTTAAATTTGCACTGTTCCTAATAAAATAAGTTCATATGCAATAAATATCAATTATAACTATAAGAAATGCCTTAATTACACGATTCAGTTGTAACACCATACTGTTTTCTAGTTATATCAATTTTTGCTGACATAAACTTCTTTGTATCTAGAATGTCCTTTTCCTTAGTTAATACATTTTAAAACCATGTAATGCTTTTGAACAATTACAGAAGTATATTCATGGCAATTATGAGGTAATTAATAGTAATTTAAAATATTAAATCACTTGAAATTACTGATTAATAATGTTTTGCTAGTTAAGAGAGTAATTCAAATTGTTTTTGTGCTGATGTGTTATGGGCTGTATGATATTTTGATACAAGAAAATTTGTTACAGCTAATAAATGCTTAATGCAAGCAATTGCAGCTACATTAAGAATCATTTAACTGTGACTGAATAAATGAAAAGAGCACGTTCAATGTGATTAGTTATTAAAACTTTTATACACAAAGCAAACACAACTTTCAGCTTAACATAGTTGCTTAGAAATGCCCTTGCATAATTATTTTTCTATAACATACATACATAACACATCTTTGGGCATTACGTTTCCACTTGTGTTCATGTGATTCCTCTTTTGATTTCCCATTTTCTATCTAAAGATGCACTACGGTCTAAAAACCCGATGGATTTGCTTATTTCAGTATTTTATTCTTCATATGAACACCCTATCTTTGTCTATATCAACAACTCCACATAAATTTCTTTGGTTGCTTCTTAATTATCAACATTATCATTTTCTCTTTTACCCAGTGATCAAAATGTTATTCTTAGCCTGCGAGTCATTATGAGCAAGCATTTTGCTCATGGAAAATTTTAATTTATTTTTCTGGTAATTTTTAATTTTCAGGATATAAAAAGAATACTTTACTTTACACATATCTATGAAGGTTTAATCACTTTCAATGAGCATGCTTTAACAGTAGGAGTCTGTGAAAAATTATCGAGCTTAGCTCGATTTTGTTGCACTGCTAATTTAACTAATCTTATCTCTTTACTCTATTCGTTTTCACACTAGAAAACCATATGAAAACTGTGAAATTCTTGGACATCAAGAAAAATAAAACAAAGTCACTCCAAATCTCAATAAATGAATCTAAAAAAGGTGGTAGCCTTGCTAATGGTACACATTAATTATTTACAAGAAAATTGAATTATGAGTATAAAAGAAATCTTTGGAGAACAATGAAAAAATAAACAACAACTTTCAGTACAAGGATGTCTATTTTTATTACGCCAGCATTTACAGTTTACCCCTACACAGTTGGTCGCAAGAAGAGAGAAGTTAGCACATGATCAAAAAAAGACCATAATTATAAGCAGAGATTATGACTTAGACTTCAAGTTGTAAAATCACTGTGTTCGTGCACCCAGGCGGCTTACTATAAATTGTAGTTAGTCATGACTTTTTCTCCTATCCTTCGATAATATACCGAGAGATTTTCTTTTAGCTTTAGCCAATAGCAGTCTAGGATTTAACACTAGACATACTCCATGTTCAGTGGTGTTAGTAGTTACACTTTTCCTCAGAGCCTTTGAGATCAACAGTTTAGCAATGAATTCTCTGTCTTACTACACCAATAACATTTTAGCTCCAGTCAATAGCATCTAGCATTTAATAGCACACAAACTTCTTGTGCAGTGGTGTACAAGCTTCAGCCAAATCAAGATTAACAGCAGACAAAGCTACGTTCAGGAGAATTTATCAGTACTATTGTTTGAATATCAACTTACGGTCATATATCAAAAGGTTGCTGCTTTCTTTGATACCAGCTGGGTACATAATGAACATGGCACCATCTTAGGCAGAGAGAATAAAAGATTAGTAAAGAAAAGGCACTCATAACTTAAAGAATCTAAAATTTATTAAGCTTTAATATGGTCTGTGAGAACAACTTTTACAAAGCAACCACTCACAGGTTGCAAATATCACCTTGACACAAACTCCGTCCAACTACGTAATGTAAGCCATAACCTGTTAAGCTCAATGGTACACTTAATACATTATGTATTGGGTAAGCCACCCAATGAAAACCTTGCTGTAAAAATTAATTAAAAAAAAACACTTCCTGAATATGAAAATGATGCTTAACCTACCAACACTTCAGCAGAGACTACAAAATTAATATTATGTTAAATTACATTCACATTTCAGTTTCGATGTACATGACATTTGAAGCCTATGTTTTAAAAAAGTAACAATTAATATGTTCAAATAATTAGAAGCAATTCCTATAGATACTAAAATTGAATATAACACTTCTGTAGCTACATTTTATTAGTTTATCCACAAAAAAAGGGGGGGGGGGAATTTTCCAAGTCAATATAGATGGCTGTATTCGAAGACCAATATATTTTTAAACAACTGAACATGCTATAATAATGCATTTGCGCAAATTATGAGGCAAAATTATTTATTTCACTAATGCTTCTATTTACCAATAAAAAATAAGGGAATTTTACAAATAATATCAAGCTAGCATTCTGATAGATTAAAAAGTCTTAGATGAAATATTTCTATACTTCTGAAATAATTATGCAAATATATTTCTTCCCTATGTTGCTTCAACTTCACTATTGTTTATCTTAATTTAATTCATTTAAATGCGTGTTTAATAAATATTTTTTCTGCGGGTAGTTAACCTCACATCCAAAGTGCTTTCCCAATCACTGTAACCCAAATCAAACTTGACCATAATCCTTCTGGTTTTTACTAATGCTACTGGAGCTTTTCCTGCACTTCTAAGATGTAATGGAGACTTAATTATAAATGAACAGAAAATATTGCTAGGATTGCATGCAACAAATACATATTTTTGCCACCTAACCCCTAAACTACTAATTATATAAATGTGCCATTTGCATGGAGCACAAACAATTTTAATTGTTTTATGAATACCCAAATTCTAAGAGTTCAATTTTTGTTGCATTTTTATGTGTCATTCAACAGTTTTTATATTTTAAATTTTGAATAAATATGAATATTATTATTAGTATTATTATTAAGTATATGCTCACGTTTAAAAATGTAAAACGAGACAGAGGATAAAGGAATATATAAATTTTGTTAATATTGCATTAGTTAAAATGCCATATTGTATAATAAAAATTTTCTTTGTATAATGAAAATTACCGAAATTTGTGATGCACTGAAATTCCAATAAAAAGTGCATCTGGGGTTATATTTACGAATTTCATTTTCAATACTATTGAGGATGTTGATTACTGCGCGTCTTATTACTTTGAGCCTTTCATGCTCTTTCAATAATTGAATCATATTCTATACATGAAATGAATGGAGATTTTGCAATTATCAACATAGATATCGCTTTCCTATAGCAATGGCGTGCAATATTTGGTAACTATAATGTTTTTCAGCCCTTTCTTGGATTAATAATGCATTGCTTATCTGCGTAACCACTTCACTATACTAAATTCACGGCATATAGTTCACTCACAAGCCTACGAACTTCACAGAATTACAAGGAATGTTATTTAACTTACGTGTTCGTTTTAATAAAAGAATACCCTTAGTCTTTTAATATGTACTGAGCACACAAGAACGTAAAATAGAAATAAAAACAGAAAGGTCAACGGTGTGAAGGCGATGGGAATTCTTGCGACATATCGCCACACATTAAAAAGCACACTTTCAAATTTACGTTTTCATTGTCAATATGTTATTTATGAAAGCGTTTTCATTATCCACACCAGAGACACAACCAAACGATGCAACTAACTTCAATGTACTTGGTAAGGCCGGCGGGCAAAACATGGTTCGCATTTTAAACTAGCCACTTCCTTAAGACTCCGAACGACCAGTGGCCAAGCGTAAACGCCGACTCTTGCGTAAACATCGAACTTTTGCAGAACTTTTTTGGCCTTAAGTTAATTCCATATACCACGTTTCATACATAAAAGTGGAAATGGGTCACCCGGCAAGTTTCTCTTGTAGGTATTGATCCAGAATTACTACTCTTACCTTGCAACTTGACAGAAACAAAGACTGGCCACGCTGCTTTGTACTTCCAACGTCTAGTTTCGCTTACCAAAATTTAAGTCACTAAATTACTCACACTCACACTACATAAATAGTTCACTAGCACATTAGAGTTTTAACTTTTGTAATATAACTCCACAAAATATACTATTTCAGTTTCGAACACATCAAATTCAAAAGAAAATACACCAAATGCGAGGGAAGATATCACTCTTCCCTTTTCATGAAAATGGTGTCCTGTCTCGCGAATTCTCGTACGAGAATCAACAAACGAGAATTCACGAGATCCCAACCCTTTGACAGTGTCTATACATTTTCTATTGCCACCATTATCCGACCCAGCAACTTTTGACTGGCTTATATAAACTACTCTTGCGACATCTAAACTTATATGTGTAAAACTACAACTTAACTTTTAGTTTCAATAGATGCCGAACAACTATGGCATTGCAACGTATTCATACACGATTTCACCTTATCAACGAACTTCACAATATATAACTGGAGTTATAACATATACAAACAAAAAACTGTGACTGTTATGCTAATTTTCACGAAGTATCTAAAGTTCTAGCATTGTTTTTTTACAACTGAACGTTTGTGTTATAGCAAAAAGTAATTTAATGTCAGCAATTGCGTAATAATTATGGAATAAGGTTAATAACTAAAACTACTCTAAAGCACATAAATAACATATTTCCAAGGTTTATCTTAAATTATAATGTAAACAATATTACTACATTTCCATTCTGACTCGTTATATATAACGTTATTACTTAAGAATGATTTTAAATGTAAAACAATACTCAACAAAGCAACATGATCATTATCAAATAACAAATATTAGGCTTGAAAGGTCATATGAATCGTTCTAATTTTGTTACAACTAGCACTTACAAATATCATAACATAACATTTTAATGGATCGATAGATTCCACTTTCCAGTTCAGTTAAGAATCTTTAAACGTGAAATCGGTGCCGGGTTAAGCGCGAAAAGGTTAAACATCAGAAAGAAATTGTAAAGGCGACTGGAGGAATATCGTCAGGGGTATTTCCTCTTCGTTGTACTTGTCTGAAGTTGTTAAAGATGAACATCCGGGTGAAGGGAGATCCTGCGGTGCCAGCGAGAGTCCAATATGGTGAAGACTTCTACTATGGGCTGCATATCAGTGATGTCCAATACCTGAATGTTTCTAAAGTTTTGTAAATAAAATTGAGTAATGTATCGCAGGAATTCATGTGTTTGGCATTTAGACGCTACAAAGACGTGAATGCAAGGTACGTTACTAACAATATCGTAGTTTAGTAGATACGAACTTTAAGTTGTAATACCAAGAACAGTGAAGTAAGAAGAAAACTAAGAATATCAAGAGTACGAAGGACTTCGGAATACAGGTAGCATATTTGGGAACCAACCCAGACGGTAATCGATGTAGGTGTCCAAGTATTTGGTACTATACACCACAGTAAGGAAAGCCAGGAAGGATGTGAAATTATATGCCGAAAGCAAAGTACCTGAGATTTTTCAAGGTTGCCTCTAATTCTCACAACATCTACAAAGTTATTATAGCGGTTCAAATAGTCCGCCAATTCGCGATATATAAATATACACGGCACATGACTGTAGTATAAAATAGCAGTGCCGTTGGCTCAGGTAGCCACCAAAATGATTAAGTTAGACGGTATAAAAGTAAAATATAAATTGTGCAACAATGACTTTCCAGTGGTACTCTAATGCCAATGCTCCGCACCGCAGTTGTATCGGCACCGATGTGAATAAAGCCGGGGCTCTAACCCATTACCGTCGAATTGGCTCCTCAGGACCAGCATGATATCGACCAACATTAGGTTGGTAAATAAACATTGTCCCGATCCGCCTTTCCTCTATATATAAGTAACGCTGCCCAAACGCGCTGTTCCCAACATAACAGATACTAGTCCACTGGTCGGTCGGCCTGGTCTACCACAGGCCCATTCTTTCGTTAACCGAAATTAACGGGCGATTGACCGGAGTATTTCCAGAGAATTTGAAGTACTACAAGTAAATAGTCACAGGATAGATTAGCAATAAAAATATTATTCGAAAGCTTTGAAAGATAAAAGAGAAAAAAGAATAGTAGAGCCTGCGTTCCATCATGGTTGATGTGCGTCGAAGTACTGAGTGCAATGAAACGATAGAGATGACGCACAAATTGTCCCAAAAAAGCAGTTCCAGCAGCATAATTCAGGCGAGCTCCTCATTCTTTTGTCTTCCCGTTGAAACCTAACAAGCAAAATATTCCGATACTGTGTAATGATATCCAAATGGGGTTAAAAGCACGAAGATTTCCAATATGTGGTCGGCATACAGAGTCGATAATGGGTTCGGAGATGTCAAGAAGCAATTTCACAGCGATGCTGTAAAGGACGGAATCCCAGGCTAGAGTCGTGTGAAGTATACAGAACTTAATATATAGACAACCATGGATGAAAAGAATGGGGTGAGGATGGTGATAGAGAACGTAATTTGTCATATAAGCTAGACGCTGAACATGAATTTCTTGAACTAATATGATATCAACAATTTCTGTGAGGCATAGAGTCCGAAACTCGGGCTGTTTGCCAGGAAGACCACTATCGTTCTTATGTAAGAATTTTAAACTTGTTCTGAGATTCGCTAACCTCCATAACTGTCAACAAACAAGGGAGGAAATGGAAGAAAAATCTTGCGTATTACACTTTTTCTGATTAAACCGTGGTCTGATCGTATTCAGCAACAATATGCTTAATTTGAGTGGAGTATGGTGATAAGCCTCACATGAAGAAAAATAGTCTCTTAAGTGAAAAGAATATCAGGCCCAGTGAAGAAGAACTTGGTAAATACGAAAAATCCTATGCAGAGAGAGAATTTGAGAAGTTATTGAGAAACCAATGTTGCATTAACTTGTGACGGAGCTGCTGTCATTCTTGCATCAAGGGGTAGAGTCTCCAAGCTCTTGATTGACAAGTTTTCTTAAATGGTTTTGTGGTATTGTAACAGGTTGGAGCTGCGTGTTCACGATGCCTTAAACAAACTGGAGGCCGAACAGATTCAAAAACTTCATTGGAAAAACCATATGTCACTTATAATCTTCATAGAGTACAAGGGAATTTATGACGTGTGAATCTTTATTGGAAGATAAGTTACTGAAGATAGGAAGAGTGTTATCAACTAGATGGGTAGCCTCTGGTTACAATACGGTGGTAGTTATAAGGTCTAGCGATGAAAATTTGGTATTTCATTTCACCATATAACCCGAGGAAAGAAATACCGTTGCATGTATGAAGGTCAATACAGGAAAATAATCACTGTAAACTTTGTTCTAGATCTGGGATTGATGGTCGATGCACTTCAAGAATTATCTGAGCTAGTATGGTTTTACAAGAAAGAAGTATTGATTTGTACAATTTTCACAACGAAATACAAATTATTACTCACGTGTTTGAGCAAAGGAAAACGACCCTTGCCAACATATAGATAGGCCGCAATATCTCTCAAATTCTGTGGATCTGACCCTCAAACAGAGAAAAACTTCCTGATCCACCAATTTCACAGTTACATTTATGGGAGCCTCTAGAAATCCATAAAAAGAGGACTTCTTTCTAATGAGAATCAGAAGTGTGAAAATGTGCCATTGTGTTCGATTCTAAAAAATTGACTGCAGGAATCGGTAAAAAATAATATACATTGGAAAGGAAGTTATTTACCAACGATTGCCACAGACTTCGAATTTATTAAGGAGAAATTGCTCGAAGCTTTCTAGCATATATGAAGTAGTCAAAGATTGTAGCAAATTTAAAAAGCATTTTCGAAACCATTCCTATATCTTCAAGTGAATGTGAGAGACACTTTTCTCAGATGAACCTGATATTGGCCCTGCATGTAAACAGTGTCAACAATCTGCTCTTCATTAGGATTTTTGGACCACCATTAACATTCTTTGACCCCCCCCCCCCAGATTATGTCAAATCATGACTTCTTCAAGGACGCCATTCTGCTCTGGAGACCAAAAATAAAGTACGCAACAAGGAAGGAGAAACAAAAGGATGGAATTTTTTTTAAATAAAGTTGTTGTGGTGGTAGTCCTTTAAGCAAACTCCTATTCCTTTAGGTTGGTAAGTCAAGAAATGTGTGCCGAGAAGAATGAAGTTTCCTTGCAGAACTTGTTCTTCATTTTGTTCCATCTACCCAATGCATGTTTTGAAAGTGCTCCTGCATCTTTAGCTTTACCAACTTTGCAATTTTAGTCATCTACAGGAAATAGCAAATATTTTTTTTTCTGGATATATTTAATACTGTTTGAAGTATGTAGCAAAATCCTTGTTATGTATTATAACTATAACTGATGTTGGTGTTATAAACTTGCCTGCAGTTATAATGCGTCTGCTTCTATTCCCGTGGGCACAAAGAGCCTCGAATAAATACCAAGTCTTATTCTTGTCATTTTCTTATCACAAATAAAGAAGTTACGCGCACATTTGTTGCTTTATAAACCACCAGCGATCTTGCATGTTGCTACTAATGGCTAACCTTACTCCGACATTAATTATAAAATTAGATAGGGTACTTTATAAAAGTTTGTATTTATAAGTAGACCTACTTGCAGAATGATTTTTATATGTCATAAGCCGAAGGTAAGAGTTTCTGTACCTTTTTTCTAAAAAAAATCTTTTTTCTGAACCTTAAACATCTTGGATGCCGTTGGAGAAGATCCCCAGAATAGTATTCTATATCTAATAATTAAGTAAACGGGTTCATTATATATTGCCTTTAAAATTTATGTTGCAGAAATCTGACTTAGTATCCGAACTGCATATCAGAGCTTGCAAAGTTTAATGCTTAACTTACTAATATGTTTTTCCAAAAGAAAGATTGGAATCAATCCATAAACCAAGAAATTTGTCTCGTTGGTTGTGGTCAAAATTGGGTTTTTACTATGAATGTTGAGACTGTTTTGCAAGTGAGAGTTGAAGTGCAAGCAGTTTTTTTTTCATATTAAGTTAAAGATTATTAAATAAAAATGATAAAGGTTCCGACTATCTTTTTATTTCTGGTATTTTTGCAAATTATTTGAAATGCGTTATAAACAATGCTAAAGTTCTACATAAAACAGGCAGAGTGTTCTTTTTGTACCTTTTGTACTTTTGGAAGTATGAGAAAACTAGAAAAACATACAAGTCAGAAAACCACGAAAAGCCGTTGCATTTGAACAAGAATTAAACGCCCCAGTTCATGCGCAGTTAATTCTACAAAAGGAAATTGAAAAGCGTTGAATCTGCAAGCGTTTCTTGGTTAGGAAGAAATCCCCCACACAACGAAATATGAATCTTTAATTCATAAGACAGTTCTTAATTGCGATACTATGGGTTAAATTTCAGAGTTAAATGGTAGCAAATATACTGCTTCAGAATTATTAAAATGTATTGGTTAGGTTCTACACAATCAAAACGAAATAATTCTACATGATAAATGCTTTCTCTTAATGGCAGACGAATCTACAAATGTTTTGTATTTGCTTTTCGGTTATGTTGCCTTGTCTGCACCTGTGAAGTGGAGGAAATGAAGTGTAGGAAAGGTTTTTATGTCTTGTTGAAATGCTGAAGTCACAACAATTGAGGAAGAACCGAAGGGGAGGAGCTTTCTTACAACAAATTAGTAATGTGCTTTCTCGATGGTGCTGCTAATTTTAGTGGTTCTGTCACTGGGGTCTTCGCTGTATATCAGAAGAAGAAGAAAAGGAACGCGCAAAGCACACATTTTATCGAATGTTGTGACTAACTAGGAATAAATACGCCACAATAAAATGTACATTACATTGCTGTCAAATCTTCTAACAAATAAATTGGCAACAGCAATACAACTAAAGGTAAAAACTACGAATTTCATAAGGAAACGCCTATTAGTCAAAACAGTTCTGCAAATACACGGAAATATTACAACAAAGAAGAATGGCGGGAGAACCTTAATTACTAAAAATATAGACAAAACATCATGAAACAGGAAGAGTCATCAAGAATTGCGAAATGATGATGGCTGAAGGACACAGAAACAATGCTTCAAAGACGATTGAAGATCTGCTACACAGGACAGCCATAATTAAACCCCCAAACCAGAGGAAGGTCAATGCATAGTTCAATACAGATTGTTACATCAGGGGCGGGAGAAGTAATCAGAGATCTAGCAAGAAACACTAACATGCAGAAGGACCAGAAAACGTATAACATCTTCAGGGAAAAAATACAAAGCTGTCAAAGAAAGCAAGAAGAAAATCTTTCTAGAAGGGGAAGCAATCAACCTAGCTGAAGAAACAAAGGAAAAGTCCTTCCATGCACGTCAACCAAGACAGCCGATGTCGCCACAAGATTTAAAAATGAATATTTGGATAGAACATTTCCCCAAGGTACTGCAACATTGAGATAGTAGACCAGAAGCAACAAACCTCGCGACGTATATATCGAAACAAATTATCACCAACAGGGATGTTGCAACAGCCAAAGCAAACGCAAAAATAAAAAAGTAGCAGGTCAAAATCAAATATACTACAAATACCTAAAAGAAACACAGCCTTGGTTGCTACAGACATGGGCTGCACTCTTCAACGCTTGCCGTAAACTACAAATAATCCCAAAGATCTAGAAGAGATCGGTATTGAAAGTTCTATACAAAGCCCTCCAAGTCAGATTCGTATAGAAGGGTAGCCTTGGAAAATGCGGCATTCAAAATATTCACTTCCATTCTCACCAGGAAACTAATAGAATTAATAGACCACCAGCTACCTGAAGGACAGTTCAAATTCCGCAAAGGCAGACGCACTTTACCCGCAATCAGAAATTTAATGGAAGACATCATGGAAGCCTAACACGAAAAGAGAAGTAAATTTTTTAATGTTTGTCGACTTCAGCGAACCATTTGATCTGTTAGACACAAACATCATCACGACAACTAAAGGACCTCATAGGACAAGAACACCAATTGCTCTCGTAATATAAAATCCTAGTAAACATCTACGTCATCATTAATGACAACACTACAATTTCAGAAAGAGATACCACAGTGGAATGGAATCCTTCCGGTTGACCCTTTAAGTTCTCTCCTATTTAATATAGTTACATGAGATGTGGTTAAAGCAATAATATGGAACAATGGACAATGTTAAATTCATCTGTTCGCCGATGACATGGCTATTTTGTAAAAAACCAGGAAGATTTACAAGAGGCATTGGATAATCTTATGATATGCACAAACCATATATATTAATAAGTAAAAAATCATAGCCATGGTATTCAGAAGTGGTGGGAAACTATAACTCCATACTGGAGAAAGACTAGAAGTCGAAATAATTTTCAAATACTTGGGTAAAACATTACAACCTTATGGAGAAACCTCCATGACACACCTCAAAGAAAGAACCACGAATTCTCTACAGGCCATCAACTATAAAAAGAATCTCACACGCCTATCACTGGAAACAGTCATGAAATTATTCCTTTAAAGATCACACCTATCATCACACATGGATTGACGTTGATATGGAAATTCTTGACCGAACGCAATATTGAAAACATTGAAAAAGTGGAAGCGACTTTCCTTAATAAAAAAAAAAAAAAAAAAAAAAAAAAGTGCCATACCTCTCGAGAACCACTCATTCCAGGTTTGGTTATTTAAAGGCAAAAGAAACCTTCTTTCTAGATGACCTAAGATGATCTCCAACTATCTGCAACAATGGCATGGGCTCGGATTATCCTAAGGAGAAAAAAAAATGGCAAAAATAGAGCAAGAGTTCTTCGCATCAGCTGCCATCTTGTACCGGGACTGGACCAATGCTAACTATGAGTTGAGACAAATAGTAACTGGACACAGTGTTCATAGTTTTCATCACAAAATATACACAATTAAAGAATTTCATAAACCAGGCAGTGAATGCGTCTGTGAACTGTGTGGCAAAGAGTGTGGAAAGTATCATATTCAGTGGTGTAAAAATGGACACAATCCATATCGGCTTACAGTAAGAAAATTTAGTAGACGCAGTGAAAACGAACCCAGGAATATTACTTTTCTGTGCACATTGGTGCGCCTTTCTTTTTATTATTGTATTGTTGAGGACATTTTTAAACATTTTCATGCTTCTCCTAAATAATTAAATGAAATTCAGTTTGCTTTAGAACAATCTGTTTTTAATATACCTGCAGCAGTTGACATCCGCTGGTTGAATACCTATCATACAGTTTGCGCTATATTTCTGATGGAAGGCAATATGATGGCATGTGATCATATACGCATGGTCGGTGCGAATTTAGCAAATTCGATAGGGGAAATCTTGTTAGAAATGATAAGTTACAATTTTATTGTATATGTAGTGATTTTGGGCGAAGCATAAATGTCCTCTGAAAAATATAAATGAAATTCTGCAAAAACAATCATTCAAAATTTCCAAACTCCCCGTACTTGTTTTTGGAAATCTTGGATAGTTTAAGAAACGTCGATTGCCTTTGCGATGAACATGATGCGGAAGTGAAACACTGAATAAAATTAAAAATGTAGAAGAAGGTGCTGCTGCATAAGTTAAAAACGTAGTTCTTAACGGAAAACAAAACAAAACACCAGAAAGAGAGAGAGAGAGAGAGAGAGAGAGAGAGAGAGATGGGATATTTGAGAAAAGTATGCTTGATGAAATGAGGCAAATATTCAATGACAAGACTATGAATGTGATAGAACAAGTGCAAATGTTGAAAACATTTCAAGAATCTAGTGAAAATCATTTTAAAGGACTTTTAGTACTTAAAAATGTTGACGCTGTTATTGCACACATTCGTTTTTTAAGTTCGTTGCTCGTAATAAATCAGAAAATTAATCTTCTGATGTTGATTCTTTTATCTTAATAGGGGATATCGGCTATAATGCTCTAAGCACACATGCTGAATGTGTACTGCGATTCTAGTTTCCACTACCAGTGTAGTCTTTCAGCACCATGAATAGGGGGGATGATAAAATTAATAAATGGAATCGTCATGGTACGCTTCAAGCTTGTGCGAGTGTCAACTGAAGACAAGGAACTCACAGAAAATTTCTTTGACCATGTCATCCAAAAATATGGTGTAAAAAGTCCTCGACTCGACCCATTAGTTAACTCCAGATGTAAGTGATTGCATGCTATAATATTCTTTTTTATTTGATTCTCAAAATTTTATTCTTAATTATAATTATACATAATTTAATTACATATCGGAAATAAAGAGAAATTTGAAACTTATAAAACCGGTGTTATTTTATTAATTTTGGAAGCCTACGTAATCTTCCTACCCTTTGAAATAATAATAATAATAATAATAATAATAATAATAATAATAATAATAATAATAATAATAATAATTAATAATAATAATAATAATAATAATAATAATAATAATAATAATAATCGTATGTACATTTGAATGGTTCATAAGATGTACGACATATTCAATGTCCATTGGGTTGCTCTTCATGGACTCTAAAGAACTACAGTAAAACATTTATTATTATTATTATTATTATTATTATTATTATTATTATTATTATTATTATTATTATTATTATTATTATTATTATTATTATTATTAACAGAAATTCGAAAACATAGCTCCAATAATATTCTAAAGGTTCACTGATTGAGTTCATCTAACTTGCGCAATGTGGATGGGCAGTACCAACACAACTACAACTTCATATTTTGCACCTTGGCGTCATCTATAGTTACCAGCAAGAAATGCAGATAGGAATCTTGAACGTATATATTATCATTGCATCAGCTGTTTGATTATGAAGTTGAATGTGGAATAAGGAGTTTTAATCGTTGTTTTAGAATCTTGAAGACCTAACGGGAATTTAAAACAATGGCTGATGTAAAATCTTTAGAACATCCTACCTTGAAGGTATTAACATTTTCTGAGGCTTTTGAATAATACCTTTGCTTTGAACATTAGGGTGTTGGCAAGTAATGAAGAAAGAATAAAAAAATTAGCATCCAGCGGAAAGAATAATGTAAAACCAGTACTCGTTTGCAGTGTTCAAATATGTAAATACTTTTTTTAAAATTCAATTTAATTTTGTGCTTAACTAAAGTCTTGAATGTGGCAAGTTATTTTTTTGAAAAACGCCATTTGTAAGTTTTTTGCATTTCCTTTGAATAAAAACAGAAATTTCTGGCGAAAAGTTTTTTCATTTATGTCAAAGGTGAAATGTTTAACCGATTTTTGTAGTGATTAAAAACGACTTTGTCTGACTAGGTTCCATATGAATTGCTAAATAAAAAGTTTAGAGCAGCACAGAAGCAACTGGATCGTGAAGTCTCTCATGTTCAGGCAGCAGCATTGGAAATTGAAAGGGGTTTGCATGCTGACACAGTTGGAGCATCAGATATTAGTCGTCTTTTAGGTGGTATGGTTGAGCGACTTCAGGTTCTCAAAAGAAAAGTAAGTCTTTTGCTGTGGATATTAGTAGTAAATTGATTTTTTCCCCCTGTTTTTATTGTATTTATATTCAAAGAATTTTGCTGTCAATTTGAAGTTTGTGAGTACCTAACATAAATTTGTACTTTTTTTTTTAATAGGAATGCTGTTGAATGATTGTTTAGAAATGGGTACTACTTCATGACCAAAAGAAAAAAGAGGGTAAATGCTCAGTTTAGACATGTTCTAGAATATTATTTTGTAAATTAATGGTGTCAGGATTTTGTTTGCTTTGTTTTATTTACTTTTTGCGCAATAAAAACTTTAGTAAAAAAAAAAAAGTCTTGACCGTAAAATATATTTTTGTTAAAAAGAATTTTAAAATCATTGTCAGTAAAAGTATTTGATAAATATATGGTATACCAGCATTTGAATTTGTTGTTGGGTTTGAATGCTTAACATCCCAAGCTGGTTAGTGGAAGTTTCACCGTTAATGTAATTATGTCACATAGCATGTTTAACCAATAAATTGTCATATATTATTCTAATCTATTCATAATGCACTAGCAATGAAAAATGGTGAATTGTCAGGCATGTCATAATAAACGTGAAACGTGATTGAACCTACAACAGTTTTATGATGGTACACATATTGACATTTTATAATATGTTGTCTGAGCCTTGCATATGCACTATGATTGTTACGTAAGTAATGTTGCTCCTGAATTGTGTGCCAATGGAAGACTGTTAATACATAGTGTGATATTGTAATTCATCATTAAATAGCTAGGGAAATGAGAGACAGTTTGTATGGGATTCCAATTCATTTTAGTGATTCAGTTATATTTCCACAATACTTTATACAGCTCCAACAACATATTTTAAAGTTATGGTATAGACATTTTATTGAATAACACAGTTCATAAATTATGTATATAACATTTAACAATATTTACATCTATAATAGGTTCATTAATGTTAATTGCTCTATGTAAACAATACCTCTTAAGACTGGCTCTAATACTTCACATAAACTTTACTTTATTCATTTCAATTCATTATCAATATAACCTATTTCTTCGGCATAGAGCCCATCGTATGATTCTAACATTTCATGTACATTTATTTACTTTTAGGAATGGAATTTACTACTGTGTATAAATTTTATCTTTTCACACTCCCGTATGGAACCTACATTAGCAGTTCATGATGTCATTCAAGATAGAACAGTTGTCTGTTATTGTATGCAATATTGCATTGAGTTTCAGAGCAGTAAGTTTAATGTTGAGTTTAATTTCTCTTCTTTTGATTGAGTCATGGTTCAGAGATTGAATACAGAACAAAGAATTTTCATTTGCAGTAACTTTTTAAAATACAAATCACCTGCTCAGTACCCTAAAGAATTTTAAGAATGTTTTCCTTGGAGGACTTGCTCATTAAATAGTGAATCAATTCAAAATAATGGGCAAGAGATGAAGCTGAAGGCATTGTGTTGTAACAGACTATACAAACTATAAGAAAAGAAATAGCCAAAATTTCAAGGTGAGTTGCAGCAAATGAATCAAAATGTATTTAGGCATAACAACATCTGCACATCACCTTTGAAAAAGGTAAGCCTATTTTCTGTGCTTTTTCATGTTACATAACGAGCAGAATTTGTGCAGCTACACTGTGTACTGCCACCACATACCACTTCCATAATTGCAGATAGATAAAAGGTATGCACTATATTTATTTTTGAAATTTTTTAAACAAAAACATTTTTTTTTCAAATGTATGGCAGAATTGCGAATACCTATATTTTAGGACCTAAAAACATTGCCACCAATAATTTATATATCCAATCTGAACAGTTTGAACATATTTCATTTGGAAAATTAAGGTTCTTTTAAGTTTCCAGCACTATCTTTTTATGGTGTCTATTACCCTCGCTTTATACTAATAGTTTTATTTCACACAATAGTAGAGACTCAAGCCATAGACAATTTGCACATTACCACTGTGCTACAAATCATGGAAGTAATAAGCTTAACTTCAACTCCAGTTGCCTTACTAAAACATATTATTAACTCTCTCAAACTATTTGCTAACCATTCTATATGTTAAAATTTGCACTTCTTTAATTATTTCCTTTCATTAACAGATAATGCTTTCACTTAAACCCAGCCTTTTCATTCCCTTATATTGTTAATACATATGGCAGTTTTTTTTTGAGTATTGTTTAACACCCGTTTTTACTACTGAGGCACCACAGGCGGTGAACACTGATGATACATGAAATGAAATGATATATTGCGAAAATATTTTTAAGGAAGAAAGCGTTACAGGCCTAAGTTTAGGGTATCTCCCTGGCATTTGCCAGTTATGAGAAATGAGGAAAACCTGGAAAAAAACCCAATCAGGGAGAACGGTCCTGGCAGGATTCAAACCCCAGACCTCCTGCTCACGAGTCTGCACCTTAACAACCTCGGCTACCCGTAGCGGTGCATATGGCAGGCATTCTTACATGTTTAGCTAAATCTAACCTAGACTGTACAATTCTTTAAGAACCAATGTCATAGGCATTGTATCCTTAAAGAATTTATGGGATAGGTCTAGGTGGCAATTAGTTTAAACTTGGGGTTTTTCATTTGCCACAGCAGAATCATTCAGTGTGCCCCAGCAACCAGTATGACATAATCTCTCAGCTTTAAGCCTCTTGTTACCAGCAAAATACACCAACAGTAACAGTAGCTTTCATAAAAGTACTGGACTACAATAAATATTAAGTACTATTTTTGAAGCTTAATACAGGTAACTAATGTGCTGAAGTCACATGCAATTATTTCAGTATCAGAATCCATAGGCTGTAATTGTAAAAATAGACTAGTTTCATTCATGTATAGCAAGCACTGGTAGGCTCCCCCCATTGTTATTTTATTGTTTTTCAAATATTCCAGTTTCTGTTCTTGGCCAAGTTAACAAACCAGAAAAAAGAACTGATTTGGAAGGCTGTGTTAAATATTTTGGTATAAGGAACTCATCCCCAAAGTTTGTCCCAGTATTTTTGTTACATTCTATATACAGGATTACGCACTTATTTTTCCGCTTTATCCCAGTTTTCCAACAAAGTTGATTGGTCTGTATTTCAGTAATTTTTCCTAAAGAAAGAGTCAGAATCTTTGTTTTCTTGAATGTAGATGTTGCAGTGCCAACTGACATGTTGATGCAAAATTATTAATGCAGCAGGATCTATACCTCAGTCTGATACATAATTGTTAGTGTATACTTCTAAGAGGTTAAGCTTACTTGCCATTTATGCAAATTTATGTAAATTGTTGTTTGATTATGTCAAAACAAGAACCTACATGTAGCAGTGAGAACTTCAACAATGCAAAATAGATTTGATGCTCAGTATGTTATTCAGCTGCAAATTCAGCGTATTTCATGGAAGGAGAATTGGCATAGTTTAACTTATATAACAGAAAACATACACTGCAATACTCACCAGTTCAAAATCTCTAGAAACCTATTTTTTAAAAATGAAATTGGATGAAAATAATGTTCTTACTGCCGATGTAATAATGGCATATTGTGCCATAAAATACCAAAAACCCTTCACACATTTTATCCAGTTTCAGAGATTGCAGAAAAGTTTTCCAATTTGCACTTTAGTCAAAATGTAATTGCTCCATACTCACTGAAATATTCACAGATGCCAGAAACATAACTAGTTCTTTGGAATAGTAAAATAGACTAGGAAAAGAGAACATTTTTTCCAATTTGGTGGTTCAATATTGCACTATATAAAATGGAATGAAAATAAAACTATTTCTACTTGCTTGCTAAATGAATAAATAGCCTATATAATTATAGAACTCATATCTGAATGTTGAAGGCATCAGTGTTAAAACAGACAAATGTTGCCTTTTGTAGGAATAATTGAAATATGATTTTAGAGGAAGACTTCAGAAGGGAATTAATAACATGTTTTCTAAACTGGAAGTTACTTTAAATAATGATGAAATGGAAGGCATTGGGTGTCCTGCCCATCTACTACATAACACAATGCAGGCTGCAACCAGTGTATGTTTACTAACAAAAGCATGAATATATTTTAACATTTTAATATATATTCACTTAAGAATGCAGTTTTGAAAGTATGAAACTGTTCCAAAATGAATGACACTTTGTAATATTTACTAATTTTAAAATGTAAAATATTAATGTACACATATTGGCACTTTATTTTAAAGCTTATATGGTGAAGATCATAACAATGACAATAATAGTACTAATTTTATTGCAGACCATAGACTGTATACTTGAGTTTCAATCATTGTCAGAAGTCCGGAAGTATATCAATGTTATTTACAAAACAAGTCAAAAGAAATAAATATAAATTCAGAATATTTTTGCTCATTTTCTCAAGTAAAAAATATTTATATAAAACAAATTAATTAAAACGTATGTGTAAATAATAATAATAATAATAATAATAATAATACTTTCCCAAGCCTTAATTGCATAGCAGATGAATGGATAGATTGAACCATAGTAAACTATCTGAATTTAAATAATCAGCTAATTTTCTTAATAAGCATACTAAAGTTCTTTGTTATGAATAAGATCAACATGATGTTTGAAAGTTAATTGTTCATCAATAATGACTCCTAAGAAATTTATATGTTTAACTTGTTCTATTACTTCCTCATTAATTATTACTTTTATATCTTGATTCTCATGCCTATAATTGCAGTGATAAATCATAAGTTCTTGGTTTTTTGCACATTTAGTGTTAAATTATTATTTAATAAATAATTGTAAATATCATGTGGCCGTTCTACTGTAATTATTTTGTTCTAATCCAGTAAGACATTTATAAAAAAATTAAAGGTTGTAACATAATATATTTTTACATTGTCAAAATTAGACAGGTCATTTACATATCATCTTGCAAAGACCACTGCAGAAGCAGAATTAACTGACTGGGCAATGAAATTTTACCATCCAGAGCAAATTCACCCTACCATTCCCTATTGAATTTCATTAATTCAAACGCTTGGCCAGTTTGCTGAAGAATAAAGTCTTCAGTACCCAAGAAGAAGAAATGTCATCTCTAGAGGCACTCTTTTTATTAATAAACATGCTACTAATTGGAAAAGAATATGTTGATGCTGATGGTGGTTATTTTCATTTATTGTTGTTTTATTAGAATTTAAATCACAAAACTGCCATTAATTTCTAATGAAGTAACAGTTTTGCAACCTTATGGAAATGCAGCGCCAAATTGTTCCTTAATGATGATTGAGCTTAGTAAGTACAGTAGGGAGCATTTGAATTTGTTTTGAGGCCTTGAAGTCCCAAGAAATTTCTCCTAAATGGTGAAAGATTTCTTTTCTGACACACTCAGTGATATTTGATAGCCTATTAAGTGCATTAAGTATAAAGTTCTGGGAAATTGAAAGGGAAACAGAAGCAGAAATTATTATGGACAGTGATAACAGAAAGGAAAGAAATGCACTTTGTAGCTATACAGGCTAAGAAAACATGAAACTTGCTGCACTCTGCCATTATTGTTCAGCTCTTGGCCTGCAGGGTCATAAAACTTCAGAATGTCTCCTACACAAGTAAACTGGTCAGGAATAAGGTAGGTGGGAGAGGAAAGAAAGTGGGGAAAGAAAAGAGTTTGAAAATCAAATAAGTGTACTTACGAAGCTGTTGACAATGGAGTGGTATATATATAAACAATGTATACAGTTTTTTTCACACTAACTCCATTCACTTACATAAAATTTGGAACATGTTTAACTTGTGATCAATATAGTCATACTGACCTGCATGGTTGTCTACAATGAGATTGCCGAAATGAAAACGAAGCAAAAATATTTTTACACCTAGTTATAGAATTCAAGAAAGATGTATTTACATCTGAGGAAATAATAATTCTGTCAAGTGTGTAACATTAAAGTAAGTGCAGAAGGACTATTTGTTGTGCAAGAGCATATTGGATCCATGAAACAGTGAAAAATTAATTTGTGCTTAAGATGTTCAAACTTCATTTTGGGACAGAGTTCTAGTTCATCATCCAGTAAATCATCCTCATTCCACAAGGAATTATGTGATGTAATGCTTAATATGACCATTCCCTTAATAAAATTAACAGTGTTTTCTCCAGTGCAATACTGGCCATAGTATTCTAGGAGGAATCAATATTGTGCAAGAACTATTTAGGTCATTGTTAATTAGGACATGATGCTAAAAATCAGAAATATTGTTCCGAATGGGGTATTTTCAATTGATTACATAAAATAAAATATTTTAAAGTTATTCATTGTTATTTTGTTTCTGAATGTGTATTAATTCAGAGTTAATGTTTCAATATTCTAGAGATGAATTTGTATTTCTTTTAAAAACTGTGTGCCTTTTTTGTGCTTATAATCTTTCCATACACAGTCTCCTGCCTTTGACTTTTAAGGCATTAGAGGATTTTATTGGCCATTTTCCAGGTACTTTTAGGTCATCAACATATGCCGCTATTATGGAGGGTTTCCCAAGATAAGTTAAGTTGTTTGTACTTAACATTTTTTCAGGATGAAATTCCCTTTTTCTCCTCCACCAATTGTATTCAATTTGATGTCACCCATGAGCTTGAACTATGGCTCTGCGATGCAATTTCCATTGTAGAAGACTGCTCTGTAGAACAGGAAGGAGGATAAGTAAATAAATTGTATTTACAAAGCTGTAGACAATGGAGTGGTTTTATATTCTATACTAATGTTTTCAGCATGTTCACACTAGCTCCACTTACATAACACTAGGACATGTTTTAGAAGCCCTCACTTCCATCATTAGCTATTGACCCACTACTGGAATTGGTGGCTGGATCCAAAGATAATTAAGACAGCAATAATCAGTGGTTTCAGAAGGACATTTTAACAAAAATTATCAATAAATTCAAAAGACAAAAATCTATAAGAGAGGTTTACATATTGAAAAACATCAAGGAAAGATACAAATTCAAAAGTTTCATGTACCATCCAACTTACCACAACAAATTTAAGAAGATATTGAAAGAACAAGGTATAATGTTAGCCCGAAAAATCAAATATATCAAAAATTTATTAAGTTGCACATTAAAGATTACCAACAGAACAGAAATCAGGAATCAAATGTGCATATTACAATCAAAGATAAATTGGAAAAACAAAGAAATTTGGAAATTCTGAGAAAATAACACTTTTGTCTTAAGTAGGTTGATAAATCAGCAGTAGCGGCTCACTTTTGGGCCAAAAATCATGAAATTAAACCAGAGGCTAAGCTGCTGAAAGAATCCAATAGAGTTATGCACTTGGGAATAGATTTTCAGGTTAAAAAATAAGAAAAACTTGGTGAATTTTGATTTTCCATCTGGACAAACTCAGCAAGTTCCTGCTAGAGACTGCCATAATAGCATCTTGGGATCCAGCCATTAATTTGAGTAGTTGGCCAACAGCTGATGATGGAAGCAAGGGCTTCTGAAACATGTCCTAGTGTTATGTAAGTAAGTGTAGTTAGTGCAAACAAGTTGAATACATTAGTGTAGAAAGGGGGATGTTAGTCCACTACTCCTGGGCAAAACCCATTGGTGAGGCATCTGGTGACTTCGCAGGGATCCTTTTAAACAATATCATGTTGACACCCTTTTCCACAACTTTCCATTGATAGTAGTCCTGAGATGATCGAGAAATATGGCTGGATGCTTTATCCATACGGTTCAAATATTTGGGCATCCTCACCATACATTTGGAGAATATCTTCATCAAAAATTGGATCCACAACATTGCTTTGGTAGTAGACAGCATGAATTTTTGTATTTTTGCTAACTGTGAATGTTAAGTTTCTCCTAAGTGCAGTAACCTGCAACACTGTGAACCCCTTGGAAAACTTTTCTCCCGAATGAAGTTGGAGCATCTATTTGACCCACTTGATGATAGTAAATAGCATAGGGTTTGCAACTGCGATATTCTTCCAGGCGTTTTGCCGTGGTCTGCTGAAGATGAAGTTTCCAGACGTTTTGTCTACAACCATGGCAGACATCTTCGGTGACGTGGATGGATTCTCCTCTCTGGTAACAGCCCGGAATAATATCACAGTTACACCTATGCCTCTGGCTTTGAAAGCCTATGTTCTCTCAAACATAGGGTTTGTTTGTGTCGTCTAGCTAAATCCATGTTTTGTCCAAAGAAACCACCCATTGCCACTTTTCACCTGCTAGGTAATGTTCATTCAGTTTTCTTGAATTGGTGAAGCATTCTCTGATGTACCTTTCTTTCAAGATGTGCCTGCATGCTTTATGCTACAGTTCTAGGCCCAATTTTTTCGGTGGATATAGTTCATTGTACTCTTGAGTTTTGTCAATATCTCTTCAGAATTCCTGCTTAAAATCCAAGCTGAGATATTTTTTTTCCTTTGATATTATTTTATATGTGACAGAGCTGCAAAAGGAAATGCAATGTCATTGTTTAGTTTGCAGGGAGAAAATTATTTTAATGTGTACCATCAAGCGCATTATCCAAGATGAAGTTTTCTAGATTTAACTTTTGAGCAATGATTTTGTACAGATACAAAACGGTTTAAACCCTTAGCAGTATTATGAAGCTTTGGAGACTCAGCTTCTGTGCTTGCCACAATTGAAAGGAGCTCATTGAGCAAGACAGACTTTGCAGAATATCTGGAAATTAGATGGAATAAAAGTATTGTCTTATTCAGCCTACTCTCCAGATCTTGCAACTTCAATGGTTTATTCTGGTCCACATTTCTGGCAACATTTCTGTGAAGAAAGTGACATAATGTTCTTGTCACAAATGCCTGTGCAGAGTTTTATGCCTCTAAATCCAAAGCTTGGTATTGTCAACAAATTTAGATGCTGGCAAAGAAATGGGTGAAAATTATTGAAAATTATGGTTTTATTTTGAAGAATAATACTTTATTTATATGTTTAAAGTTTTCTTTTGGTATACATTAGAAATTAATATTGCACATAAACTAACTCATTGATATTAACAAACAAGTTATAATTAAACTTTAATTTACACGTAAATGGCACTTAAAGTTATAATTACAATGGAAATTATAGTTATAATTAAAATATTTAGTTACAATGTCAGGTTAGTTAGGGTTAGGCCAACTTCCTGCAAAGTTTCTTATTTGTTGTTTGAGGATACTTCTTTTTTTGTTGTAGTAGGTCTACATTTATTACAGGGTGCATCAGATTAACTGTTCCTAATTTTCTGATTTGAGAAAGGATATGAAAATAAACATTTTTTCTTAATAAAGTAATGTCCAAAAATACTTGGTTTTAAAGTTATAGTGGTATAAAGGAAAAAATAAATGAATCTTAAATTGGAAAGTTACTTTATTTACTATCTATGGTTACAAAGTAGCTTTTTTATCCAATTCTTCATATTAAAAAAATGGTACTGATAAACTATAGGAACTCTTCAAAATTACAACCATCATTGTTGACATACACAGCGAAATGCTGTATGATTAAATGATGAATCCTTCGAATTATATGTGTCTCAGTTATGAAGATCATTAAAAGCAAGAATAGTTCTAGCAACTAATTCTTCAGCTGTGTCGAGGGTGTTTCATAAACTATTGATCTAATAGATCTAATTGATCTAATATGACCCAGGAGTCAACAGGAGTCATGTCCAGGGAATGTGCCAGCTAAGCAACTGGACATGCTTTCCCTATCCAATGATTTGGAAAATGTACATATAAATAATTTTGACAATTTAAGCAGAAATGTGCGGGTGCACAATCATGTTAAAAGATCATGTTTCTCTGAATATTAATCAGGACATCTTCAAGTAGCTTCAAAAGCATTTCTGGAAGAAAAATATCATAAACATGCTCATTCAATCATGCAGGCATAATACTAGAAAATTATCAACAATTCCAACCCAAATATTTAGAGAAAACTTCCTTCATTGCAGAGATTTACCATGGCTTTAGAATTAACATCACCAAATGTGACTGTAGCATGTTTTAAAAAAGCCATCTCTTGAAAAACGTGTCTCCATAATATGCCTATAGCAAATTGAAACAGTAACAGTATGTAAATGCCATTCAGCAAATTGTTGTCTTTTAGGATAATCATACAGGATTAAAGTTCGTAATTTCTGAATATGAAATGGATGCTTTTCATACTCATTTAAGACTCTCCAAACAGACATGTGATTGATTCATCGAATGGGCAACAGCTCAATTGCTATTTCTTTGTTTATTTTCAAATCTCTGCAAAATCTCATCTTCAAAGTATAAAGTTCTCACAGTTTGATTCACACCTGATTTTATTTTTTTTATCTGGAACTGGCCACTAGCTTGAAGATGTTGAACCAGTCTTGAAAACGTATGGCAAGGACTATGGCACTGAGGGAGTTGCTCCTCATAGTTTCATTTTGCCAAATTAGCATTGAAATAAGCTGCTTCTAATACCTTATGCATGTCTATAAATTCAATTATACTGATACATTCAATACCATAAAATTAAATAAATAGATCTCACAGAAGATATTTTGTGACATAAACAACTAACCTCAGTTGTTTATTATTTCCATGGTAATAAGAATAGCTGAAACATATACAGCCATAAGGTGAATGATGAGCTTGTCTTTTATATTGAAAACAAAGCATTTTCAGACACTACTGTTTTACGACAAAATGTTTATTTTCATGTCCTGTATCACATCAGAAAATTAGGCATAGTTATTCTGATACACTCTGTATATTAGATGTTTTGATGTCTGTTCTCTCTCACAACATATGCAAGTCAGCTCATCAAACAGTTTGAATCTGTTTAGATAATATTTTATTTTACTGTGTCCTGTGATCAGAGCTGTAAGCTCTTGTATTATTGGGAAGTTTGTGTGTATGTATGTGTGTGATGGTCTTTAAAAAATGCAATCTCTGGCCTTCTCTCTTCTCCCTCTCTGTCATTGTATTAAGCATGAACTAAAAGTAGATGTTATTTAGGCACAGGAGAGCATTTCTGAAGAACTTGAAGCAGCATATGTTTGCAAGCGTCGTCTGGAGCATCTTCGAGAGCATGCAGGCTCTGGTGTTGGAGGAACTTCTTCAGCAGGTGCTGTGAATCAGTGGCGTCGAAGAAGGTTGGATCGTATGCTGGTAGAGTACTTTTTGCGACGTGGCTATTATGGTACTGCCACACGTTTAGCTCATCGCTCTGACCTTCGTGATTTAACAAATATAGGTAATTATTAGTTTCCTTTTATTTTCTCTTGAATTCCCCATACAGTAGGCATAATGTCCATAATGGTTCAATCCACATGAAGTGGTCCAGAAAAAAAGTAATTGTTTCTTGACAATTTTTTAAAATTCTGGTTTTTTTTTTTTTTTTTCTAGGCATTCTCTCCTGTATAGTGATAGTTCAGAATGACTGTTATTGTAATTTTATTAAATTGTATTTTTCATATGGCAATCTTAATTGATAAAAAAGATATGCTATTTTTTGTCTTTTCAAGTATTTATAGAAAAGAAATTATCTCAACCCCTATTTCTCTCCAAAAATGGAAAGAATGCAATTTATTACACAAAGAAGCCTGGTTATTATGCATTTAACCTAAAATGCAATCTTAAAGAGTGAAATTTCAGCTTAAATTCATTTTTTTAGTATGTAAGCGTATTTCTCATGGGGACATTTTTGTTAGAAGGGAAAGGGTTAGCAAATTATGCATTTCTTTACAAAGAGCCAAGAGGTAAAGTTTTCAAAGCTAAATATTTCTTGTGAGTAATGGTTTAAAAATCGTGAGTTTTATACAGAGTTCTTAATTATAGACAACTGTACTTAAATGTTTGAGTTTTAAGATTTTGTGGTTTAAGAGGTATCGCCTGAAATTGTTTAAAAGATTCTGTAATTTGTATTAGATAAGATAAGATTAGATAAGATTTGTATTAGATAAGATACAGTTTTTTGTGTATTTGCATATTTTTTTTTTATGAAAGAGTGTATCATTCAAACATAAGTTATTATGATTACATATTGCAGTAATGATGAAATGGATCTGAAATATTTGTCAGTGTTTAGATCCTGCAGGTGTGTTTGTATAGCTCCATAAGCTGAAACATATATAAATATCCATTAGTGTTAAGTCTGCAAATTCTGTGTCACAGAAAGTTTGGTTTGTGTTGCAGTGTCTAAATTTATCTTTCCCAATCATGATAGACAATGTTATCTTAAGTATTTTAACAAAAAATAAATAATTAAAACACTTTAACAAAAAAAAAATCTATAACACATTACCAAATAAAAGGGCAAAGTAAGTAAATTGCGGGATTAATCCGCCCTCCAAGATTTTCAAGCCCAATTTTTCAATTCTAAAATAACAAAAAAACCATTGGACAATAAACCAAGTGAAGAATGCCACAAAAGTGTTTATGAGACAGGAATAAAATAAATATGAGTTAAGTCAAAAGAACAATAGTTAATAAAAATGGCAAGTTTGTTTTCCCTCTGATGCTGCACTTACTAATAAAAACTCAGAATTGTTTTAGAGACTGCTGTCATCAGCTGCAAATTAACTGCTTGATTTCTTGACTGTTGAACAACCTTAGTATGTTCTGGGGGGCACTTCATGAGTTTCTGAATCAATTTGTTGTTCAATGGTGAGGAAATTTAGCAGTTGACTTGCAACTGATAATGAAGTACAGGTTGATTTAAAAGTTCATTAAGTGCTGACTGAAACACCAAGGTTGTCCATTGGTCAGGAAATTAAACAGTCAATTGATGCAGGTGATATAATCTGAGTTTTTATTAGTAAGTGAAACATTAGAATATAAAATTATCTTTCCATTTTAATTATCAACTGAAAAGTTTCTTCATTGTATTGACTCCAACATAAATTTAGTTTTAAATGTGAACAATAATTGTTTATATCTAGAGTCTGGAGCAGCTGCCTGTGTGGCCACTGCACAAAGAGAGATAGTTTAGTGCAGGTGCCAAATCTCCATGTTCTGGAAGCAAGTGGTAGCAATTTTTCATTCCAATTAAAGCTCTCGTACTGGATTGATTGAGGAAGGAGGAAAAGCATATATATATAAAATAAACTAAGATAAATGGTTATGAAAAAAGATAGTACTAGTGTTGCATGAATACAAATGCTTAAAAATTGTTTACTTGCTATTGTCAGTTTCGTGTCCTCTAACTCTGATTCATTAAGGCTGACGATGACTGGTTCAGTCATAATCATTTTTATCAGCTTTCACTGAAAATTCTTGTCTAGCAGTCTTTATGCATGTCTTGCACAGTTTTCCCCACACTGAAAATAATACTGCCAACTGTATCATGTGTAAGTTGTTCTACATCAACAATTTTGAAAGTTTTTGCTGTTGACAGCATAATGTTTCAACCAATTGGATGGGATTATAATGGCAGTGATAAGTGGAAGTCTCACTACCCGATGACCAAGGTTAATGACAATAATGTGAATATGTGTGTTTTGCACCCTGACTTATTCATTTTTACCAGCTGCAACAATACCGCCTGTGTCTTGTGTTACGGAATGTCAAATGTTCTTCTGGACAACCAAGCAGTAATGACCACCTTCCTGGTGTTTGTGCAAGGGGCTTTATCTAATTGAAAGCAATGGATGCTGGCATTATCCATTACAATAACAGAGTTAGGGGCAATATGGGGCAATATCATTTTCTGAACAGAAAGTATACCATTTCAGAATGATACTCTTTAGCAGTGAATTTTGTTCTAAAAATTACCTTATATGCGGGAACAAAACCTGTTTTTGCAGAACAACCGGCATGGCAAACAATAAGTCACCCCCTTTTCCCAATAGGAACCAGAGCAATCTTCATTTGTCCAGCATATTTTCATGTGGTCTGATTCACTCTGTTTTATCTAAATAATAAATGTTACTATGTGTTAGCCTCTCTAATTTCTACATGACTATCAAAAACACAACCCTAGCAGCTACTATGTCACCCCCTTTCCAAATGAAATGCTTGCTTCTTTTAAACTCAATTGAATTCTTCATTTTAATTGCTAGTATATGTACAGTAGGAAATGCCCCATTCTTATGCATGTCAAAAATCAAGTTACATAGAACACCATTATCAAAGTCATCTATATCAGTTGTCTCTTTTTTGCACATACAATTATTCTATGGTGATCTAAAAAGAACAGAACCACTATCGTTCATGAATCTTACATTTTTAGCAATTTCTGCACAGCTCTCACACCAATACCACACACAGTCTTCAGCCATGCATTCTTGGCACGTGGCAACACCTTTAGTTGTATTGTTGGCCACATGCTATGTGTTGGCTGCCTCCTTCCTAAAGAACTGGTACACTTTATATACCATTACACGTGGTTGTTTATAAAAATTACATAGTTTGTAGCATAAATAATTATAGATGTGTGATGAACAAATGTGATCAGTGTATGGGATAAGAAGTTTTACAAAATATGATTAAACAATTTAAAGCAAGTGATGTCAAAACAATATGATCTTTAAACAGTGTACTACAATAAATTGAGCTGAAATGATTCCTGTTATTTGCTTAAAGTGAATTCTTTCAACATTGAAAAAACTTGACTAAATTAAAGAGTCACAAGATACACTGGATCTAGAACCTTCATTCAAGATGTCTTGGATGCCTTGGCTAAAATGCTGTGAAAACTCGTTGCCATAGAACTGTACACAATCTGGACATTTTACATATTTTTTCAAAATCATTAAGTGAAAAAAATTTAATTACTGTTAAACGAACATATAAAATAAGGTAAGGTGATTTATAAAAAACTTAATTTATTTTAAACAGCTTGCAATAAATGTTTGTGATCTTGTTTCAAATGTTCTACAAAAAACTTTCACACTTGTTAAACCATTCTAAATTTGTATCCATCTCAGAATTATTTTGGTATTGCTTATTTATGTTTTGAATAATGTTTTATGGCATTTCATTAAAGTTTTAACTGCTAAAATATTAAAAATGGACATGCCTCTATAATGAAAATTATTGAATATTTGATAATTTTTGCAAGGCTGTATCGCTTAAACCACTTAAATCTCAAACTCGGAATTTCAGCTGAAGTTAACCAAATATTGAGTGCTTCATTGTATGCTATAAATTTCATATTTTTAAACACTGTTCCCAGAGATGTATATTCAGTCATGAAGTTGGCAAATTTTTTAAAAAGTTTATATTTGATCCTGTAGAATAAAGAGCACGCCAGTACAAACTTCATGTGACTGAGACAAACCATTGGTACCCAAGTAATTAACAAAAAGAAATTCTAAAAATCACATTTTTAGCCATTGTACAAAATTTTGACCATAATATTATGAAGGAATAGCTATAGAATAATATAATAGGTATTCCCCTATAATATGACTAACATCACATTTTTTTTATCCCTTTGTCCTAGGACTTACCAGAGCTGAGGTATTGAAGTTACTGGCAACACTTACAAATAGAGAAAATGCTGTGTGCTATGATTTCAAAAATGGATGCCATGTTGAAACCAGTGTAAAAAAAAGTAAAGCACATCTCAACAGTGGTTCTGAGTTGTCAATATATAAGGTTAACAACACTAAAATATAATTTCTTTCCTTAGTGGTCAAGCAAACATGCTGGACCACTTCATATATGTAATTTTTTACATTATGCTTCAATTGCCCTGTTGTGAATCTAAGAGTTCAAGATATTTTGAATACAGTGCTTTTTTTCTTTTTGTGAATAGATGTGTTTCTTGTTTCACGGGAAGTGGAACACTCTCTTGCACGTCGTGAAACTTCCAAGTGCCTTGCTTGGTGCCATGACAACCGCTCAAAACTACGTAAATTGAAATCCACCATGGAGTTCAATCTAAGGATTCAAGAATTTGTTGAGCTGGTACGAGCTGACAGGCGCATGGATGCTGTAAGGTATAAAACTTTAGAGTTCAATTAATTCACCTTCAGCTATTTTGTGTTATTTTGAAGATGTAAATTATTTTTCTTCTTATTTGTTTAGAAAATTATGATTTTGTGTGTTAAATGGTTTATGAAAGTTATTTCTCATCTGCTTATAATAATAATAATAATAATAATAATAATAATAATAATAATAATAATAATAATAAAGGGATAGACTGCTCATCAAAAGATAAGGAAAAGACTATAATCATTGGCAACAATTTCAAGATGTTGTTCACCTTATAAACTTCTTTTATTCATTCATAGGTAGGATGCTGTTATCAGTTTGCTTTGTGTCAGTGTTGATGAAGATTGAGTGAGAAAACATATTTGATTGGTTCTAGTGAGGACTTTTTTTATTTGGAGTGAGGAAGAGTATTTATAATGTTTGCAATTGTTGATTAAGAACTAAAAGTGTGGCCTTTATTTATTAATTTTTTTAGTGTCGTATACCGACCTCCAAGTTTTCAAAACAGTGAATGGAATGATAAGCCTGAAGTCCATTCATGGCATTTGCCTTTAGAGGATGAAGAAAAACTCGAGAAGAAACTTCACCTACCCTCCTATTTGCCCTTAGAGTGATCCTGATCAAAACAATATCACGTGATGTCACTAGTATGATTGTGTCCATTCAAGTACAACACAGTAGCAATACACACAAAGAAAGTAGTTCCATGTTAGCAATCTAAATTTGATGATGGGTGTAGTAATAAATAGCATCTACTATAAAATAATAATACTTATGACTTGAATTTAATTACTGCTCACTTAATGAAATTGAATTTCAAAGTTGCAAATTGATGTGCCTCAACTCCCAAGATGCAACTGACCTGATTCAACTGTTGTTTAAACAAGGCATGACCCAAGTGGTTTGCACTTGTTATAATGAATGACACTAACAAACCATGTGCTACTGTTTCTATGGAGACATAAACTGAGCAAGCCTTTAACTAGTGGCTAGAAAACAATTATTTTAAAAGAGATTTCAAACAAACCATGTGCTACTGTTTCTGTAGAAACATTATGTAAAGCATAAACTGAGCAAGCCTTTAACTAGTGGCTAAAAAACAATTATTTTAAAAGAGATTTCAAACAAACCATGTGCTACTGTTTCTGTAGAAACATTATGTAAAGCATAAACTGAGCAAGCCTTTAACTAGTGGCTAAAAAACAATTATTTTAAAAGAGATTTCAAACAAACCATGTGCTACTGTTTCTGTAGAAACATTATGTAAAGCATAAACTGAGCAAGCCTTTAACTGGTGGCTAAAAAACAATTATTTTAAAAGAGATTTCAAACAAACCATGTGCTACTGTTTCTGTGGAGACATATTATGTCAAGCATAAACTAGCAAGCCTTTAACTAGTGGCTAGAAAACGATTATTTTAAAAGAGATTTCAAGTTCTGCATAAAGTATCCAACACTTGCAATAAACAAGGTAGTATACCTAACTCATAATTTACCAATCTCTTTCATTACTTTGCTTATACTTATTACTTGTTTCTGACAACTGAGCACTATTTTTGGCATGAATTGCGAAAGGATACATTTTTTTGTTGATATTAGGATCACTCTGAGAGTGAATAGATAATAGACTAATTCATCAAGCAGGATTTGAGCCTATGCCCACTTTAGCAGTTGGTGTCATGAAAGTGCTAATAGCAAGGGATAATGTGTGTATGTTTGTTTGTGATATGTATAGGACATGGAAATGCGTATTTCTATTATTAATTTGAAGCTATGTGTATAACAGTGCATAATGTGTGAAACAGCATCTGATCTAACATACATTACAACAAAGGAAAAAACTCTAAAAGAAAATAGTAAATAGTGCAGCAATTAATTTCTTACATGTGTTAGAAGTTTCTCTTAACAGCATTGACTATTAATAGAGAGCATAAAATATTTCAATATGAAGAAGCATTCTCCAAATCAAGAGAATTTCAGTTTTTGTTCTCAGTTTGGATAATGTCTTGTTTAAGTTGTGACATTGATTTAATTTATTAGGTATAACATTTGTGCCAATTTAGCAAATCATTTACAATGTGAAAGTGTAATGTAACTTTGCTTGGGTTCTCTCTTCAGCAGCCTGGTGTGATGTTGCACAGTGTAGTGGCCCATACTTGAGTGCACATACAATTTTCAAATGACACACAATTTCTTATGAATTAAGATAAATCATGAATGAATAGACTAAATAAGTAAAATCATTTGGAATTACAAATTGTGACCATCCCAAAAATTCTCATCTTTTATAAGTTAGTGTTGAAAATATTAACCTTTGTAGCATTCAATAATTTTGATTCACATGGTTGCCACTTTTCTCTGAAATTTGGCCATTTCTTCTCGTATGTTGTTTCACAGTTTATCTAAAGTTTGCGAATTGGACTTATAGCCTTGTCTTTTAAACTGGGTTCTGGGAATTGAGCAGGTTAACAATCCTTCACTAATCACTCTCACCAAAGACATCAGCAATCATACACAAGTTCAAGTATAAGAATCTTAGCCCCATATTCCTGGAAAACTGTATAATTATACTTATTTGTTTAATTTAGGAAAAAGCTGCTCCAAAATTAAGCCTATGTATTGGTCAGCATTAGTGGTTTAATGAAAGAAAAAAAGAGTTGGTTATTATGATAGACTATATAAGTAAATATTCTGCAAAATAAAATCAGGAAACAGCTTTGGAATTAACATAAATGGTTACAACTCACGAACCCTAAGATTTGCAGATGACATATCCTATGGAATGGTGAATACCCAATGATACCTGGATACACTAAGCAGATTGAATGTTGATATTAGATGGGAGAAACTAGGACAACTGTTTTCAGGTGTTATGCTTATACATGACAATGCAAGACCCCACATGGCAGCAGCTGCAAATTTTCTGTGAAGGTTCAGATAGGAAAGCATGGATCATCTCCCTTACAGTTCCAATCTTGCACCTAGTGACTTTCACTTGTTCCAACAAGCAGCTGTCTACACCATTACAACATCAACAACGATGCAGAATGGGTTGTTTCTGCTTCTCTCTGAGCACAGTACATAGATTTCTACAATAGTGTATTTTTTAAAACTCATTAATAGTTATGATAAATGTCTCTCTGTTTGTGAAAACTATGTAGAAAAGTCAACAAGAATGTCATTTTGCATGGTCATTGTATATTGATTTCCTAGACATGACTTGTTAAACTTATTTGCTGATCTACCCTTGTATATTTAGATGGTTAATGCATCTGTCTAATTTTTCTCTCCCTTAGTAACAATATAAATAAAAGTGTAAATAACCACTCAATATCACCAATAACAGAATGTTTAAGTTTGTTAGCAAAATATCAGTGCCACTATATGGATTTACATTAAAAAAAATATAATGGTTAAAACAATGCAACCACACAGCACTTATAATTAAAGAAAGTGCAATGTATCAGTCGAAATTCTAACATATCACTAAAATTCAATTGCATGTGATATTAATGTGAGAAATTAGCAAAAATAGATTTTTTGTGTTAAATTATGTAACATTAGTATATTTGGTTGGATTTTTGATGCTGGAACCTTTATATTGCAAGCATGTTTTGAATAAAATGTAACCAAGTATATATTGACTGAACAAAGCTAAATTTAGATACAAGTACAAAAGAACATTTCTGAAACATAAAAATCAGCAGTAGTTGCACATTTTTGTTCAAGAAACCATAAAATAGTTATCAAAACAAAGCAGCAACAAACCATACAAAAACAAGCAACAAATGATGATACAACAAATAATTATTGAGGGAATCACTCATATTTCACTAATTTTGTTCCACTTAACTTGGATGTGTTTCAAAGGCTGTTGCCTTCATCTTCAGCATTGCACCACTGTCTGCTTTCCAGTGTGGTATTAAGATGTTGCTCTGTGATTTTACGAACTTAGTGATGAGGTTACTATTTTTTGGGAGATCCAAATTAACCAAATTTTTCTTGTTTTTGTTTATGAATATTTTTTTCTACACTGTTAATTCTATGGGTTTTTGAAGAGCTTTTAAGAGTTTTGGTTCCTTTTAGAATTCATTGTTCTTTTGCCAGAAATGGTCTGCTATTGCTGGTTTTTTTCATGTGTTTATATTTTACATTTCTCATATGTTCCTTAAATCGTATGGTTATATTTCTTTTTGTTTTGCCTATGTATTTCATATTGCAGTCTTTGCAACTGATTTCGTAAATGTCTGATTGTTTTCCTGGCAGAATTTTGTCTTTTGTGTTGGTTTTTTTAAACTACATTTGTTTACTGGAGCCAAAATGATGTTTCCCTTTTTAAAAATCTTCTGAAATTTTTGGTGTGCCCATGGGTGGAATGTGAATTTCTTATATATATGATCTCCTTTGTAGCCTTTTGGTTTGGTTAATATCTTTTATTTATTTGTTTTTGTTTTTTGAATTTTTCTATTTTCTTGTTGACCAGATCTATTGTGTAGCCATTTTTCTGTGCTATATCTATAATTTTATGTTACTCCAAAGTGTATTCTCTCTTACTTATTGGTAGATTTGTTAGTCTGAATGGGAGACTATTGACCATGGCTAGTTTATGTTGTTTTTGATTGCGGCTGTTGTTTTTTATATAAATATCTGTGAGTATCTTTCTAAATATGCCAAATTCCAGATTATTGCCATTTTTTATAATTTTCATATCCAAGAAGAGAAGAATGTCGTTTTCTATTTCCATTGTGAATTTAACAATGCGCTCGTGTAGGTTGAATAGTTTTATTGCATCCTCTTTCCATTTTTCATTTACTATTGCAAAGACATCTTCAACATAATGGTACCAACATTTATATATTTATGTGTGTGTGCATGCATGCATGCGTGCGTGCTAATTTTGTTTCTAAGAAACTAAAGTACCTATCTGCCAAGAATGGTGAGAGAAAGTGTTTCCCATTGCTAGACCTTTCTTTTATGTATAACTATTGCCTTTGAATGTGAAATAGGTTTGGTTGATACAAATTTTGGTGAGGTAGATATTGTTCTATTACTTCTCCAGGTAGGTTTATTGAGGTTAGCCATTTTATTACAAAATGTATTAGATTTTCTTTGGGAATGCTAGGAAACAGAGAGATCACATTATAAGAAACAAGCAAATCCCTATTTTCCAGTTTCACATGTCTGATTCTATGTATTAATTCTCTTGAATTTGGAAATTCCACCAGAATAATGACCTAATGGATAAATTTATCAGAAAACCACAATAATTAAGAAGGAAATAGGGACAAGAAACAACAGAGAAAGGAGGATGAATGTAAGTACATTCTAAACATGTTTGGAATATAAGAAGTTAGTGAAGTTTGGTGTAAAAATTCCAATCAAATATAATCTAATTAACTTCACTGTTTAATGTGTTCCTAAGTAACAGACTGATTATGTAATATTTCTAAGAAAATTGAATTTTGAAAGCAAAGTTTGTGTTATAACAAGTATTTTTTATGAAGAAAAACAACTAGAATCAGAATACCAAGTGAGAATACTTTCATTAACTATGCAAGAACGAAACAGGAAATTAACGTCTGTAACAAAATAAACAACTCAGTCCCAATAAAGATCTTTCCAAAGTTCCTAAAAAATCTATGTCTGAAAGCTCTAGAAACTTCATTAACAGTTTACAAAAGAATCTGGAATTGAGTCACAGATTAGATTCTATTGTAAATTGTTAATGAAGTCTCTAGAGCTTTCCATCAGAATGGTTAAAAGCTAAAATAATGTCAATCATTTATGATACCAGTGGGTCCAATTTGGTCCTTGCCTCCAAATTTCTTATTGTTTTTATATATATGTATATCTATCAAGTTAAGCGCATTTTGGGCATTTATGTGAAGCATTTCTGCATCTTTCGTAAATAGTTTCTGCAGAGCTATTTTATTTCAGTGCATTTTTGCCACATAAATTGGGTACTGTACTTCAGCCAAGTGAAATTCCTTTACTTTAGTTCCAGAGTATAAATAATTTTTCAACTCATTATCAGCCACATGGCAAGTATCCTTCAAGAAGCCAAGAAGATGATGATATTCTGAAGGTGCCAGATCTGGTTGAGCAAGAACATTTCATACCAGTCTTGCACTTTCTTTCCTTATTTGCAAATGGATGAGAGACCTGATATTGTCATGAAGAAGCATTCATGTTCCTATTGGGTCAAACTTTGCAAATGCAAGCTTCCTTATCATTCTGAGTTAATCATAGTTGCTCTCACCATAGAACAACCCATATTGTCCCAAAACATTATCACCATGATTTTATCTATAGAAATAATGGTTTTGAATTTCTTCTTATGCTGTCATTCCAGAACTGTATGTTCAGTTCAGGATCATATTGATGGTACCAGGTTTCATCTCCTATGACAAATATGACAGAAAAATCTTTCCTGTTTGTGTCCAGAAGTTCTAAATAAGTTTTTATCTCATATCATCTGTCAGCATTTTGGGACCTATTTGATACAAACCTTTCTGTAACCAAGCTCTTTAATTTGTTTGCATCATATTCAAATACCTTTCCCAGGTTTTAATAATCAGATTTAAATTACCCCAGAACATTGTGGAAAGCATGTTCTTTTACAAACAGTCATTAAAGATTGATATATGAATGTTTTTGGCTCAAATTTTCCATACAAAGCAAAATCGTTATCAATTTATCAATTAGGTGTGTGTGTGTGTCATATAATGCATTAGCATGGTACATCTCAAAATAGTCTGAATGGAAAGCAATCCTACATTTTTGCACTGCTATGCATTTTCACTTTTTTTTTCTCCTTGCTGTAGCTTATCACACATCTTTCAATTACATTTTTCTTTTTATTGGCAAGAGGGATATGCCTCCGAAAATGAGCCCAACTTTTGCCTAGCAGACACAAAAGTGTAACACTGGTGGAAGGTTGACCTTGAATAGAGCGCTGGGGCATTTCTGCACACATGAGCAACTGTTGTGCAATGTTTACTCAGAGGATTTTATATCTTCCTGTGAATTTAAAAAGAACAATGAAAATGAGATATCTAGAAGTTAGATAAATATTTTTTGTACCGTTTGCCATTCTTATGCATGAAAGGAAACGGATTTGTGATTAGTCTTGTAAATGTACTCTTCGCATCCCTTTCTAACAGAGCTTTGTTATCTCTTCCCATGGTGTTTGCCTTTTCTTCTTCAGAACTTTCCTGTGCCTCAGGTCAACTGTTTTGTGTGTGGAGGAAAAAAAATTAACATCTTTATTATCCCGCAATTTCACATATAATACTTTTTTGGCTGACCATATTTCTTACTGTATACAATAAAACTGAAGGGCTAAATATCACTAAGGAAAAAAAAATCTTTTCTCATTTACAACTTAAAAATAACTTATGAGAAATGGGGATTCCAGAAGCTGTGTTTATGCTATTTTTAATGACAAGCGATATTTCTGAAAAGACTCTGCAGCCATAGCTCATCATATGATTCAAATGGATTAAAGATGATTATTGTTGTTGGTTTTAGAGTTTACTAATTTACATAGTTCATATATTGTGATGTGGTAATCCTCTATGATTAATACCTTATTGTCTTGTTGTCTTTAGCACTGCTGTCTTTGGGAAGTCACTCTGAGACTTTCAATAATGTTGTTTCTTTGTTCTTAAAAGTATCTCACGCAATATTGATCATATTATTAATGGAATTGCTACCATATGTACTTCTGAATCCAGCATTAATATCAATTGGACTGGCATCTTTCACGAAATGTGAGGAATTCATTCATAGTCATTTCTTATATAAGCATCTGACTCACCCATCATTTTAGCCACACTTATGCTTAACATTGATAAATAGCATCGCTTTGCATAGTTAAACTAAATTCATCTAGTGACTGCTTAGTAAATTCACAAAATTATGGGGCACCGGGAAGAAGAAAAAAAAAGGAATTTATTTTGTATCATTGTAAAATAAACAAACAAATATATATTATATAAACATTTTACATAGGTTCTTTACTGCAACTACATAGCTTCCATTTTCTTATGTTTAAAAATATATCTCACCAGGGATTGAGCACGGTAGGTTTTAGGATATGAGTACAGTAACAAAGAATTAAAGGGATATATTGGGCATAAGTACAGTTAAAGCAGAGGATGCAGTTTTATTAGATACGTTTTTTAAATTTTGTATGTTTCCCCCCTTTCCTTTCTTGTGCCTTATAAGTTGGGAAAATTCTGATGAAAATGTTTTTGCTATAGGCATGCCAGGAAATTTTTTTCAAGTTTTGAGGATGACCAGCTTCAAGATGTGCAGCATTGTATGGCACTACTTGCATTCCCTACAAATACAGGTGAGTACATCAGCTGTATAATGGATGTGATGTGAAAATCATAAATACCTTGTTTGTGTAGTCGAAAAAACATGTAACTACAAGTGCAGCACCTAACTAGACTTAGATAGATTTATTTTATTTAAGAACACTCTGTAACTTCTTTGGTCATTAGCATCCCATTCTATTTAGGGCCTAAAACAGCCAATAAATATTGCTCTGAGGCCTCTTCTTTCAGGCTTGAGGTTCTTTTTATGACACGGTACCAACAACGCTACTTCCCTTCTGAAGGAATCTTACTTAAGATTTTACACATAAAAAATCCATCAACCCTGGCCAGGTTTGAACCTATGACCTTGGGTCTACGAGGCAACATATTTGAACATAAAACAGAGTTGTCACTGCAAAACATAAAATTTAAAAAGGAGTTCTTTTGTCATTTTATCTTAACCCCTCCTCCTTTTCTTCTCTTTTCCATCCAGATATTAATCCTTTTCTTCCTTTTACTTTATCTGGAAACCTTTTAGGTTTTGTATCAACCTTATAATAATAATAATAATAATAATAATAATAATAATAATAATAATAATAATAATAATAATAATAATCGTCATAATCATCATCATCATCATTTAATTAGTTTGTTCATTTATTTATTCAAATAAAAGAAATGGTCCAACTTTTGAAGCCCTGGATATTTCTACTTGAACACAGTACCTTATTGACATATGAAAACATTTTATGCCAGAATATATTTTGTGATTTTGTGTTAATAAAGTTATCTCAACAGTATTATATAGACCAGCAGTACAAGAGGTAATTCCTTGCATAATGTTGCACTTTTATTTCCAGTGCTTAATAGAATTTACTATTCCATTTTACATGGAATATAGTAACTGATCCAGCTAGTATAGATAAACAGATGGAGTTCATGTATTTTTATGGCTTTCCCCATTATGATTACAGTATATCATAAGCAGGAACCAGTTAAGAAATATGTGACATGCACAAAATTCACTGGAAACATAGCAAACAAATACAAATGTCTTACTTCCAATCCAGATTTATCAAGTGCCACTACTGTTATCCAAAATTGGACTTTTAACCCTGGAACCAGACTAATATTTTTGCTTGCAGGGTTACATTGTTGTTGTTTTTATGTTTTTTTTTTTTTTTTTTTTTTTTTTTTTTTTTTTTTTTTTTTTTTTTTTTTTCTGTTGTAGGTTCACTGTCCTTATGTAACCAACATCACTGACATGCTGAATTAAAACTGGATTTATAATTAAACCTTTGATATTTGAGGAATGTTTTAATTCTAATTTTTAGCAAAAAGATATTTTTACTCAGAATTGAGTGCTAGCTAATATCCATCTACTGTATAAAAAGAACAATCTTAATTCAGTTTTGTTACATGTCGCCAGTCTGAAAAATTTATTCTATTGAAGAATGCCCAAACAAATGAGGTATTGTCATTAACATTTAAAAAAGTTGAGTTGAAATTGTAACATATACATCACTAAAATTTTAATAAAGAGGAAAACTAGTTTCTGGAGCTCTTGTTCCCATCGTCAGTTCCTGGTCGACTTTCGGCCTCGCTTCTCGTGGTGGGTTGATTCATCTCTGGTGGAGGTTTAATGAACCTCTGTATTAGTATATCACTTGGCAGGATTTCAAAATTAAAAACTTTCTGCTTGTTCTTACAAATATTTTCCCAGACTGTAAGTTCAATTTCCCCTTTAATATTTTTAAGTAGTTTGGGGTTTTTATTGATGCTATGTTGTTCTTTCCAAAAATGCCAGGCCACTGCTGATTTTTCTTCCTGTCTTTGGTTTATATTCCTAATGTGTTCTTTAGCTCTTGTTTTTATATTTCTTTTGGTCTTTCCAATATAAACCTTTTCACAATCATTGCAGTTCATTTGGTATATTCCTGATTTTTGTTGTAAGTTATCTTCTTTTTGTTTTTAGGTGAGGATATTTTTAATGGAATAATTATTTTTTGGAGCCAAAATAATGTTATATTTTTTAAAAATCTTTTGAAACTTATGAAAGGTTGATGGGTAGTATGTGAATTTTTTGTATATTTTATTTTCTTCTTTGATAGGAGTAAGTATTGTGGTGTCTCTAATTTTCTTTTTATTCTTTGCTCTATTTATTTTCTTGTGTACAACCTCTTGTTTGAAGCCATTTTCTATAGCTATATATACTATATTATTCATTTCACATTCATATTCCTCCTTGTTCTTAGGAACATTAACCAGTATGCATGCAAGACTATTTAAAACTGCATTCTTGTGAGGAACTGGATTAAAACTATTATATTTAATGTAATTATCCGTGTGTGTAGGTTTCCTGTATATGCCAAAGTTTAGGTGATTTCCTTTTCTAATTATCTTAATATCCAAGAAAGGTAACTGTTTATTGCCTTCTTTCTCCATGGTGAATTTAACTGTCTTTTCCTGTAGGTTGAGTAACTTTAATGCATCATCCAAGTGTATTTCTGGTACTATTGTAGAAATATCATTAACATAGCAATACCAAGTTTTAAATAGCCAAGGGAAATCTTTTACCAATCTAATTTCCAATGCACTCTTTAAAATATATGCCAAAAGTAGAGACAATGGACTATCCATTGTAAAGCCAAAATTTTGTTTGTAATATTTGTTATTGAATGTGAAGTAATTCTGTTCTAGACATAAGTTTATTAGTGTAATGTACTCTTGAATATCCTCATTTGTTATTCCTATTTTTGTAATCATTTTTTTATAAGAGAGTGTAAATTCAGTGTAGGAATACTTGGAAAAAGTGCTGTAACATTGAAAGAGACCAAGATATCTGTTTTTTCTATTTTTATTTCTTTAATTCTTTGAATAAGATCCAATGAGTTTTTTATACTAAGAGATTCAAATTTTGGAAAAGTAGAAAATTTATAAGTCAACCATTTGGCTAATTTATAAGTTAGAGCATCTATGTTAATTATGATAGGTCTGATTGTTTTTCCTGGTTTGTATATTTTTGGGAGACCATAGATTGTAGGTATTGTGGGGTTATCTACTTTGATTTTGTAATGTTCCTTTTTATCTATTAATTTTTAATCAGTAATTGTTTTATTAAATGTGTTTTTGCATTGATTTAGGGGATTTTTTGTTAATGTTGAATATTCATTGTTTTGTAATAATTGTTCCATTCTATCTATATAATCATTCTTATCGGGATTACTACAGTATTTCCCTTGTCCGCCTTTGTGTAGATAACAGGTTTGCTTTTTAATGTTTTTATTATCTTTGTGTGAGGGTAGGTATTATTTTTATTTCTAATTTGTTCGATAATATTACAGCATTGACTTTGAATTATATTCCCATCTATTTCTTTAAGATTTTTGGTAGCTATTTGTATGTCTGCCATATAATCTTCAATTTTGTTGGAGAAATTTACACAAGTTTTTAAACCTTTAATCAGATAGTCCATTTCTGTATCTGTGAACTTTTGTTGTGAAAGGTTATGAACATTATTTTTTGTAGTTTTTTTCTTTGGTGGTGTTTTTATCCCCTGTTTTTGGCATAAATTATCCGGTTTTTGTTTTAGTATTTGAGTCTTATTTTTATATTTTGATTAAGTATTGTTAAAAGGTTGTTTTCTAAATTTTCCCAAATTATATTGCCCAGTATGTTAGTTAATTTCAAATGCAAATTATACAGCTGTAATTCTATCTCACTTCTATTTTTGTAATATTGTTTTTTTTTCCATTTCAAGAACTTTTCTCTCTGCTGCTTTTTGTTGTTTATTATTGTCATTAAATTTTGGTGTGACATTTTTAATTCGGCACAAATTGCGAAATCTCAATTGCGATTTTGAACACATACAAAAAAGAAATTAAACTTTATGAGAAATTACAAAGGAAGAGACAAGAAATAGTCGCTAATATATGATTTCTGAATTTGTGCCGAATAGTTGTGAGCAAGTGACTCACGAAACTAGTCCCAACTTACTTTTTAATAAAAAAAGTTTTAATGTGAAACGTCAAGAGATTTTAATATATTGACTTGATTTTAGAAGTTTTACTTTTAATTCAACAGATTATGATAGTTTCACTGTGTGGGTTCCTACATTCATTTTTAATTGAAATGTTCGTAAGTTTATCTTTCCTCTTGGACCTTCAAGCAAATATTTGCTCTGTTGAAATGTAATGTGTCTCCAATTATACCATCCGAAACATTAAGATGTTATAATGACACTATCTGTTAAGGCTGAGAAACTGGCATACCTACAGAAGCCATATAAATATCTTAACACCAGACACTGTTGAGTACATAAAGCCTGAATGAATGCATAGTGTTTAATGCCCGTTTTTGCTACAGAGGCACCACAGGCGATGGACACTGATGATACATGAGATGAAATAATAAATTTGGAAAGGATTTTTTATTTTTAAGGAAGGAATCATTCCAGGCCTAAGTTTAGGGTACCTCCCCGGCATTTGCCATTTATGAAGACTGAGGAAAACCTGGAAAAAACCTCGGTCAAGGAGGACGGTCCTGGCAGTATTTGAACCCAGACCTCCAGCTTATGAGTCTGAGATTTAACAACCTCGGCCTCTGTATAAAGCCTGAAGAAAAATGGGAGACATTTAATGAACAAAGTGACATGATATAAGTTTCACATCACTTAAGTAAAAGCATTTTGTTTATCATGTTATTTTTGTTAACTATGAACTAAAAGAAATGGGGAACATATTTTTCTGCATTACCACATATCAATTTGAAGAATGTTCCAGATCCATACAACAAAATTAAAATTTTTCATAAGCTTTGTGCTTTCACTTAATGATAATTAATAATGCTTCTTTCATAATAAAATCTATTTTCCTAAAAAAAATTTTTTTTTTTTAATATTTTATTTAATATCACTTTGACTGCATTGGTCTTCTCATGACGTCTGTAGATTGTGAACTGAATACTATAGATGTAAGTCTGTAGGAATGAATGAAATGAATTAATGATGGAACAAATGAGCTGGGAGTCCTTGGTACCTTGAAGCTATACTGGCCTCAGGGTAAGGAAACACAAGTGGTAAAATTGTTTTGTCAATAGTCAAGTTTTTTTTTTTTTTTCCTTGAAAATTTTACTTTAAATTTGGTATGTTCTTCAAATCAAAGATTCTTTTATTTTTGTTCTTAATGGTTTTCTTCTTATAAAAACTAAATGAGCTGTTCAGATGAATTTCTATTATTGCCTTCAAAGCTGATAACCTTAAGAATGTCTCCTGAAGCAGCCATTACCATCTAGTTATCTAAGCATCAATGCAATAAAATATTTGTAGTTAAACTATTTTTCTCTTATAAGAAATTATTTATGAGGAAATCATTCAAATTTCACTAGTTTTGTTCCACTTACTTGAATGTTTATAAAATCCAAAGAGCAACATCTTAATACCACATTGGAAAACTGACAATGGAACCGTATGGACGATGAAGGAAATTTTTGAAACATGTCCAAGTAAGTGGAACTAAACTAGTGAAATTTGAATGATTTCCTCATAAATAATTTGTTATATGGTACTATATTTTGCTGTGAAAATCCCAAACTATTCAAATTTATATTTTTCTCTTGCTATTTGACATATTCCAAATAGATATAAAATAAAATTGGTTAAGTTGTGATTAATTAAATAAATTGAAAAATAGACCAGAGTGGTTATATATTAATATAATTTGTTTAATACTTACAATAAGTATACTTATTTTCATGTACAGGCTCTGATTTCTTTTTATGAAGGAGTTTATGAAGGACCAGGTTTTTAATATACGCGTGGATTCTGTTTTATCTTTATTCAGGGGAATGGAGTACATCAGGGCTCTGTACCTTAGTGTCACACTGTTTTGCCATTGCTATTAATTCCATCACAGAGTGTTTACCACTATGGATAACGTCGTCATTATTTGTTGACAACTTTGCAATATTTCTTCTCAGCACACTTGTCTTCTGGAGCACCTCCCCCAATGCTGTCTAGACCGTATTTTTCTTGGAGTGTCAACCACGGGTTCCGTTTTTCTACTGAAAAGACCGCCTGCATGAATTTCTGGCGCTGCAAGGAGTACCCTTTACCATCTTGGCCCGTGTTCTTGTCTTTCGCAGAAGAAGTAAAGTACCTTGACTTGGTGTTTGAAATGAAACTAAGCTGGTCATTGCATATAGCACAACTCAAGAGGCCGGTGAATTTTCATTGTCTTTTATGTGTTTTAAGTGGTGCATCCTGGTGATCTGACCAGACAGTTCTTTTATGTCTCTACCGATCTCTAATCCAGTCCAAAATCGATTATGCCTGCATTATTTATGGCTCTGCACCACCCCTTCAGTTCTTCATTGCTTTAACCCTATTCATCACCAGGTAAACCGTGTTGCAATAGAGGCATTTCCAACGAGTCCTATGCATAGAGTATGGAGAACCACCTCTTATAGTAGGGGCATTTTACTTGGTGATTATGGTTGCCGATTGGCTGCTCAACCTCGGCAACCCACTAATGAGCCATTTTTTTAATATGTCGCTTGATAGCTTTTACTTTGCCAGGTCTCTTACTCCTAAGTCTCCCAGCTTTCATTTTCGGGAGATGTTAAAGACTTTGAGCATAGAGTTACCTGCTTTTTTTCTTAGCCAGGGAAGCTTCTTTCCCCCTTGGCTTTTAGCAGAGCCCCCTATTTATCTTGGGCTTACTTCCTGTACTGAGTCTTTGACTGCAGCTTCTATTATTCGTCGACATTTTAGTGCGATATTTGCGAGATGCAATTTTATTTATACTGATGGCTCGAAAATAGAAACAGATGTTGGGTTTGCCTTTGTTTTTAATGGAGGTAGTTTTACTTTTGGTCTTAACTCTGCGACATCTATCTTTATGTTGGAACTTTATGCTCTTTATGGAGCGGTTTTATTAATATCTGAACAGTGACTGGGGGACTGTAATTTTTTCTGATTCCCCGAGTGCTATTTTGTCTTTTCGAAACCTGTGCAACTCCCGTCCTCATGTATAGAAGATCCAGGATGCATTGTTTGAGCTAGTTGACATGGGCATTAGCATAACACTGCTATGGATTCCTGATCATGTGGCAATGAGGTCGCAGCAAAATCTGCCTTTTTAAACCCTGCAGCATTTCAACAACGTTTATACTCATGGGATTTTAGGCAATTTTTACAGAGGCTTGTCTGCGCTGATGCTAAGAATGGAATTTGGAATGGAATAACATGTTTCTGGAATGCAAATCTACCCCCTTTAAGTGGTTAATTTCTTATGCGGTTCATTGTGAAGAAGTAATTTTAGCAGTTTACAGATTGGGCATTGTCTGTTTTGTCACTGTCACCTTTTTAAAAGTGAACTGCTCCAGTGTGTCCAAATTGTGATCATCTCTTTACAGTGTGCCATATTTTAATTGAATGTTCTCATTAGAATTTCTCAGGACTTTCCTTCCTCTCTTGAGGAAGTTCTTGCAAATGATGTTGTTTCTATGAAGCAATTGCCCCATTTTATGTATTTGTGGTTTCTGGAGCAGGATATGATTTTTTAATTTTATATATCATGGTTCTCATTTAGCGCATTTTAAACTGCTTTGTTTCGCGCTATTGCTAGTGTATTTTATTAACAGTACTTTGTACATAGTTAAATTTTATTGCCCTTGTTATTCATTATTCGGTTTTTTATGTTAATGGACCAACTGGCTAATGTCTCTTATTTTCTGCACAGTATTTTAGTGTAGATAAATTATTTATTTATTTTATTATAGGTGCTGTTTTAGTGTGTTTTGGCACTAATGACCTTCACTGTTTGGACCCTTAAACAATAATCATCCTCCCTCCTGTATACTATACCTATGGCAGTTCTGTTAAAGCCACATCACTTAATTTCTTTTAAATAGTTTTGAACAGTTGTTTTATGGCATCACAGATAGTACAAGGCAAAGTAAAAAATTATCTGCACTCTTGTTTTTCTAATTTATTTACACAAAAGTAGGGGTTGAACAACTACATTATTTTTCTACATAGTCTCCTTTCTTTTTTTTTTTTGCACTTGATTCAGTGGTCCACATGTTGCATATTCCCATCAAGAAAGTTTTTGGTTGGTAGCACATCCATTTATGCATTGTATCCCTGACTTCTTTATATGTAGGAACTGGACAATCTCATAAAGCATCATTGATCTGTCCATGGAGATGCTGGTGAAAAGGGGCACTGTTCATTGTATATTCCTTTTCCAGGTAGTTTTGCAATATAAGTACTTTTGAGTTCCAAAAAAGCATCATTTTTCCCATGAAAGATTGAGTCTTGAATTTCTTCTTTGTTAGCAATCACAGATGTTTCTACTCCATACCCTGGCATTTGGATTCTGGCTCATAGTTAACACCCTGGGACTATTCTGCTCAATAGCTGTCTGTATACCTTCATTGTTGTAGTGTTTGAGTAAATGTTGCCAGATAACACATTTGTGCTTGTGCTCTCATAGTATCCATCTTGCAAAGACTATACGGGAGCAAACTTGTCATTTATGATTTGATGGGCAGTACCATAACTAATCTAGAAAAAAAAACAACCTTATTGATGGCATCTTGGTGATTTGTCACTACCATCTCGAGCTTGCTGAATTTTCTCATCAGTGGTGGTTGATTAGTATCCCGTTCCATCTGGCCACTTTTAAAAGTTTTGATCTACTCATACACACTTCTGTGTGGTAAAGCACAGCCCCTATATCGTGAAAGCCTCAAATGACACACACTCTGACACACCTTCCTACCATATAAATGGGATCAATACTCTTTGTTTCTCCTCAGCGCACACCACTAGCAAAGTGGTCATGATTTTACCATCTCAGTAACAAGGAAAATAATTGAATCAAGGTCAAAATTCAATCATGTGACCACTACTACCAACTCTAAGCATGCATATGCAGAAATCAATGTGACAAACCTAAAGATGTGTTATAACAGAAAAGTGTATACTTTTTGACTTTACATTGTAAATTCATTTTTATTTTGGATAAAGCATAGACAACATTAAATAAAGTTTGTCAGCTATGGTTCTAATATAACTGTTATATATCTTCTTTCTTTTTAGAACTTTCTCCATACAAAGAGCTGCTGGATGAAAGCCGTTGGGAGCGCCTGGTTGAGCAGTTCCGGCAGGAAAATTATCGTTTGTTTCAACTAGCTTCACAGTCTGTGTTTACTGTGGCTCTTCAGGCTGGCCTCTCAGCCTTAAAAACTCCATATCCTTTTCTTAGCCTTAAATATAACAAATCAAAGGAGTAATAATTACTAGAATATATTAATGAATGCAGTGAAACTGTATTCATTTTTTTTAAAGGCATGATAAGCATAAAACTGTGATTATGAGGAACAGACTAAGATTATTGAAAAATGTCTCTATAATGCTTATATGAAACTGCTAAATCTTGTGATATGATTAATTACACAATTTGATAACATTTTTTGCAAAAATTTTATTAAGTGTCTTTTAGAATATACTATTGTGGCAGAGATTAGTGCGGCAAATTTGCATCTAAACTGAGTCATACCTTACTATATAGGTACTGTAGTTATTAACTAAAAATGTTAATTGGAACATTCACAGTGAAGCCAATCATATAATTGAAAACATTTTATGACACAGTCGAACTACACACTCTTATGCTTCACTTACTTGTCATTATTGTAGACCAGTTTCGAGAACAGGTTGTTCTCATCATCAGTTCAAATCTCCGACTGTTGGATAATTCATTGTGTTGTGGGTATTCTGCTCTGGCTGAGGTGTGATGAACTTAAAGTTTATATTTTCATCGCCGGAAATGTCAAAATTCATTAAACTGTCTCTGTATTTGTAATAAATACAAATTAAACAGTACTACACTACAGTACAGATTTATTCACGAGTACATTTGAAACTCACATAATTTCTGCCTTCCCACATTATTTTAAATGCTGGTACAGATATGTTGATATTTTTAGTATAGTGAAAAAAGAATTAGTTGAAGATGCTTTGAAACTTTTAAATATACAAGACAGAAATATATTCTTCACACTTGAAACAGAAACAAAAAGAATGTTGCCATTTTAGATATAAAAATTAATAAGAATCATGGAAATTTATAATTTGGAATTCATAGAAAGGATATACAGATAACTATATAAAATCAAATAGGTTCAATCCCATAGCTCACACAATTTTTAATAGCTTAACATATAGATTGGTGAATTTACCAATTAGTAAAGAGGAGTACATAAAAACATTTGAGAAGATACAGGAGATTGCTATTATAAATGGTTTTAATAAAAATTTAGTAAACAAAAAAGTTAATACATTCCTAAAGAAGAAATTGATCAAGAATACCACCACACTATTGACTGAAAAAGAAAAACCAGTTTTTAAAAAATTCATCTAACATCCAGTAGATATGAATAAATTCCAAAAAAATTTTTTAAAGATATTAACATTAAATTGTCACCTGTTAACAGATACACTCTAAAAATGCTTTAGTGGACAACACTTTTAATAACATTCCACAGGAGAAAAAGTCAGGCATCTAGAAAATAACATGTAAAGAATGTGATAAGATATATGTTGGAAAAACTAAAAGGAACTTAGGAATACGGAAAAAGGAACATCTCAGAAATGTCAAATACAAACAGATAGATAGGTCAGTGGTAGCACACCAGTTTTGGATAGATAATTATGGCATAAATAAAGAAATAAAACTACTTAAAGAAGCATATGAACGTACAGAATTGGACACATGGGAGAAGATTTACATTGTGAAACATAAGGATCATCTTATGAATTTCGACACAGAAGAATGTAATACAAATATCCAGTTTATAAAAAATACCACCAGGGCGGAGCCACAGGCCCTCATAAATGTTAGTTTCCCCTACCAGATGTCAAGTTAGTTGAAGATGGAGAGTATGTCTCTTCGAAATCGGCCTCACTTGTTTAAAAATAAGTGAAGCATAAGAGTGTGTTTGACAACAGATTAGATAGAATTTACATTTAACAAGCTTCACTGTGTGAGTTCCAACAGAATTTTTTAAAAATTTCTTATAATTTTTTAAAGTTCTTAAATAAATAGTGAAAAAGGAATTAGTTGAAGATGAAGTAATACGTTTTTCAAAATGTTACCCATACTCTGCAGTTAAGTTTAATTAGAGATTTTTAGTATGTGTCTGTCAAAATTTTACTTTCAGAATGTAAGCAAATAGTTAGTTATTTTAAATAAAAGCTCTTATTTATAAAATAATTGTTTAGAAACTAAAAAACTAAGTAGTTTCAAATAGTGAGAATTTTCACAATTAAATATAGTATAGTTTAGCAAATTAATTATGAGGAAATCACACTAACTTCACTGAAATTTTTCCACTTGGACATGTTTCAAAGGCAGTTGCCTTCAATATCAGCATGGTATTAAGATGTCGTTCTGTGGATTTTACAAACTTAGTGATCAGGTTACTGTTGTTTGAAAGATCAAAATTAACCAAATTTTCCTTGTTTTTGTATATGAATATGTTTTTCCATACTGTTAATTCTATAGGTTCTTAAAGAACTTTGATTCCTTTTGGAATTCTTGGTTCTTTTGCCAGAAATGGTATATTATTGTTCATTTTTCTGTATGTTTGTATTTTATACTTCTCATGTTTTCCTTAAAATGTAGAGTAATGCTTCTTTCTGTTTTGCATATATATTTCATATTGCATTCTTTGCAGCTGATTTTGTAAATGCCTGATTGTTTTCCTGGTAGAATTTTGTCTTTTCTGTTAGTTTTTAGGAGGTTTTTTAAACTGCATTTGTTTACTGGAGTCAAAATGTTTGCATCTGATTTACACACCATATTTTTGTCTTTTGATCTTGAAGTGTAAATTGAAATAGGGCATAAGAATTGTTGCTTCTTCATTAACAGATCCTAAGAGACTGAAATTGCTTCACCTGTGAAAAACTTCAGCTTAAAATCAAGAATTCTATTATGCACTTGAATGAAAAACCATTTACAGAATCACACCCTTTTGTTCCAGTGCAAAAAGAAGTGCATAATGCACATAAATGAAAAATCAATTACAGAACTGCACTCTTTTCTGGTACAAAGGCTTGATTTTAGGAACAATGTTTATTTTATAAAATGAAAATGAGTAGTTTAAATACCTGAATATATTAACCCATGTTGTGTATAAGAATAAAGATATAAAGTTAGTTCTATGCATGCAGTACCATAAGAAATGCATATATTGTTAATCATCAAAAGGCTTGCTATGCTACTCATCAAAAAGGTTTTTAAGGAGAAATTTCTAATTGATACTCTCAAATTTTTTCTCATTGAGAACAAAATTCACACTGCCCACTTCTTGTCAATAAAAGCACCATGTGTTCAAACTTTCTACCCTGTTTATAAATTTGTACTTACAAAGCTGTTGGCAATGGAGTGGAAATATAACCTAAACTTAGGTATTCATTTTTTACACTAAACTCCATTCCCTTACACAAAAGTAAGACGCATTTCAGGAGAATCTCTCTCATCTTCAGTTGCTCACTGAACCACCATTACTCGAAATGATTTTAGCAACTTCCTACTTCAACCAACAGAAGCCACCACAGGAACATTCGTTTGTCCAGCCATCATTTTGAGTAACTGCGGTTCAGTGAGCAACTGTAGATGGGAGAGATTGTCCCGAAACACTTCTTACTTTTGTGTAAGTGAATGGAGTTTAGTGTAAAAAATGAATACCTAAGTTTAGGTTTCTTCTTCTTGAAAATGTTCCCCCAGATGCACCTACTACTCTGGGAAATTTACAACAAAATTGTCTCCTGCAATATTTATATGGCCTTTTACTCATTTATGTGCAATTATAAATAAAAATTCTTTATTATAAAGTAAATTTTACTGGAGGCATACTAATCATGCAGAACAGAACACTTAATATCTACCTATCTCTTAAATGTAAATTTAACACAGCTCAATACAACAACAAAAGAAATCTACACCATGCACTTTGAGTGACTCACTGACAGCTAGTGACTGGGAAACTGCCAGTGAGGGGAGTATTGCTAATAGCATGTTATGAGTACAATACATAGAAATACAGTCATGCTGTACAATGCTGAACAGTTAAATTTAGAAGGAATTATTGGATTAATTCATAAGATGAAAGTCTATCCAGATCATTCACAGCTCTTTTCACATATCTGTGAAAGAAGCATTAAGGAGCCAGCAGAAGAGAATATTCTTTCACACAATTTTTGTTAATGAAAATATTAGTTTTAATATTACAGTCTATGGCATGTGTGATTTAATTTGAGCATATGTATATGGAAAATAAAGTTAATTTTAATAAGTATGCAAGTTGGCTACACAATAACCAAAATTAGATCACATATGTGTTTTAAGTCTGAGCCCCCAATCCTTATTTGTGGTTTTGTACAATTGCTTTCTACTGCCATTCTCTCAAATCTTGATTATCGTTTTTTATAAAATGCTATATAACACTAAATTTCTTTTTCTAATTATAAACAAAATAAAAGCTATATATTATACACATTGCACACACTACCAGATAGTTGCTATAAAATATTAAATACATTTGATTCAGTTAGACAAAATGTATGCTAAAAATATATAGGCAGTGTGCAATTTGTGCTTTTACCACTGAGGGAGGGGATGATCTTATTAGGTTAGCAAATATAACATAAAGCAACTATATGTGCACTATTTTCTTATATAAAAAACCCTGTTGTCTATCTATATATAATTTATAATTACTTAACCTATAATTTGAGTACCATTATCCATATTATGAGAAAGAAAATTTAAAAATCAGACTATATACTTATCATTTTAACTTACAGAATTTAGTTGAATGCCCCTGAAGGCGTTGTGGTTTGCCGGTTTGGTTTGTACAGGGCACTGTGGTGCTGAGACTTGATTCACCTTGCTGCAAACTTTTCTGTATCTAAGCAATGCACTGGAGATCCATTTATTGAAATAAAAAGTAGATTTGAAAGTGTCGGAATTTAGAAGTAAATTTTCTGTTCAGCAAACATTCATGGCCTACATCCACATTCACGTTCAGCTGTAACATAAGTATATTTAGACTGATTTCACAAGTTCTTTCACTGAAGTGCAAATGTGTTCAGGATTTTCTTAATAGATGTAAGAATGTTCAGCTAAAGATGCATACTTGCTTTCACTTAATTTAAAATCCATCTTTTTGCACAAACAAGGAATTGACATGTGGGCATAAAACACATTCACATTCATGTGATTCCACGTATCTGGTTTTAAAATAGCTAAATCCAAATAAATATCAAAAGTCTTCAAAGCAGGTTTTCATATTGTCTGCCAAAGACTGAAAAGATGTTCTTTTGAAATATTTTGAAATTGGTTATATTCATCGCATGATGCTTCTTTAATTGCAACTGCTTTGAATGCGTGCTTTTCCTGTAATTCTTGTATCTATTGACTATCATTTTAATATGAGATGAGTAATTTGTTTTCAGTGATTCAAGGGTTTTTATAGCCATGTCAATTTTTTTTCCTCTAAGATCTGAAGAATTTCTGTTTTACATTAAGAATGATGATAATAATTTCAGAACTTCCAGGGCCTCATAAAATACAACTACTAATTTCATTATAAGCAACCATTTTGTGAGATATTTTACCAGTCCTTCAAGTTTAGATCATTTGCAAGTTGGTCAGGAACCATCATGCCTCAGCTTTCCAAAAAGATGGACAAGAGAAAAGAAGAGCTCAAGTATCATTAAATGATGAAGCAACCCAATGTAATACATAAAAAAATGTGGCCGATCTTTAATCGACAAGAGTTGAGTTTTGTAAAACATCCTGTAGCAGTCTCTGATTTTTGGAACTTTGAGAATACATAAGGAAAGGTTCACACCTGCTACATAATGATAACATCATGCACAGCTAGTTCCATTTTTTGGCTCATACAATGCATGACAACTAAATCCTTATGTAAATACTTATACAACGGAGTGGCTACTCCTTAGTAAGGTGCAAGCATTGTTGAGATACTTACAAATGGTTTTTAGTACATCATACTTAATGTTATACTTTTCAAGAGCTATTAACACTGTATTGAAAATCCCTTTCCCTGTCTCACTTTCTAATTCAACAATATCAAAAAAATAATTTCAAGCACCACCTCATAGGACAAATGGATAAATGTATGTATAATATTAAGCAAGATTTTTTTTTTTTTCATTTCTTCTCCTTTAAACAAAATAATATTTAGACATGCAGGTCAGAATGAAGCATATTACAGACTGATCAATTTTTGCAGTTAGATTACTGTGGGATATGTTTTTTGAAATGATAACTTCTCTTCACTTTCCCACTACTTTTCACGTTCACTCACAAATTTTTCTATACTTTTTCTTTATTATGTGTGATTTCTATCCATTTCAAGTTGATTTGGACTTCACATGATCACAGATTTTATAATTTAGTTTTTTGGAATTATTTGCTTAAACATCAATTATAAAAACATTATCAATACATGCACATTGCATATATTCCACCTTCATAAGTTCTCAAACTTCCAGTACAATGTCAATATTACTGTCATTTACAGAGGGCCATGGCTCAGTCTCAGTCTCAGTCAGTTTGGAAATCATAATAAAGTAACACAATTTCCCACCAAAATTTCATCCTTAACTGTTATTCCCTTTCCCGCCTAGAGACTTTTCACAGTTTTCAGTCCCCGAAAATTTATCAACTTTTTCTTTGTTAGCATTGTTATTACCTTTTTGTTTCTTAGATTTTGCATCTATCTTTAGCTCTTTTAGCACCACTGCTAGTCTCCTGACTGTCACTATATTTGTACATGTTTCCGGCAATTCACTGTTCTTGAAAAATGACAAAATTTCACTTTGATTCTGAGACATACTGAAATTCCATTGATTACACAGGCCTAGACATAGTTTAACTGCTGCTTGTGCTGCTTGTCCCATAGGCTCACGTGAATTAATAATGACTGCATATAGTATTGGATTGTAACAGATTAAAGCAACAATGACACAAAGAGAAAGAAGATTCAATTAGAAATGTTGAAAATACATAACATTGTTTCCAAAATTAATCAGTAAGATTACCAGATTATGGGCCTATAATATATTTATATGCTTTTTAAATACATTTTATTATTGAAATAGCTGGGCATGTATACTTTTTTTTTTTACTGCTCCATTAATTTAAGTGTTAAGTTGTACAGTTTACATATCATGCGATGGGAAATAAGTTGGGATGTGTCATTTAAAATCAGATGGTGGGATAGTTCAATTCAGAGGGGGGAAATACCCCCTGCAAATTGCACACTACATAAAGATGATATAATTTTGGCCAGTAATATATTTAGCTCATGTTATTTAAGTGCTTAATTTATGACATGCCATACTGTTTACTAGAATTGCTTCATGTTTATTTTCCGAATCATATATTTTCTTAACCAGATCACTCAGTGTTACAGCAATTCTCGTGATAATCGCAATCCAAGCTGTCCTGTTTGTCAAGACTCTCTAAATGAGCTGGCTCAACCATTGCCATTTGCACATTGTTCACAATCAAGACTTGTCTGCGCTATATCTGGTCTACCATTGAATGAACATAATCAACCCATGATGTTACCTAATGGATATGTGTATGGAGAACAGGTTAGTATTTCTGTAGTTTTACATTATTTGTCATTAAATTTGTTTGTCAGGGGAGGGTGGGATGGATAAAAGAGATATGGCTCAGAAATAGAAAGGAGATTGTATTTAAGAAAATAAATGAGGATTAGCATAAATAGAGTTGGTTGGGAGTTTTTATTTAAGATCAAAGGAAAATGGATTTGTTCAGTGACCAAAGAAAAATTGTAGGCAACAAGGTATTTTGTTTGAATCTCAATGGAAGAACTTAATAGTTGAATGATAAGTGGTATAGCCTGGACAGAATGAAATGTGTACTTATACAAAATAAAACTATTGGTATATTCTGGTATATTATATACTTTGTATGAGGATTATTTGAATAGTTATCAGAATGACCCACACATTGCAGCAGCAGTTACAAAGCAGTTTTGTTATCAAAATCGGCCATTTTGCATAAAACATTTGTGCAGTAATACATTGAATGGTTCGTTCATGTAGCTGTTAGTTGCAGTAATTTTTTGATTTCGTTTATTTACGGATACTCTTTAACATCTCAGGTCATCAGCGTCCCATTCAATTCAGGACGTGAAACGGTCGACAAATTTTGCTCAGAGGCTTCTTTTTTCAGGCTTGAGGTTCTTTATCGTGCCATAAATGTACGACATGGGACCCATGGCTTTACTTCCCTTCTGAAGGAAGCCATACTTAGAATTTTTATGCTCAAAAAAATCCATCGATCCTGACCGGGATCAAACTCACGATCTTAGGTTTAGGAGGCAAGTATGGTTACCACTACACCATCAGGACTGACATTGTTGCAGTGCAGATGTGTGTATATGGGAAAATAGGAAAAATCAAACACCATGCAGTTATTAAGTACTTGGTATAGAAGGGTATGAATGCAATAGAAATTTATACAGATAAGACAAACACTCTAGGGACTCAGCACCATCACTTTCACCCATTTCCAAGTGGAACACTGAGTTTAAACGTTGCCATGAAAGCTTGAAAGATGACCAAAAATTATCAATAAGGTGCATATGTGATTCTGGAGGATTGCTATTAAAGGTGTTTGAAATTGCTGAACCTCTGGGCATTTCAGGGGACTGTGTATTTCACATTTTGATGAAAAATTATTGATAAATGGGTGACTTGATTGCTGACTAAGAAATAAAAGCAAATCAGAGTGCAAATCTCCCAGCAAAGTTTAGCCTATTTTCAGAGAGGTCCCATCAACTTTATGCATCAATTTGGAACCAATGATAAACAAACATGAAACAAAACAGCGGTCTATATAATGGAAGCATTGGCTTTCTGGGATGCTAAAGGCATATTACTAATTATCTTCCCACTGGAATATCTATCACTGGAGCTTATTATGCTAACCTTTTGGACCTATTGAAAGCAAAAATATGCAAAAAGCTGTGTTTATCTAGACAGAAAGTCATCTTGCATCAAACCATGCTCATTCTAACACATGTGACATTGCAATGGCAGAAATATATGAATTGGGGTACACATCCACCTTGTTCCTCTGATTTGGCTCCATGGAACTTCCATCTGTGCTTTAAACTAAAAAATTACTTGGTGAAGAGATATTTTCATCTGATGAAGAGCTTAAATCTTCTGTTGAGGCATATTTTGCAGGCTTGGAGGAATCTGACTTTCATGATGGGATAAAGGCTTTGGAACAGCATTGGACAAAGTACATTAGTATCAAGGAAGGCTATGTTGAAATATAATAATGATTTGAAAAAAAATTAATCATTAACTTTTTTAAGCAAAACATGTTTCACTTAGCTTTTGCTCCCATCATCAGCTATGGACCAAATCAGTCTTGAAACATGTTCTGCATAAAAATATAAAGTGAATATAGCTGATAGTGAATTATGGTTTTATTTTGTATTATTGTTTTACTTCATGATTACTAATCTGCAAATAAATATAAATAATAATTTACTTTTGCAAATCATTACACGGTGTACATCTAGATGAAGATCGTACATAATGGAAACCTCCCATGGAATATTGGAACCGTCAGTATTTAAATTTTTAAATCATAATTTTAAAGTACAAATATATCTAGTTAAATTATTGTAAAAGTCTGTTTGCAGTAAATGAACATTCTAATATGTGGTTAGGATGAGCTATTTTTTCCCACCCTTGCATCCACCAATCACTACATTTAAGTGTTTTGAGTCATAATGTAACCAGTAGCTTAGTAGCTTAGAAATACATTAGACAGGAATACGTGAGTGTGAAAAGTGTATTTAAAATGAGCAATTTATGCATTCGTTCGACAGCCAACCTTAAATTAATAGCACTCGTGTACAGAGACATCTCATTAATTTCCTATTCAGTACTATGGTATCATATTTTCCATACCATAACATTGAACTTCAAAATTTTAATTCAAAACAATTTTTTGTTCAGACCACCAGAGTATGTGACAGTGTTTTGTATAGTAAATCCTTTATGAAATATTTATATATTACACTCCTGCTGCATTTTGGTGATTGAAAATAGGTGAATACTACTGAAAATACATATACAGCATGACCTCAATTTAGCATAAAACCTGCATTTACACAAGAAATTTTGATTTTTGAAAATTATTCCATATTCCATTAGAGCAATGTAATTTCATATTTGATTTAGCATAATTTGTACTAGGGCAAAATCTGCACTAAGCGTAAGAAAATGTTATCGGATGTATAGCTCCAACCTGAGCCAAGCATAGCCATTGCAACAATAAGTGTTCTTGAATGGTGGGTACCAAGCAGAACCAAAGACTGTTAGTGTTACAATGATGAAACCAATAGAGCTTTGCTTCCAAATATGCTTGCTTCATCAGTTAATGTTGGTATTTGATGGTCTATCAGAGTGTATAGTATGAATTATAATGACTTTAATTTGGTACACATGTTCCAGTTAAGTCAGAGCCAGCTCAATAAAGTTTATTATGACAGTGAAAAGAAAAACTCGTTCTCTCAAATGAAACAGAATGAAGATAATCATCATGATGGAGATGAAGAAATAAAACCACCAACATTCAGAGAAGTTGTTACCAACATATATATTGTTTGAAGTTTTCACATCATTTCAAGTGAATAACTATTATAGAGAGAGTAAATGATATGGACATTTTGAACTTATTTTTAAATGGTGTTTAATGCCCGTTTATACTACTGAGGCACCACAGGCGGTGGACACTGATAATACATGAGATGAAATGATAAATTGGGAAAGGATTTTTTAAGGAAGGAAACATTCCAGGCCTAAGTTTAGGGTATCTCCCTGGCATTTGCCATTTATAAGGACTGAGAAAAACCTGGAAAAAACCTCAGTCAGAGAGGATGGTCCTGGCAGGATTCAAACCCCAGACTTCCCACTCACGAGTCTGCACCTTAACGATTTTGGCCACAAGTGGCAGTATTTTGAACTTAAAAGCAGTGATAAAAAGGAAACTACCATCTTTGATTATTTTGAAAAGAGAGGCACAGTGAAAGTTGTGTAAATATGCTTATGGTAAAGTAATTTTTATCGTGCTGTCAATATGCAAATGTTTATTTTCTTGATGTTTTGACATTGTAGTACAATGCTAGGAAACTGTAAACTTGGACTAGAATATTTATAGTATAGGAAAAGTAATATTATTTCAGTATAGTATGTAGGGTGCCTATGTTTGTTTTATTGTTATCATGTAAATAATGTATTTTGGTACTCTTTTTGCTGGTTCAAACAAACGTTTATAGAAAAAATATTTATTTTCCTGAAACCTCAATTTAAGGTAAAACTAAATGTCAGGTTCCTGTAAAAATGCTAAATAAGGTTATACTGTATTATTTTTCTAATTGCTTAAAATTTCATTCTTTAATTTTTGCCAAATTTATCTTACTTTATAGAGCATATAAATAAGGTAAATCAGTATTTGGTAAACTATTTTTATATTCAGGCATTTTGAGGACATATTCCACAGAAGGAAATCTCATTGTTATGACTAATTTTTCTTTTAATGAAACAAATTACTGGAGGCAGTTCTTTGTGGAAGTTCATACAGGATATTTATTGCAATTAGGGCTTCCATAGTGATATTTGTTTATTTATAAATGAAAGCTAAGAAATAAATGCTCTCTAATAAATCCATAACCAGTTTCCAGTTGAAATGAGGTAACAGCTTTTTATTTTCTCCCTTTATTTAATTTCATCGTATAGGAATTTGATGTATCTCATTTTTTCCACATAGCATATTGATACACATTGAACTTTCGCTGATAATTTGCAGTATTCATGGAATTTTATAGTTATATTAATTTTTAATTACAGTGAAAACAGAGCAAACAATGTCAGTCACTCATCATGTGTTTGACTGGGATTAATCTTTTGGAAGAATACAAACCATATTGGCCTTTTGGTTTTGACATAAAATCTTTATCTTACACACTGCACAAGAATAAGAGACATATGCACATTATAATATAATTAAATTATAGAATGACCGAATTGAACTACACACTCATGTGGCTTCACTTAGTTTATATCTAGAACATGTTTCGCAAAGCATTGTCTGCATTCTCAGCTAATTATCGACTGCTAAATGATTCACAGTATATCTTTGGGAATGCATATTCTGTTCTGGCGGATGTGTGATGAACTTAAAGTTGATGTTTTTGACTTTGGATATGTTGAAGTTCATTAACCTGTTTATTTATTTATATATAATGAAATTAATGATTACGCTCTTTGAAATGGAAGAAATTTCTTCACATATGTCATTTTTCAATTCATTAATGTGTGTAAATTTATCTTGTATACTTTTTCCATTAATGTTTTCCAGAAATAAAAATCACAAAGCATTAAATCGGGGTACTAAGGGGCCATATGTTGTTAGTGATGACTCTATCACCAAATACTTATATTAAAAATTGCATTCAAGGAGACATGGGCTGTATGTGCCATTGCATTTCCTGTTGGAAAGTCATGAACTTACATTCCCTCACAGCTAATTCATGGGAAAAGGGTTGCAAAATATTCTGCACATACCTATTACTATTATTTCTTAAAAAAAATAAGAGCCTATTTTTTTCTCGCTGCTAATGGTGTACCACACTCCTATCTTTTAATCCTGCAGGGGTTTCTGTGAAGCAGATTAAATTTTTCTGAACTCCTGTATCGGTTGTTTTGTGAGTTAACATACTCACTTAGTGGAACCAAGATTCATCTGTAAAGAAAATTAGACTATGGTGAATTTCTCAGTCATGCATTCAATTGAAAATTCATTCACAAAATTCCTCCTGTATGCAGAGCTACCTGGTTTAAGTTCTTACACTCAGTAATTTTAGAGAGTTTTAACTTCAGTAGCTTTGTAGCCATTCAAACAGGGGAATAGGAAATTACTGTTTGCTGAGAAAGACAAAGTGATTTTTAGGGGAACATTCCAGAGCATGTCTAGCATTATCAAACGTTTCTTCTATGAGTACTGTACATGGCTGTGTATCCTTTTTATCAAGAATACCTCTCATTTTGGATTGGACTTCAAATTGGGAGGTTTGAATATCAGGGAATCTATATTGAAACAATCTTTGTACATCACAAGTGATTCTGTTTGCATGTACAAATCTCAAATAAATGCTCTTTGGAGAACAGAATACCTTAATTTAGCCAATTAATATAATTAATATGCTATATTGTGCTACCTAATGCCTACTTAATATACTGTCACACAACAAACATGTCCATACCAGAGTTAAAACTTGTAGTGCTGCTCTGCTCTGGCTCCCCAGATGACTTTCAAATGTGGAAATGAGATGAGAACTTCAGGACTCAGTCACTGCGGCCAACTGCACGTGCAGGGGTCCCACGAAGGAAAAATTGCCCAGTATTACAATTATTTCATATTTTTAATGTGATAAAAAAAAATTGTAAGCTGAAAATGATTACTAAAATTTCACTATCAAAATATGTAGTATTTAAATCTAATCTTCTGTGAAATGTGCAAAGTGAGCACATTGCATCAGCACCAGTCCACCATCATTCGGTAAATTAGATCCATCAGTATAAATATATAACCATTTGTTAAAAGAATATCTTAAATGTATTGTTTCTAGTTACTTGATTTGAGGGATTTTGGAGCAGTTATCATTTATTATTTTTGTTACTACAGGACATGTAGTATCTTAGTAATTTTAAATAGTTTATAAAATACATTCCATTTATCTTTAATTTTATCAATATTATAAACTTCCTCCCAATTTCATTTGCCAGTATGTATATTTGCTAATTTTATTGAATTAGTTTCTTGTGGTTGTCTAAATACTTTAGGAACACACTCATTCACTTCCTATACATACTAATTAAATCTATATTATTAGCAGGTAATAAGATTCGATAGTTGTAGCTGAAGAGGGAGTGACTCTCATTGGTTCATAAATTATGTCAACTAAGTATTTAATATATTTTTTAGTTTTTATACACATTTTCACCCATTAAATCAGCATTTAAATCAGCTGCAAGAATGACTTGTATACTTCTTTTGACATAAGCATTTAATAATCTATCTAAAAAAGTATGAAAATCATCTACTGATGACTGAAGAACTGCACATCCCAAAAATTAGAATAGTTTCTTCATAAGTATGTTTTAGTACCTGAAACTTCAACAACTTTTTCCATACAGTATTGATTTAACCTCAAGCCACTGAAACATAATTTCTTACTAGAAACTATAATAACACCGTAGTATCTTCTCATTTTTTTTTTATTCTCAATCTAAGTATAGTATGCTTTTTTTTTTTTTTTTTTTTTTTTTTTTTCATGAGTTGGAAACTTATTGGCATCATCACATACAAGCTTGGTGGGAGGGAATTATCTGAATAAGATAGACTCATTAAGATCTACTGCACAACTTGCTGAAATAAGCTACAAAGAAAAAAATTTAACTGTAGATTTTTTTCAGTATTCATTCTTTGCCAATAAATAACTAGTGACAGAAATGTGAATATTATTTTGGGATAGAGGAAGTATTCTTTTTATTAAATAAATCAACTCTCACTTGATAAACCTCCACTACAGCCCATAATGGGTCTTCTATTTTTCTATAACCAGTCTCCATTATATTGCTATTAGAAACATTAATTCTTTTTACATCTTATTGCACATCCTGCAGCCAAGTCTTTCTTGATTTTCCTCTTCTTCTATTGCCCCAATATTTATGAGATTTCTTAGCATCCTCTCTTTCTTCATTCCATTTTATGGGGTTAAGCATAACTAGAGGTTCAAAAACAAAACAAATTGTATATATATAAAATTCTGCAAAAAACATAAAAAACTGGGTAAGCCTCCAAAAGCAAATTTTACAGTACAGTGAAAACAAAGTTTAAAACTGCCACCAAGATCGAGAATTAATGTTTAAAAAACAGTTTTTGGAGGATATAGCATTTTAAATGGTATCTTTCAAATAGAAATGTTTACAGTTCATTAAGCTTGTAGTTTTTTTTTTTTTTTCCTAAATCAGATTTTCCTCTGTGTTTTACAGCTATTTAGGTGACTTACCAATTTTTACATTGAGTCAAACATCAACCATTATTTTTCATTCTTGTTGGAAAATGTTGCAAATTATAAGCAGGGGAGCATTACAGTATATTTAGTTGCACATATTTTGTTACAGCGAACTCTTTAAGAATTATGCATCTAAGAGCATACTTAAAATCATATTGAAACAAATTTAAAAATTGCACGTAAAATAGATTTAAAAATATTTAATTTCACATATTTCCTAAGATTCACCTCTTTTTAATTCAAACAGTAAACATGTATTTATTTGAATTCTTATTGCAATTTCAAAAACAAGATATTAGATATATTAATGGTATAAAGAGGTATGGTAATCAGATGATGGGCTGCATGCATTGTGAACTGTATGATTTGGCAAGCTCCTTTATTGTGGAAAAGTGAACTATCTGCCTCAGTGCAAAAACAGAGAAAAAGACAACAGCTTTTAATAAAATTGTAATATAGATTATTGCCACTCATTTATTTATGGGTAATATTCTCAAGATTAATATTGCCATTGTAAATATATGATCCACTGTTTGGTGACTAGATGCTGGCATAAAGCAGACGTGCAAAACAGAGAACTAAACAACTTAACTGCTTTCCTCATTTCCTTAGGTGAAGGGAAAGGCCTGCAGTAACCAGGTAAATCCACTTATGGGGGTTTTCATGCAACCAAAATGAACAACAAGGAGGCAATGTTCAAGTAACTGAACTTGCATGTTTTTCCCGTCCATATTCTGTTGGTGAAAAATAAGCATAGTTGGTTTACCTATAAGTTACTGCAAACTGTGATCTACACTTTTTTTTCACAGTTCGATATCTCCACAACTAATTGGAATTAGACTTAACTGATTTTTCACTATTTGAAACTCCTTACGGAGAATCGCTGGATGCCAATTAATAATTTTTGACCAAAATTGAACTTACCTGGTTTTTCATGCTCTTTGCACATGTATATTATATTTACACTAATCTAACAGACTTTTTTTTGTTTGTTTTGCTGAACTCCAGGTATAAAGTTTGGGGTGCATTAGATTTTAGTGCAAATCTAAACCTCATTTACCCTATCTCCCTCCAACTTCCCAAGTGCTCTGTGGAATTTGTTAAGCTTCACTTGATTTTGGCTTAGCAGTGTCTACTATTGTTGCAAACAGAGAGTAAGGTACAAATTGTATGATGATGATGATGATGATGATGATGATGATGATGATGATGATGATGATGATGATGATGATGATGATGATGATGATGATGATGATGATGATGATGATGATGATGATGATGATGATGATGATGATGATGATGATGATGATGATGATGATGATGATGATGATGATGATGATGATGATGATGATGATGATGATGATGATGATGATGATGATGATGATGATGATGATGATGATGATGATGATGATGATGATGATGATGATGATGATGATGATGATGATGATGATGATGATGATGATGATGATGATGATGATGATGATGATGATGATGATGATGATGATGATGATGATGATGATGATGATGATGATGATGATGATGATGATGATGATGATGATGATGATGATGATGATGATGATGATGATGATGATGATGATGATGATGATGATGATGATGATGATGATGATGAAGAAGAAGAAGAAGAAGATGAATGACAAAAAATTAAGGATGTAATGTGAAGCAAGTTTCAAACAAAATGTAACTCTTCATACCGAGAAACATGGAAACAGGCATGCTATGAGGGAATATGGTATTGTAGAAGATAATGTTCGCTGGTGGTGCCAACATGAACTGGCAAATGTTATTGGAATAAAGCACAAACCTAGCGCTGTATAAATGTGTTACAGCATACTTTAACAAAATAAAATTCATAGCAATAGCCTATTTCAAGTATCAATTAAACATTTTTTCACACCCTGAATTGAATGGAATATTGGTGACCTGAGATGTGAAAGAGCATCCATAAATAAAACAACAAACAAAAACTTTTTTCTTCAGGTGTGTATTAGATTTGTGTAAATCCAGTATGTGAAAAACAAGTTCTCTCTTAAGTCATGTGCTTGCAAATTTAAGCATTTAAGGTTTAAAATTGCAGTTTTGCTCTCTTATAATAAGTATATAATGAAAACAGACATCAGCATATATGTGTTCATTGTTCTCAGTTCATTACCTTGGATCAGAACTAACTTATGCTTGTCAACTGGCAAGTCTTGAGTTTGATTCTTGTTCAGAAATGTCTGTCTCTCCCCCAAGCTTTCCTTTAATCTTAACAGTTGATACCAGGTCACTTTTAGCTCATGGATCTCAAATCTATTTGTGCATAATTTTATTCATTCCATTCCAATTCTTGAAAAGCCTATAGCTCTAATATTATCTGCTTGTCAAGGCAAACCTCAGTTTGGTTCCCAGCATTCCACACATCTTGACTACAATTGTCAGTGAAAGACTTGGTTTTAGAGCACAGACAGCAGCTTGGAAGTGTTAAATTTTGATCAAATGTATGCTGACGTAACCATCTCCTTGATCTAGTGGTTAACTTTGCTGACTGCTGGCTAGGATCGATTCCCGGTAACTACTTAGAAATTTTTTAAAGTTAGAGAAGTCTGGAATGGGATTCACCTAGCCTCGTGAGAACAACTGGAAAGTTGCCTGATGGAGAGTTACCATTCTTTGATCATGAAAGCTGCTTAATAGGCGACCGGCAGGGTGCTGGCATGCTGATCACATGGCCCCATACATACTGCCCTCTATCAATGAAGCCATAAGATGGAGGCAAAGGATGCTGAAATTGCCATGGCAGGCCAAGGCTCAGCCCAGACTGTAGCACAAAATGAGGAGCATGCTGACCTTGAAAACCTTGGAAATATAATAAAAAATTGTTTTAAATAAAAATTTCTGTGAATTTTCATTTTCCTTCTTTTGTGTTGTCAAGTCTGTATGCCTTTATAGTATATTTGGTTCTTCTAAGGTTTGTTAACTAATTATTTTTCTTTTACAGGCATTGGAGCAAATGGCTATAGATAACAATGGTCAAATCATCTGCCCCAAAACCAAGGAAATTTACCCGTACAAGAAACTTGAAAAAGTATTTGTGATGTAAATTGATCATAAAGATGGCAATATACAATATCAAAGTTGTTTCTTTAAATTTTGTATTGTAAGCATTATGGGAAGAAACATAAAATAACCATATTAATATAAACTGCAAAATTATTTTGTGACCTTTATTTACGAACTGTATTTCCACTTCCATTTAAGTTTGAATGTAAGCTGAATGATGCCATATAACTGGTACACGTATATGTATATGTCTTGCTAAATGATAATGTATGTTGACACATGTTCTGTAAATGTCATGAATTTGTATATTATTAGCAAAGCATTATGTTATCAATCTTATATTGGCACATTGGAGGATTAAAGATATATTTTGTTAAGCAAAATATTGCAGTTATTAATGTATGTTCAACTCATTTGCAAGTTTTAGAGTACAAGTAAATAAAGCAGAATTTGAGTTCCAAATTAAACATAAATTGCATCAGTATTTTGAAAATTCATTCTAGCATTAGTGTGCAATATTAACACAGAATTTAATTAATGCTTGTTGTAAACTTTGGGCATTAATAACTTAAATGTTAATATTAATTGAGAAACTTTAAAGTTTAACTTATAACAAATTTTTTAAAATTCTGTTGGAACCAATGCAGTGAAGCTAGGTAAAATATAAATGATTATCCAATGCTGTCATCTCATACACTCTAGTGCTTCACTTACTTTTAAAATATGGTGGGACCGGTTTCGAATAGAATTCGAAGAGAGGATTCGCTTTGAAACCGGTCCCACCAAAGCATTAGAGTGTATGAGACAACAGTATTGGATAATCATTTATATTTAAAGCTCAAGTTTACATGAAAGCAGTAACTTAATAGAACATAATTTATTATTGAACATGTTCTATTTTCTGTATGCTGCAAAACTTAAGAAATAATTTTAAACATGATAATTAATATATTTAATTTAGATGCATACAAGCCATAAGCACGGTTGCCAAATATGCTAGGATAACCCAATGTAACCTAATGTCCATATCTGTGCTTGGCACAGACTGTAAGGATTTTCCCTAAGCATTAGTTCCTCTATTGTTTCATGAGACTTTATGAAGATGTACATTTCTCTGCAAATAATAATAATTTTGCGTTTATAGTATGATTTTAAATTCAACGTTTTTATTTCTTCTTCCCATATCACACACCATTGGTAGATTGCTAATGGCCACTGGAGTTGCTGATGTTTATCATTTAATCCTTAGCTTCCCAATAAAGAGCTTCCAAGTTTTAGAGTAATTGCTAGAACTATATGGTAAGTCATTAACAAAAATCTGGAAGAGCAGAGGGCCCAATATTAATTTCTGTAGAACTAATTTTTACAATACCTTATGTTGATTCAAGGAAATTTATTATTATTTTGGGTTCTGTTTGGAGGCAAACCAATTTAATGTCATAAAAGTTTAATTTTTGCAGTAGTTTTTCAAGGTTTATAATGTCAAATGCTTTGTATAAATAATAGAAAATTCCTAATACTAGCTCCCTACTTTTCAAAGTATTAATATATATATATATATGAGGGTAGGTCCATAGATTTCTGGCCTAACCATTTTCTAGGTATGATAAAGACAAAACTATATTTCACTTTTCAATATAGTTACCCTTTATTGCAATACATTCTCACATCTTTTAATTAATACCTCCCCCCCAAAAATAGAAATCTTGTCTGCCAAATGGGCATAAACAGCATCCAGCACGAGGAAATGGTCACTGGGAGCTAGATCTGGGCTGTAGGGTGGATGGTCGATCTCCTTGAAGCCACATTTCTTCACAGCTCCCTTTGTAACAACAGCTGTGTGCACAGGAGGATTGTCGTGAAGAAGGCGCACACCACCACTCAGCTGTCCTCGCCTTTTCTCTTTGATGGAAGCACGTAGACTGCAGTAGGCCAGCACAGACTCCCTATTTACTGTGGTTGTCCTCTCTTTTAAGTCGATGAAGAGTATTCCTTCACAGTCCCAAAAGATTGTGGTCATAATGTTCTTGGTAGACTGAGTGACCGTAACCTTTAGAGGCGGTTCTTCGCCAGGTTTACGCCACTCAATTGATTCTCTTTTGGACAAGGGATCATAGTAGAGGACCATATGTTTCATCACCTGTAACAGTGGTTTGCAGAACTCTCTCGTTGCCACGGCAGAGCTGCAAAAAGGCCTGACAACAGATAACTCGTAGCTGCTTTTGGACTGAGTAAAGAAGTCTTAGGCACTAACTTATTCATGTTTAAATGTTCGTAAATAATTCGAAGGATTGTTGTTTTAGAAAGGCCCAACCTTGCTGCTATTTCTGTAACTTTGAGCCGCCGGTCGGCTATAATTTCTCCTTCCACAAGAGCGACGTTTTCAGGAGTGAGCACCTCCAAGGGCCCAGCTGCATGCTCTTCGTCTTCAATTCTCTTTCGACCCATTCTTTTACGGTAGAATATGAGGGGGATGCTTCCTCATATACACTGTCTAATCGCTGTTTAATTTCATTTGGAGTAATTCCTTTTTATGTGAAGAGCTTAATAACACCTCGATACTGCATTTTGAACATGCCGCAATCTTCTACACATTGCTTTCTTTACGCAGCTATATCTACTTCACCTTACAGAGTCGATTCCTGAGTAGCGAACGTCGGCTGAGAAATCCGAACTCAGAAGTGAAGTGAACGGAAATTCTTTTCATGAAACAGCTGCAACTGTCACTGTTGCACTGTCCAAGCAATTTCATGAGGCAAGTCTGTTACGTACACGGTAGAACGGTGAGGATGGGCGCAATTTGACCATTTAAAGCTGACGGTAGAACGGTGAGGATGGGCGCAATTTGACCATTTAAAGCTGGCGGTAGTGTTGGATGTTCAACCCTCTCCGTTTATTCGGAGGCAACCGCTAGGCGCTCACCCCTGGTGGTGCTTACCCGTCAGGTGGCGCCCGGTATAGCGACTTTCTAAAACAGTTTCAATCACAGTTTCAGGATAACTGCAGCCTTTTGTCGTCACTTATAAGCAATCAAAACCAGTCGTTTTCTTCACTGAAACCCGTGCAGCTAACATTGCAAAATAATGCTATACTACTGTTAATAATTTTTATGGTCATAATAATGATAATAACAAAAAAGCATTCTGAAACACTAAACAAAGATATAGGGATTTATTTATTTATTTCCTTTAAAAAATAAAATAAAATAAATAACCTCATCCAAACATCATGTTCCCATTGTATGATATAATGGATACACAGCAACTGCAGCAGAAGGGGAACCTGAATCTGAAGTTGAATATGATCTAATGAATTAATTAAATAATTCGGCGAATTTTAATTAATTGTAATTTTTCTACCGTTTACATTTTCTATCTCTTAACTTTGCTTACAAAAGTTCATTTAGTGACCTTTTGGTACATTTTACTCTAAGACTTTATTGTTGGCAGCGCTGAGCATTGAAAATGGTGTGTCAGAACAAAATGTGTATGGTAGTTTGGTAGACTCTAATACATTAAATTTCTTAATGCAGAATCACTAATAATACCATATAGGTGGAAATTTTATACTCTAAGTAAACATCAGCTATTTTCACTTTAAAATGTCTTTAGCAACACCATTAAAAAGGTGAGAGGATCATGCATAGTTTTAGGTTATTTTTCTTAATGCAGGTAACAGAGGAGTATACTATCACCCTAAAATGTCAGATGATGCGATCTAGTAGTCATAGTTTTAATTTTAATGACTATATTTCGTTTACCGAGATGTGCGCACTATAAGATCAATTAAATATGTGAAACATATAAGGAGGAATATAAAGTTATCGCATTTAACAATTTACATCATAATTGTTATTTGCAATGCTCATCTCTTAGCTATATATGGCTTCATACTATCTGCTGATAGGTGATGTGCTTACTACATTGTAAATTTAGCTTAAAACATTTAGTAAGCCTGAGTTTTGCTGATTATAACTGAGCTTTCCAACAGTCAACAGTTGGCATAATTTTAAATTCTTAGATAGTTTAATACTTTATTTGATTTTTAATCTACTCAAAGTAGGATAACATTTCATCAATATTTGTGATCTATTTTAGCTTACATCTTTTTATATGTATATGTAACTGAGTAATTGAGTTACAAATTTTTCATGCAGCTTTCTAACACATACCCAATTTTTTAAATAGGGAATTATTTGTTAGAGAGCTAAAAAATATAAAAATGCTTGCTAGGTAAAAAATAGGTTTAATACATTTTCTAAGCCATGAATATACTGGCCACATTTTATGAGAGAAATTTTCCTTGGGTTGATTGTTGGGCTAATAGCAGTGTATTTGTTAATGATTAGCATTCTGAACATTTAATTTATGAATATAACTGCATACTTAGGCAATCAATTTATTTATTAATGGATACTCTTTAACATCTCAGATGATCAGCATCACATTCAATTCAGGGTATGAAACAGCCAGTAAATTTTGCTCCGAGGCCTTTTTTTTTAAGTTGGAGGTTTTTTTACGTGCCATATAACCTGATCTACAACATTGGAACTACAGCCTTACTTCCTTTCCGAAGGAAGATTTTTATTTTCGAAATAATCCATTGATCATGACTGGGATCAACCCTGCAATCTTGTGTTTACTATAAGAACGATTATCACTAAACCACCAGGACTGACTTAGGCAGTCAAAGGAAGCTTTTAGTTTTGCATCTGGTTGTTTTTGGCTCTTTTAGAATCAGAATCCAGATATACCAGGTATACCATAATTAAGGTTACAAAGTTTTTAATGAATACGTAGAGTTTTTATTATATTTTAGGATGCTTCTTACAGGAGTTATTTATGTGTATTTTGCAATGATCAACTTTGGCCTTCACAAAATTCGTATGTCTCTGTAGCCACATCAATTGTGCAACACTGGTCTCTTAATGGAAAATTCTTTACTGCCTTCATCATTGAGCACTGTAAACTTGCATTAATGAGATGTTTGCTCTTTCAGACCATATCTTCAAGAACTGCCCATCTTTATACTGTAACAGCTTAAAATCAGGGCAGCTGGAAGGCCAATCAGCTGGTGAAATAAATTCTGGTACATTTGCTTAAAGACACCCTGGGGTGTGCTATGCTTGGGCTAGTGCTGAATCCTTCTGAAATATCCAGTGTTCATTGTTGAACAAGTCATTGCTCAAAGTATTGACAACAGGCTTGATATGCTTTTCAGAGGTAAGAATCCTTTTTCACAGAAATGTAGCGCAGAGATACCATCCCAAGAAATCCTACATGTGGCTGATCCCTCCCTAATTGAGGTTATTCCCAGGTTTTTCTCAGTTCTCATAAATGGCAAATGTCAGATTGATTTTTTTTTTTTTTTTGATTGATTTATTTAAGGACGCTCTTTAACAGCTCAGGTCATCAGCGTCCCATTCAACTCAGGGCGTGAAACGGCCGACAAATTTTGCTCAGAGGCCTCTCTTTCAGGCTTGAGGTTCTTTTTCGTGCCGCAAATGTACGACACGGGACCCACGGCTTTACTTCCCTTCCGAAGGAAGCCATACTTAGGATTTTTACGCCCGAAAAAATCCATCGGTCCTGGCCGGGTTCGAACCCGCGTTTTGGGTATAGGAGGCAAGTATGGTAACCACTACACCACCAGGACCGACACAAATGTCAGGGAAGCACTCTAAACTTAGGCATGGAATGCTTCCTTTTGTTTAAAATAATAATAATAATAATAATAATAATAATAATAATAATAATAATAATAAAAACCTTTTTTCCAAATTTATCACTTCATTTCATCTATCAGCATTGTCACTGCTCTCTCTCTCTTTTTTTTGTTAATGGCATTTAATGCCCATTTTTAATACTGAGGCACCACATGTGGCGGACACTGATAATAAATGTATTAATGATATGTTGGGAAAAAGTGGGTTTTTTTAACGGAAGGAAATGTTCCATTCCTAAGTTTACAGTACTTTCCGGGCATTTGCCATTTATGAGAATCGAGGAAAACCTGGATAAAACCTCAGTCAGGGAGGACAGCCCTGGTCATAATTGAACCCCTACCTCTCTCTGACGAGTCTGCCTGCCTTAACGGCCTCAGCCTCTCATGGCGGTCCTGCCTGTGATGCCATAATAGTAAAAGTGGGCATTAAACACTATTAAAAAGCAGAATGATGACCTCCAAGGACTCCTAGAGCTTTGTCTTTAAGTTTCTTTTCAGTTTAGGCATAAACTTGATTATTTTTGGTACTTGAAATCTTCAATAGTGAATATTTTTTCATCAGTGAAAAGGTTATCCCTGTGCCCATTATCTGCATAATACTGAAGAAGGCATTTCAATTTTAATCCCCACTGGAGTTTTAAGAGCTTAAGCTGTAGTGTGAAGTAGTCTGTACATTATCAGTACACTCTGAATCATAGGTCATACATGCATATGGAATATTGTCATTTTTAAATGCCAAGTTGCCATCGCAGATTGTTTTCTGTCAAGATTTCGCTGAATACTAACTGCAAATGCATCCATCAGCTTCTTTATCCTATATGGTGTGTGGGCAATCTGTCTTGGGACACCAATGGTTCCAGTCTCAATGAACCTAATAATTGTCAGGTAGACACACATTACTGACTTTCAGCTTCTTGAGGGTTGCGGAAATCTCAGATGCTGATTTTTCCATTTTATAAGATGCTATAATTGCCACGGAATTTGCTCATCACCCCACTCACTACAAAAGCTTTATGAAAACACTCTTCTGTAGCTCAAACTAAAATGCCAGCAAATGCTTTGTTAAAAGCATTGAGTGACCAGAGCTGGTTATACAGTTTGCCTCAAAAGTTTGTAAATATTTATATGACTAGGTGTATATGGTAAAAAAATGTGGAACTCATTTTGAAAGTATGTAATCTTTTTATGCATTATATATGATCAGGCTGAAAAAGAGATGAAATAATATATAACTGTAACATATGATTGTGATTTTTCTACAGTTAATACAGGTAAGGTATCTATAAACATGCAATGATAGATTAATATGTGGAATTAGCAAAATGTTGCAAAAAGTTACATAAAAGTGTAGCCATAAGCAAGAGGAGATGAATGCATTCAACCCACCCACCCATTAACCTGCAAAAGTGCATGGACTGTTATAACTGATCAAGAAGGAGAAAATGGTGACATTGTGGTGAATTTAGCAATGTCAAGATTGTTAGCCTCAGCAAAAATTGTACTAGATAGCAGTGCACAGGAGGGGTAAAGGATAAAGCTCAATTGAGGCAAATTTCTTAAACCAAACTTAGCTAGCACCTAATCTAATAAAACATAAGTAAATGTTCATTATTACAAGGATTCTTGTGAAACATCAGCCCAACTAGAGATTAAATTTTAAGATTGTAATTGCACCTGTGCAGTCCATAACATCTTAAAATGTAACTCACATAATTAAATAAATTGTATTTACAAAGTCGTAGACAATGGAGTGGTAATATATCCTACACTAATGCATTCAACATGTTCACACGAGCTCCACTTACTTCAAAACACTAGGACATGTTTTGGAAGCACTACCATCATCAGCTGTTGACCTACTACTGCTATTCGAATTGGTGGCTGAATCCCAGGATGCTCCTTTGGCAGTGTCTGATGGTTCTAGTAGGAACTTGCCAAATTCATCCATAGGAGGAAAATAAAAAATTCATTAAGTTTTTCTTATTTTTTAAGTTGAAAATCTTTTCTCAAGTGTATAGCTCCATTGAATTGTGAAGTTGTTTAAGCAGCTTAGCCTCTGGTTTAATTTCACGATTTTTGCTCCAAAAATGAGCACGTATTGGTGATTTATCAACCTGCTTAAAATGAATATTCCTAAAGTGTTTTTTCTCCAAATTTCTCATAGTTTTTCTAATATATCTCTGATCACAATCTGCACATTTGATTTCATAAATTCCTGATTTCTGCTCTGTTGGTATGGTGTCTTTTATTGTGCAATGTAATAAATTCTTGATATTATACTTTTTCTTTGGGGCCAACAAGTTCTTATGAAAGATGTCCTAGTTTTATGTAAGTAAGCAGAGTTAATGTGGACATGTTGAATACATTAGTGTAGGATGTAACTCACAGTTAGGTTCAAGTTCATGAATGATATTGTCAGATTTAACAATATATTTCTACAATTGCACCCAAATGATATATGGTAAAACTATAAGAGTTGGTTACTGAAAAATAAAGGATTGCTGAAGGTGATGCACATAAGTGACATGGTGGTATAATACAAGACATGTGTGCAAACAATGCTGGCTATAGATTTATGATACGTATTGCAGAAAATAAATTAATTAATATTAGCAGAAGACAAATTGAGCACATATAAAATATGTACATCATACATGTGTAACATAGTATAGTTAAAAGTTATGAAGCAGAGAACATTGTTGATGCCAGGAAATTCCAAAGAAAGATATTGATTAAAACGTAAAATGGAACTTGCACAGTGAAGCCAATTATATAATTGATATTATTGTATGATTTAGTAGAACTACACATTCTTAATGCTTCACTTACTTCTCATAATATATAGAACCGGTTTCGAGAACATTTGGTTCTATACTTATGACAAGTAAATGAAGCATTAAAAGTGTGAAGTTCAACTAAATCATATAATAATATCAAAGATATTGATTGTTTATGGATGTAGTAATTTGATGAATACTTATTAAATGCATCTAAAAACATTTAGCAAATATGTAAAATAAATTAGTTCTGAAGTTCGCCATGAATAAGAGCATGTTTAAAACTTGTCAGTGCATTAGTTATTATGAATTACATGTTAAATATTTGTGAAGATATATAGCATTACTATTTAATGGGGTATTGTTAATTAAATATATTAAATTTTAATCTGTTTGCTTAAAGTATATGTAAAGTTTCATTTTGAATTGCATAAGTACTTGTTTGTGCATGCACACATAATACATATTTGTCTGTCCTCTGAAATTGCCTCCTCCCCCTTTTTTAATTATTTATTTATAAGGTAAGAAATTAGTAAATGTTACTGTACAAATGGTAATTGTATATAAAATTTAATTTCTATTTATTATAGATGCTTCTTAAAATACTCTCACAGCATTGTAACCAGTGAGTTATATTTTCAAGCTCTTAGAAGCTTTAACAGTAATTCAGCAGGTGTATGTAAAATACATCGCCTTTTATTCACAAGGACATATCCAACAACTCTAGTTTTGCCAGATGGCTCAAGTATTTTAATAAGATTTCCAGAGCCAAGATCTATTCTTAAGGTATGTATATTCTTTTTCTTATAACCTTAGTACCTTTCAATGCTGATCATGACTTTGTTCAGATTTCCAAACCTGAGATCTGCTTATAAAGTTTTACAGGCTGTTATATTCTGTTGATCCTATACAAGGTGTTTCAGAATTTTACTGTACAAATTCAAAAAAGGGGAGGGATGATAAACGTTCATTTTGAAGTAAGGAACCTATTGTCTGTGGACTCAAATTTTGTTGCAATTGAGTATGGGGTAGCACACCACTGATTCGGCTTCTACTTTGTTTTACGATTATTGTGGGCAAACGGTTAGCCCAAGGTCGCTATTGCTCCATAGAGCAATACCTAGGCCTACTGAGCTGGAAATAATCACAAAATTAACAACAAGAGTTCAAATCTTGATAAATGAATTACATTTTTTTTAAATTTTTTTTTTTTTTTTTGCATTGTTGCAATTTTGCATTTTTTGGTTTTTGTGGTTTATGATTACTTCTGCAGTTTTAATTTAGTAATTTTATGAAATATGGCACCACATCAGTGTGATTGTAAGTTATTTTTTTTATCTGTTTGTCAGCAGTTTGTAATGCACTTGCAATTGTTTGAAATGAGTATTGATACAAAATGTAAACTTGCAATTAATGAAAACAATATACTTGCTTCTGAAAGGGTAAAAGAAGGAAATTTTAGGTATTATGATGCAATAAGACAAGTTTTGCTTTTAGGTTAGACAAGATTTTAAAAAATGAAAATAGAAAAGCACTTTCAATTTTACGTTTCAAAAAAGTATGAAAAAGTGAAGGAAATCTGTATTCATGAACAGTGATAGTACAGCAACAGTTTATCTTGTTTTCAGAGTTGGAACATTATTTAGAAAACAATTACAGGAATTGTTGAAAATGGTTACCACAACATCCCTGCAGAGATTACATCAACTCATGAATGTGTCCCGCTCAGTTTCAAATTCTGGAATGCCACAAATTTCATCATTGGCAGCTATTATCCTCACCAGCAATGCTTCATCAGATGTAGCTGGTGTTTCAAACGTGAGACACTTAAGCTGTCCCCATTAAAAGAAATCTATGTGATTGATATCAGGGAGGCGTGGTAGCCAGGCTACTGAACCACCTCTTCCAGTCCAATGGTCAGGGAAAACGTCCAGATGCTGTCAAATGTTCCTATCAAAATGAGGTGAACCCCCTGATATTGGAACTACGTTTGATGATTTATTTCTAGAGGGACATTTTCCAGAAGTACAGGCAGTATGTTAATAAAAAATTGAAGGTACACTTGCCCATTTAGCCCCAAGGAAGAAGGCATGGGCCAATTAAATGGCCACCAACTATGCCAGCCCACATGTTAACACTGAACCTGTGTTGACTATGCCTCTCGACAAGGGCAGATAGATTTTGTAATCCCAAGTTTATCTGTTCCTGTGTTTGAGCACATGCCCATCTCATTGGTGAAAGTGGCTTTATCGGTAAACAGCACTGAAGGAAAAAAATGTGAATTTTCATCATGATGATGTATGCCCAGTTACAAAACTCTAACCAGGGACTGAAGGTTGCTGGTTCTGAAATGTGCATCTTCAGAAGGTGCAATAGTTGGATCTGTTCCTCCTGCAGGACTCAACCAAACACTGCAGCTGTTTGTATCCATTACACATGCAATTTAACAAGTATTTGTCAAAGGATGAGTCTGCAGTCTGTCAAGAACTTCTTCAAAGCCTTGAGTACATCAGGTTCAGTTTGCACCAGCATCCGTCCGGTCTATGTCTTGACAGGAATCCTTCTCATAGAGGCCGAATGATAGACTGAAAGGTGCTATGATGAGGATGTGGTCTGTCTGAATATCTTTCCCAGTACAACTGCGCAGCTACAGGACACATATTCTCTAGCTTTATCATACATTAAATGCATATTGACTCTTAAATGAATAATTATTATTCATGTTATACTGTGTAAATGACCCAATTGAATGGTATCAAAAATGTAGGGGTGGTAAATAGCTCATAATAGGCAAGCATATGAAGTAGTGAAATGGAAAACTAGTTTGCATTCGCAAAACTTTGCTTCCTTCTAACCTGTTTCTTCCACAATTAAGGCCATGGTGGGCCACCGCTACCACTCATCTGCTAATGCTGCATGTGAAGTACTTTTAACTCTTTTATGGGATGGTGTTGAAGTTTCTTGTTGTTAGTTTTCTATCCTGCTAGGATTTATTATTCAGCAATTTCTGGTTTCTGGTTTTTTCCCCTTTCCCCTTTTTTCCTTCTCCCCTTTTTTTCTTTCTGTTTTGGAAGTAAAAAGTTGTAGCATTATTCAATATCAATACATTTTCATGTCACAAAATATTGTATCCAAGGTGATTATGCAGTGTTACTAAATGTGTTACTAAATGTGTTTTCTCAGTAGGCCTAAAATAATTGAAGTTACAGGAATTGTAAGGAAATTAAAATAAAAAATACAAGTAGGTTCAGGGCTCAAACCACCTAATATCTGCGTAGAAGTCATACATTCTGCCAACTGATCTAAATAGGCAGCAGGGAATTTTTATATGATTAGCCTGCATGGTCACAAATGCTTTTTGGTGTTAGAACATTTTGCACAATAAATCTGAGGCATGTGTCATTTTAATTTGACATATCTCTATCATTTTAGCCATAAATTGTGCATTATCTTTGAATTTTGAACCCACAGACCATAAGTTTTCCTTTCTCAATTTTTTTTCTGTGATCTCTCTACAATCTTCAAATTTGTGTGGTCGAATTCTGAAACATCTTGTATATTCAAGATATAGATCAAGTTGCAGAAACAAAATTTAATGTATAATAATTAGTAAACATTCTATCTCATATTAATGTCAAGGTATTCCTATTTTTAAGTGTTTCTTTAAGTCAGATAAAGATTTGAAAAAGTTGGAAAACTTATAGCAGGTAATTCAACTCATTCTGGAGATTTAGAAGTTATGCAATTCCATCATTTTAAAGAATGTGCAGTAAACACTGTCCTGCTGCAGCATGTCTAGTTTAACATAATACACTGATGTGATTACTTTGAGAACATGTGTTATTCATACTAGATTTATGCTTTGATGCAAAACAAGGGGTAACTTTTTTTATTTAAGATAATTGCATGTAAGTCATTAGTTAGTTATAGAATAAAGGCAAATATGTTTTTAATTCACTAACCTTATAATATACCATGCATTTCAATTAAACTACAAATGCAAATATTGTGAAAACTTGTGGAATGCTTTCCAAGGACTGGGCTAAAATTGCAAGTAATTGAAACTGCCTATTAATGATTAAACAGTTCACAGATTGTTAAATAGAAGCTTCAGTGTTCATCAAAAATACTTGACCTGGGCTGTAATCTTAAAGTTGTTACATATACAAATGAGTCAGTATTAGGTGACACTTAAACTTCACTAATGATTAATTAACAACTGATTAATTCTTCAGAACATGTTTCAAGAGCATTCACTCTCATCTTCAGCTGGGGACTAACTTTAGCAGGTGATATAGTAGCATCTGGTGGTTCTATTAGATAACGGAACAGGAAGTCCATTGGTGGAATGTCAAAATTCATAACTGTGTGTTTATTTTTTAAAATATAAATCTTTTCCCATATTGCCAAATCCTTGGGATTGGTGGTAGCTTTTAACAGTTTGGTTTCTCATGCAATATTATGATCGTAAGTCCAAAAGTGATCTGCAACCGCTGATTTATCCACTTATTTATATCTTAAATTTCTGAAGTGTTCTTTGATCCTTGTCTCCAAGTTTCATATTGTTTTGCCTATATATATCTGATCACACTCCAAACAATCTATCTGATACACTCCTGACTTCTTGCTGGGTGGAATAATGTCCTTTTTGGTGCTGTTCAGAAGCTTTCCAATACTAAATTTATTTTGTGCAGCCAAACATATATCATAATTTTTAAAGATTTTCATGAATGCCTGTTTGCCCACGGATGATATGTGAATCTTTTAAAAACCACATCCTTTTTTATCGTGGAGAGAGTTGTGGTGTTTTTAATATCTTTCTGTCTTTCGAAATGTCTGATCTTCTTATCAACTAAAGAGCTGCTGAATACATTGTTGAGGGCTGTTTTGATGATATAACTGTATTCAGCTGAATACTCTTGTTTGTTGAGTGGGATGTTTACCAATCTATGGACAAGGCTGTTTATAAAGGCATGTTGGTGTGGTTTAGGGTTGAAACTATTATTCTTTATGTGATATCTGTATGTGCAGGTTTCCTATATATGCCGAATGAAATTGTTCTTCTTTGTTGAGTGGGATGGTTATCAATCTATGGACAAGGCTGTTTATAATGGCATGTTGGTGTGATTTAGAGTTGAAACTGCTATTCTTTATGTGATTATCTGTATGTGCAGGTTTCCTATACATGCCGAATGAAATTATGTGGTTTCTTCTGTATATTTTTAGGTCCAAAAATGGTAAATAACCATTTTCCTCCAATTCCATAGTGAATTTAATATTTTGGTCCTGCAAATTTAGTAATTTTAGAGCATCTTATGTTTGTTTTTTTGGTACTATTGCCAGAATGTCATCCACATAATGAAACCATGCTTTGAAGGTTAAAGGGAATGCCTTAGTAATGTGTGTTTCTACAGCACTCTTGAATAAATTTGCCAGAAATGGAGAAAGGGGATTACCCATAGCTAAGCCAGAAATTTGTTGCTAAATTTTCCCATTGAATGTAAAAAAGTTTTGGTTTATACACAATTTTGTGAGATTGGTATAATCCTCAATTTCTTCTGCCATCAAGTTTATACTTTTTAGCCAATTCTGGAGATTTAGGAGCAATTTTTTTGTAGGAATACTAGTAAACAAAGCTGCAACATCAAATGAGACCAAGGCATCAATTGGCGAAATCCACTCATTATTAAATTGGTCCACAAGTTTAAATGAATTGACGATACTTCTACTTTCAAATTATTCTAAAGATGTAAATTTTTTTATCAACCACTTGGGCAAATTGTAGGTTGGTGAATTGATGTTGTTGATTATTGGGTGCAGTTCTTGCCGGGTGTATGTACCTTCGGCAGGCCATAAATCCTGGGCAAATGTGGGTTATTGTTTTAATTTTCCATTTTTCGTTTTCTGATAACGTTTTTATCTGTTTCAAGGAGGAGTCAAAGACTTTAATACACTCCTTCAATGGATCATGGCTTATCACTGCATATTCAGGAGTGCCCAACATGTTCTGCATATGTTCTATGTAATCATCCTGTTCCATGATTACTATCTTGTTCCATTTATCAGCTTTTGATATATATGTTTACTGTTAAGGGAATGAAGTACACGTTTGTAAAGGTGTTGATTCTGATGGTTCTTGCTGTATTGGGTGATTTTATTGAGAACTTGTCCGCATTGATTTATGATGGCCGATTTTTTAGAATCATTGAAACCCTTGGTAGCAGTCTCTATGTCTACTACGTAATCTTCCAATCTATTGGAGTAACCTACACACGTTTTAAAACCTTGTTTAAAACCGTAGTTCGTCGTTGTTCAAAGAGTATCTAGATAGGTTAATCACATAATCAGTGTTGCATTCATTAAGTGGGCAATGGTTTGTTTTTTGCTTACTTAAGTAACGTGTTGAATTTTTTCTTTAGTTTAAGCATTTTATTTGTCATAAACACGGTTAATTTACTATGGATGTTGTCTTCCAAGTTTTTCCAAATTACATGGCGTAATGTTTTTGACAATTTCAAATGTAAGCTATATAACTTTAAATCCAATTACCCCAAAGTTTGGTAATAATTGTTCATTTCAACCGTTAACGCCTTCCTTTCGATCGCTTTTTGAATGGTGGTATAATCATTGCATTTGAACAACAGTTGAAATGAAGGACCAAAATATTAAATTCACTATGGAAAAGGAGGAAAATGGTTATTTACCGTTTTTGGGCCTAAAAATATACAGGAGAAACCACATCATTTCATTCGGCATATATAGGAAACCTACACATACAGATAATCACATAAAGAATAACAAGTTTCAACCCTAAACCACACCAACATGCCATTATAAACAGCCTTGTCCATCGATTGGTAAACATCCCACTCAACAAACAAGAGTATTCAGCTGAATACAGTTATATCATCAAAACAGCCCTCAACAATGTATTCAGCAGCTCTTTAGTTGATAAGAAGATCAGACATTTCGAAAGACAGAAAGATATTAAAAACACCACAACTCTCTCCACAATAAAAAAAGACGTGGTTTTTAAAAGATACACATATCATCCTTGGGCAAACAGAGCATTCATGAAAATCTTTAAAAATTATGATATATGTTTGGCCGCACAAAATAAATTTAGTATTGGAAGGCTTCTGAACAGCACCAAAAAGGACATTATTCCACCCAGCAAGAAGTCAGGAGTGTATCGAATAGATTGTTTGGAGTGTGATCAGATATATATAGGCAAAACAATACGAAACTTGGAGACAAGGATCAAAGAACACTTCAGAAATTTAAGATATAAATAAGTGGATAAATCAGCGGTTGCAGATCACTTTTGGACTTACGATCATAATATTGCAGGAGAAGCCAAACTGTTAAAAGCTACCATCAATCCCAAGGATTTGGCAATATGGGAAAAGATTTATATTTTAAAAAATAAACATAGAGTTATGAATTTTGACATTCCACCAATGGACTTCCTGTTCCGTTATCTAATGGAACCACCAGATGCTACTATGTCACCTGCTAGAGTTAGTCAGTCCCCAGCTGAAGATGAGAGCAAATGCTCTTGAAACATGTTCTGAAGAATTAATCAGTTAGTGAAGTTTCAGTGTCACCTAATACTGACTCATTTGTATTTGACCTGGGCTGTTGATTTCCATAATCCACAAATGATGTAGGCTAAGGAGCCACCTTTATTGTCACAAGTTTCATCAATAGAGATAAATATATTGTTAGTTGCAATCATTTGTCTATTTCTTCTTATGGTGTCCCCATAGTACTGAGGGATATAATTTCCTTTTAAAGTCATTTCACTGAAAATTAATTGGCCAATGTAGCATAACAGGAAGTCCGTAAGTTTTGCATTACTTAGTTTCCATAGAGTTTCTTTGAAAAATGCTGAAGATTTACTGCTACTCACTGCAGCTTATGTTAATAGTAGCTGCTAATGTTTTCTTTTTTGGCACCTCAAGAGCATGTATGCATTTGTCACATTTGATATACTATTTTATTGTGAATTTCTTCTCTGCTACTACTTTAGTCGAACAAACTTTGCACAATAATATCAAACCATCATTGCCAAATTTATAAAATAAGTGGTTTTAATAATACTGTTTACATAACTGTACTTTTGGCATTTTTAGACAGCAACTAAAATGAAGTCTTCTGCTTCAGTTGATTAGCAGGCCACCAAAGTGGGTGCTATTTGCTGGAAAGCTATTCTGGAATGCAGTAAACCACAATTGTCTTTGGACATATAACATTTCCATTGGCAGCAATCTGAAACAATTGTCGCATGATGAGAGGCCCTGGTTGTGCATTGTGTCACGTCTTGCTCCTTAGTTCCCCATTGGCAATAAACACTCTTGGCAAGTTACTAGATACATTTGTAAACTTAATATGTAACTGCTGCAGCTATTGAAGGTTAAAGTATGTCTCATTTAAAAAATTCCATTCTAGCTTTGCTTAAATGAGAAAGACAATAGTGCTGCAGAATAGAAAAAAGTTATTAAATTACTTTATAGCTAAAGTTAAATTGGTCCATGAGTGATACATTCAAACCAAAAAATCTAGGTCACAGCAACTACTTCATTCCATATATCAGGCCTACCCATCTTACAGGAGTTATTCAGTATATTACACGTTCATCTAGTGATCATAAAATGTATTTTTGAGATTAATTTATGAACATAAAAATACACTAAAATAGCTATCAACAATGCTTATTTCACAAAAATTAATATATATATTTTTCAGTAGTACTACAGGACATTTCTTCTTACAATGCTGAAGCTTGAAGATGTCACGTATTATAAGCTATTGTCTTCCGACCCTACAGTCAAGTTTAATGAAGAAATAGCTTCTTTTATTGCATCTTCTGGTACTGCTAAAGGACTTAGTTCCCAGGATATCACTCTACTTATTCCTCATGTCCCCCGTACTCCCACCATACATTTTCTCCCTAAAATTCATAAAAAGAACTGTCCAGGCCGCCCGATAGTAGCAAGCTACGATTCCCCCACTGAACGTATTACTGCTCTAGTAGATTGTTGGTTACAACCATTTGTTACGTCTAGGCCATCCTATATATAAGATTCCTTCCATTTTTTGAGTTTAGTAAAGAAAGTTGATCCTTTGGCACGTTCTAATATACTTCTGGCCACTATCGATGTGACATCACTCTATACTAACATTCCCATCATGAAGGATTAGCTACTGTTAGACATTTCTTGGACTCTCGAGCACCTCCTCATACCCCATCCACAGATTTTATTTGTCATCTTGCTTATCTATCCTCACTCACAATGCATTTAGTTTTGATAATAAATATTATCTACAAATTAAAGGTACTGCAGTGGGCACCAGAATGACAGCCTTATGCCAATCTTTTTATGACTCGCTCAGAGGAGGACTTTCTTAAGTCAGAACCTTTGGCACCATTATTATGGCTGAGATATATTGATGATATATTTGTGCTTTGGACTCATGGCTCAGAATCTCTCGATCAGTTCCTTACTAATCTTAACTCCAAATTTTCAGGTAAGTGCACTTCTTCTGTCTCTCCCAATGCTGCTAAATTCCTAGATATTGATATTTCTTTATGTAATGGCTCTTTTCTTACATCTGTGCACATTAAGCCTACCAATTTACAACAGTATTTTCATTTTGATAGCTACCATCCCTTGCATATCAAAAGATGTATTCTTTTTTCTCTTTCAATCCGTGGTCATCGTCTTTGTAACAACTTTTCATCTCTTGACAAGTATGTTAAAAACCTAGCTAAAAGTTCCAAGACCAAAATTATCCTTCCTCTCTTTTAAAATCCCATATAATCCCAGCGCACAAAACTTTCCAATGCAAACCTAAAACTTCTAATAAGAACTTCATTAACCTTGTTACTACTTATGTACCTGGAATCGAAAGCATCAGACCTATTTTGAAAGAATGTCATGATACTTTGTTAATGCACTCATCTTTAAATGATTTTTCTAAATTTGCCTTACTTTTAGAATTTAACATTTCTTCATTTGCTACTTGTTCTTCCAAGAACGTCATATAGATGTTATCTTGTAAGCTTTGCAAAGCATTTTATATTGGTTTAACTTCTACTGTTGTTTCGCTAAGTATGAACAATCATAGACGTTCTGTTAAAACCAAGTCTCCCTTGCCGGTTGCCCAACATGCCTTATCTCACTGTAAGGATTTTGATGATGCTTTTAATCTAACACTTATTGATGCGTTACCTACTCAGTGCTCTGAAAGTTTACTCAGAGATAGAGAAATGACAGCTATATTTTTACATAAAGCACGTATACCACCTGGTTTAAATCTTACGTATTAATTTTTACCCCCCACACTCTCATTTCTAGTTTCATGTGTTTCCATGCATAACATTACTTTCGATACCCAATATTTACTTTTATCACCGTCACTTGTCTTTTTGCCATAAAAGGACTCCACGAGTCCGAAATGTAGCAATCTCAAGTGTGACTTTTTCTGAGTGTTTTTACCATTATAATTACTATTAATTTGTTACATTGTTAATAGTGTTACTTTATTTTTATTTTTCTTTTATATTATATATATCCTCCAATGTCCAAATGAACAATAGTGTCCATGATGAATGTTCTTCTAGCCTTGTTATAGAATCAGTTATGTAAAAATTAGCTATGCCTCATTGCTCAGATCACTAAACTTTTATATATGGAGGGGTACTCATCTTAGATGTATGCTCTTGATACCTGATCTACCTGTATATTTTGCATTCATTTTCAACTTTATTACACTGTTAACAAAATTTTATGGTCATTTTTAGAAATCCTATAGCTATAAATTTATTAGCTACAACTGTAATTTTAAATGCTGTTCTCCTGTTGTAGCTATCCATCCCCATTCTTCTAGATCATTGATTGCCATTCCAGATAATCTAACTTTTAAACTCTCTTTTGGCATTAGAATAGAACACTTAATCACTATGTACTATGGGCTTTGAAATTTACTTTTTTTCCTTTCTATTTTTGTTTCACTCTTGTAATAATAAAAATTATAACCTCAACATCAAGCTGACCATAAGCCCAAACTGTATTTTGGCAGCCTTGACTGAAGTTTCCATTTTCATTCATAATTTTTTAGATTGAGTAGTTGAAAGATACAAACAATTGGCATTGTATGTAGAACAATTTATTGCATTTAAGGATAAAGAGGGAGAAAACTGATAAGGACTAATATTTTCTTTGTTTTTATTTAAGTACAGAATATAAGGTATGCTTGAGAATCATTTCCCATTGATATTAGTATGTAAGAAAAAGACAAGCATGAAGTGTATGAGGCTTAGGTTATTTGACAGAAGCCGAACTTTAGTTTGAAACTGGACAGGAAGTAGTTGTTCCAGTGCAACAGTTTATATGCAACTAGGAGGCTGAGGTTGCATCCCACATTGAGCCTAGGAAAGAATTTTTTTACAGTTTTATTCACTGTGAAAAGTTGAATTCCAGATAACCAATGGACATAATGACTTGGGACTGAGTTGCATTATTTAATTCATTGCCATAAAGACCAATAGCAGTAGGCATAGGATTTAAACAATTTTATAAAGAAATTGAGAGAATATTATATGTTGCATTGTTATAACATTTACAGCCAGTATAGTTTCTCTCCTAAAGCCTCTCTGAATAAATAACAGCTGGTTTATGCAGATGACCCCCTCAACATTTTTGCAAAGACTAGTAATTTATAACTTGTTACTTATGTGATACCAGTGTTTCAGCTTGCACTTAGAGAATGTTGGAACACTGAAGCATTTTGACAAATTCTGTAGTATAAATATTATAAACAACTGTATTTTCTGCATTCACCTGTTCCATAATGGTTTTGTTTCATTCAACAAATATTTAATACAGTTTCATGTTTATTTCTTTTTAACAGTTGCCACTAGATCTCTCACTATTAAGTGAAGCAAAACGCAAAATAAGGTTGGAGAGAAGGAAACCAAAACAGAAAGTAAAAATTGAAGAAGACATTGAGGATGACTTTGATGCAAGCAAATATGTTAATCTAATAAAGAAGTGAATAGAAAGATATTCCCATCTTTGCCTGGTGGTTCTTGCACAACATCAGGTTACTTTCACTCTTTGGCTGTAGACACATTGTAAGCACGGGAATTTTTCCACCATTTTGAAGACCATTTGTGAGAACTTAGTAGAAAGTGTATAGCAGCAGTGAAGGAAAAAGTGCCAGCTAATCCTTTCTCCAGCATTGTTTGATGTGTTATACTTCTCATATGTGATTACTGATTAAATCCCAGGAGACTTTCTAGTGTTATAAGAGCTGTTGATAACCTTTCTAATTAAAAGTTGCATGGCCTTATGTAGATGTTCTAAATAGAAACTGTAGTAAAATAATTACATTGTATTTAACAAATATAATACTTTGTTAATGACCTGTGGAATTATTCACATTAATAAATAGTGCTTTCCATTTGAAAAGGATTAACCTTCATTTTTTTCCATATAGGAACTCATATATCTACTATAACCAAATTATAATTATACTTATGTTTATTAATAAGCAACCAACAGATATAATATTAGTATACATAAGAAACTAACAGCTATGAAGTTGCTTTTCTTCCCTTCCCTTTACATTTAAAAACCATTATTGTTACTGTACATACCTTTAGGAGGTAAGGAACTATAATTTTAATGCATTGTACAACATTCAGTAATACTTTTATAACCACCTACTGCTTTTTTCTTTCATGGTCAAACATCAGCCCTGCGGGCTGTCATGTACCACTGTAATTCATATTCGTTTTCATTACTAATGATATCTGGATTAAAAAAAAATTATGCTTAAATGAACAATTACAGTATTACATGATATTGTAAATTGAAAACAAAATTTATCAGTTCGTTATTTAAAACAATAAAGATTTAAAATATATATAAGTGCTCAGTTTGTGTTTTATGCCCTCGCATAAATGACCATTTTCACCAAATTTCATGTACATTTCTGAATTGACTTTGCTGGATGTTTCCTGTGTATGAGATACTGCTTTATATTTTAATTTATAATGCAGGAGCACTATTTTACTATTAATAATTATTCAGGTCTGTTTACATTGGCATATCCCACTATGTAATCTAGTTCAGCAAATTTTATGTTGTGTGTTACACGTAGCATAGAAAAATCTCCCCTAATTAATTATATTTTTCCTAAAAACACTATTTTAATTGAGAATATTTTTAGTAACTTCTAGCTTCTGTCAGCAGCATATCTGGCACCTTTCATAGATACATTTTGTCTTGAAGGTGCATTAAACAATTACAGTTGGGGGAAGGGGGGTTGCATTTGAGGAAGTTTTAGATTTTGTTATCAGTTTTTGCACAAACCTGTGAAGTTCTTAATATGTTCCCAAACACACATTTACTTTTAGATCTGGAATTTCTGGCTGTATTCATTGGTTTTAATGAGTTACAATCCTTTTCTTAGTTCTGCACTCTAAAATTAAGTTTTGATTATGAAAATTTTGTATTAGGTGTTCCGTGATGAAACTTTTTTTGAAGTGTCTGTCTTCCAGTATATAGTCTTAGGTGGAATATTTACTGGGATGTACAAATTCATTCTTATGTCCATTTATTATTTACTCTAACTCTCTCTTCTTTCATCTATCTGTGTTTGTTGGTCATCGCTAAATATTTATTTCAACAAAGTCAGTAGAGTTATTGACAAACAAAAGTTCTCTTTATTTAGAAGTGCAAGAATACAAGAGTGTTTTATGCAGAACCATAATTAAGTTAACATATAATAATCAAAGCATGTAATTATCAGAACCAAAGAAAAGCGTCTGTTAGCCCCATGGGGAAAATATAGCATTACAATGTATATAGTATCCTTTTTGTAGAATAAACTGCACTTTTAATGGTGCTCTGTTTGAAATGCTTATAAATTTTGTCAACATCTGTTCAAATATGTTCAGATATATTTGTTTTGTGCTAAAGAACTTAGTCTTATCAACAAATAATAGGTTTTTAATAGCATGTTCACTATACAGTCTACTTTTGGTCAGAATGTAATTTTTCCTGCAAATGGATAAGAACTTCATTTGATTAGTTAAGGGTTTTATTTATTTATATGAAATATTCTAATGAGCTGGCAGCTTTAATACCTTTTATAAAGGCATTAGGACGGCTAAACAATTAACCAGTATAAATGTAAATCTCAAAAGTAGCTAGTGTGGGTTACAAAATTAATTAATCAGGTATTTTATTTGAATCATGTATAGCTTAGGATTAAATAAGTTAATATACAATAAATTGAAATAAGGTATTTAAAACAATTTCTATATGAACTGGTACAAATTCCAAGACCTCTTAATAACTAAAGGAAGTTTGTTATAGGTTTTTGCAGTATATTTTGTAAATTAAAATGTAAATTGGAACTTGCACAGTGAAGCCAATCATATAATTGATATCATTGTATGATTCAGTTGAACTACACACTCTTAATGCTTCACTTGTCATAATGCATAGAACCAGTTTCGAGAACACTGGTTCTCATCATCAGCTAAAATTCAACTCTATATCCAGGTAGGTGTTCCTATGGCTCGAAGGCCTATTTACTAATTAAAATGTAAATTGGAACTTGCACAGTGAAGCCAATCATATAATTGATATTATTGGTATGATTCAGTTGAACTACACACTCTTAATGCTTCAGTTACCTGTCATAATGTATAGAACCGGTTTTGAGAACACTCGGTTCTATACATCATGACAAGTAAGTGAAGCATTAAGAGTTTATAGTTCAACTAAATCATACAATAAAGTTTGTAAAGTTTAAATTTGATCATCTGACTGTTGTGTAGGAATGTACATCTTTCTTGTATATAAAACAGGATAATTCTTCTTCTCACATGCGCTACAGCCCAGGATGAGCCTTGGCCTGCCACAGCGATCTCTGCTTCCTCTACTTCCATCTTTACAACTTCATTGATAGAGGACAGTATTGCAGGGGGCATGAAATCGACAACCCTGCCAGTCACCTATCTTGAGGCTCTCTAGATTAAAGAACGTCACCTCTCTATCAGGCAGCTTCCCAATTGTCCTGGCAAGGCTGGGTGGATCCCATTCCAGACTTAGAAAAATTCCTAAGCAGGTACCAGAAATCAATCTGGGCCAGCATTCAGCAATGCTACCACTAAATCAAGGAGATGGTCATACAAGATATTTGGTACATAGATTATTTTCAAACTTAAACATAAATATTGATTTAATTTGTAAGCGAAATATAGAGACTGGCAAGATGTTTGTTTCCTTAAGTATATTTAGAGTTTATAAGCATTAAACCCAGAATATTACTTTTTTTAGAATATTTCTAAGGAACTGAACTGTTTTAGTGCTGTTACACCATATTGTAATATATTAGAATGTATCATTACAAAATAGACTTTTTAGATGACTTTTACACATACCAGTATTTTTCAATCTATGCAGGACACAGATGACAGTATTAATTTTTTTTATAATGCATTCTGTGGATATGACCATGTTGGCAGGAATGTAATGTAATACGTACATGTATAAATATGCACTCTTTCAGTTTTGTAATGCACAATTTTTATTGAAACATCTACAAGATGGTAGCTCACAGTTTAATGAAAATAAAACTTAGAAATAATCGTGTTTGTTGGAGTAAAGCAAATAAAGTCGATCTTATAAATAAACTTAAAATGTTAAAAACCATTGTGCAAAATGAAGATAAATGCCAGTTTTTTGAAGCTGTAAATTGTGCTTTTAAATAAGAAATGTATTCTTCCATATTTAACAGTTCTTTCAATTTGACTGTCATCCACTGCTTTTAATATACTAGCTATCCTTTTGGCTTTTATATATGAAATGATATTCTTTCATGTTGAAGTGCATTCCCTAAAGAAAGTTTAGAGTCCATCTGCTGTAGGTGAGAAAAACAATTCCCTACACTTAAATGATATGAAATAAGCAACAATTGTTTTCTCTAAAATGAAGGAACAATTGAATTAGCATTCTAGGTATTTACGGACTGCCTCGTGGTCTAGTGGTAGCATTTGTGATTTCTAATCCTGAAGCGAAGTTTGGGAAAAGCTTTTCTTTTCTTTCTTTTTTTTTTTTTCTTTTTTTAAATGAGTTTTCCCTTACCCTGAGAAGCTACGCCAGATAGCCTAAATGCCCAAGGCCCCCCGAGCTCATTTGCCAATCATCAATACATTTTATGTATCCATAGGGTTAAGGACCCCTCCCCCTTTGCAGCACCATAACCATATCAGCTTCATAAACTCCACTGGGACAATGCCGCGACATTATATGGGCATTCCGGCCTGAAAAGTCCGCTACAATACCGCCATACCAGGAGGGAGCGCTCACAAGTTCGTGAGACAATGGGCTGGGATGAAAAAATAAAAATAAACGTACTAAATAACACTGAAAAGCGTAACTCAAATAAGTTACCATTCATTTTTCCACATTTACGTGTCAGCTCCAGGGCCAGCTTTCAGGTGCAGTAATGCTTAGCTTTACTAATCTTTTATATACTACAAACACAACTATTATTTTCATGGTTTTTCCGGTTGTTTTTTTTTTTTTTTTTTTTTTTTTTTTTTTTTTTTTTTTTTTTTTTTTTTTTTTTTTACGAAATTTAAACTATTTCTGAGTGCTGACATACGAATTTATTGGTAACAGCGCACTGCTTTAGCACGATTCTTACACCGGTAATTCAGTTCTTCAATTCTTACACTTCAATTCAGGGCTGAAATGACCGATGCATTTAACTCGAAGGCTTGAGGTTCTTTTGCATGTCATATATCGACAACATGGGACCCACGGCTTTACTTCCCTTCGGGAAGTCTTATTTAAGATTTTTACTCCCGAAAAAATCCAACCCTGTTCAGGATTGTGCCCGCGATCTTGGGTTTAGGAAGTAAGTATGGTTACCACTACACCACCAGGACCAACTCACAGAATCAGCATTTTGAATCTTCTCTTATTGGCATGCTCCTTATACATTCCCTTTTCTTTTACCTCTTCCTTTGCAATTTTTTTCCTCTCAGCAGAAGGGTTCCCCATGATCTAGAACAAGGGTTGCTCAACCTATGGCACGCGTACCATTGATGGTACATGAGCTACTGTCGGATGGTACGTAAAATTATTAGCAAATAAGATAAATTAACATTTGTTTTACAAACAACAAGTATTTTACAGTTCTACTATAGCTAAACGAAAACAATAGATTTTACATTAACACAAACAAAAATGTTTGAAGCTATGCAAAAATAAGAGGAAAGTTCAATTTTAATCTTACAACAATGACGGAGTGCAACTCGCGTAAATTTGATAATTTAACAAAGGGATACATTCAGTCGTTTGTTTAGTTTTGAAAAGCATTTAAAAGTTAAGAAAACAATGGAATTACATTATTGTTGTTGAATTCCAGTTTTTATTTCTTAAATTGTCAGATTTATGTGTACTTTGTGGCATATTCAGAAGAATTAAACCAGAACATGGATAAAGGGGTTCATTAAAGGATTCTACTGAAAAAGCTCAAAAAAGAGAAATGAGTGTAAGCGTGGTAAATAATTTCACTCTGCCAGAAGTTACTACTTCTAATGCTAAGCATTCAACTGACGACATCAATGTGCAAGAAAGCAACAAAAAGCCACGTACACAAACAATACGTAAGTACAATATAAACTGTTTATCATATGGTTTCACAAATATTGGAGATGGAAAGGAAACCATTCCAATACTGCAGTGTGTGGTTTGTCATGAAACACTTTCAAAATCGTTCGATGAAATCTTCCCTTTGGAAATGTAATTTTGACACCAAACATGGTGAAAAACAAACTGTTGGAATTTTTTCAAAGAGAAAACTATCATATTTATCACCAAGGAAAAAACCAATAACCTCTTTTGCAGTATCTAACATGAAGGCTCTGGAGGCATCTTATGAAGTCAGTTTAAGAATAGTTAACGCGGGAAAAAATCACACATGATCGGATAGTCATTAACCAGCAGCAATAGACATGGTTAGAATGTTGGATGACAAGGCATCGAAACAATTCATGGCCCATGTTATTACTTACGTAAGATTTGTAGACGGGAAAACAGCGAAGTAAGAAATATTGTTTTGTGATTCACTGCCTGCTCAAACCTCAAATGAAATATTCACAAAATTAGACCAATTTATGAAATTTGATAATATAGAATGGAATAAATGTGTTGGCATTTGTTCTGATGGAACACAGTGATATTGTTACAAAGATTAAAGAAGTGACCCCAGAAGCAAAATGTGTACATTGTAGCATTCATCGCGAGTCTTTAACCGCAAGAACGATGGACTGTTGCCTCTAAACACAGTTTTAAATGAAAGTGTGAAAGTTGTCAACTTCATTAAACCAGAGCAATGGATTCACGATTATTTTCCATTTTGTATAATGAAATGGATGCTGAACATGATTCTCTTTTACTTCACATTGAAGTTAGGTGACTGTCGAGGGGAAATGTATTGAGTCATCTGTTTGAACTTCGTTCAGAAGTTCAGATTTTTCTCTGCAACTCATCCTCAGACTTCAATTATTTCACTGATGAGCTGTGGCTTGCCTGGTTGGTTTATTTGGCAGATGTATTTTGCCACCTCAACTAGCTGAACAACAGTTTGCAGGATGCGCTTACTTCCATATTTTTGGGACAAGATAAATCTGAGGCTCTGTAAGAAAAAAACCAAACTTCCTGACAAAGAAATCAATATTGAAAACACTACTTCACTTCCAATGTTAGGAGCTTTTATAAGTGAAAATGAGGTCCCTCTTCATTGCGAACTGACAGCGAATATTAAGGAGCACCTTGGGAATCTCATCTCAGATGTCAATGTATGCTTTGCTGAAAACCTGGATTAAAATTTTTGGATTAGAAACCCGATTTCCATTGCTGACATCTTAGCATAAACTTAAACTCCTTCCGAGAAAAACGAATTGATCGAACCATCAAGTGACGGAAGTTTCAGGTAAATGTTCAAGAAGATGAATTTAATAGACTTCTGGTTGGCAAGAGAAAGCGAATATCCAATGATCTGAAAAAAACTGTAAATTTTTTGTTGTTGATTGTGATTACTTACCTTGGTGAATGTGGCTTTTTTCCCCCTATAATTTATATTAAAAACAAGTACGGAAATAAGTTAAATGTTCATCCCATTTTAAGACTAAAATTAAGTCAGTTGAAACCAAATATTAAAGAACTAAAAAACTACACTCTTCGCACTTAAACAAAAGTGAGAGTTAGAAATTAGTTAAATTTGTAAAGTTAGTAGCTTTATTGATTGTAATTCTGAGTATTGGAGTAACAATATCAGTAATATATGTTTGTCGAAGCTTGTTTATGTATTCATTAGCTATATTTAAGCCTTAACAAAATTCGTTTTAAGATTTTTCATATAACAACCCTTTAAAAGGGAATAAATTAAAAATTTTACTCCAATAAATAATTAATTCTAAATACTATGTACAAGAATAACTAAATAAATTACCAATTTGTTATAGATGTGAATAAATGCCTGTTTTGAGCATTCTACCACAAAACAACGCATTTCTATCGTAAAATTTACTTACTGATATATCTAATATCCTGCATGGAATGTAAATGGTATGTCACTGAAAAAAGTTGAGAATCCCTGATCTTGAAAATAAATAACTTTTGGTTAATTATATTGCACAAATACAAGTTAGACGACACGTGCTTTGCACAAATATAAGTAAGAAGACACATGCTTTATATTAATGTAATTTTATAAAATTATTAAAATAGGCAGATATTCATGTGTTGCTAGTAGTGCATGAGTATAGGAGTGACACACTTTCTTCATATTATTTATCTTAAGTTTGAGCAATTCTCTGCACAAAAATTCACATCATTTGTATACCACCATATATTAGAACACAATAAAATTATACATAAATAATATACATATACTGGTATGGAGAAACTTTTCTATAATTATTGTGACAGACACGACATGACCCGCTATAATTTAAGGTTAAATGCCCTGTTATAGGTATTGTTCATTGTGTAATATGCACCCTTTATAATAGTCTACAATGTTTACATTACATAAATATCAAATTATTTTTATAAAATGTTCTGTTACGTACCTGTTACTTAAACAGAGTACAAAAATTAACATGCATCTCACTGTCATTTTACTTCCAGTTCATAGAACTGCAAACTTATGAATCTCAGATATGTTTGACTTTGTAAAATACGGATGTCACATACTCTCTGGAGTTGCTGTTAACCATTAAGATTCAGAAAATGACTGGTTTTGTTGACTTAAGTGCCCAGGATTGTATTTTGCTTGAAAATATTTGAATAACTCTTCTTCTTCTTTATCTGTCTCTTATGCCCTTAGGCGTCGGGTTTCTTCAGCTCTTTCTAAACTCTCCTCTATCTTCTGGCATTTATCGTAGCTATTATCTCTATTTTTCTCTGAATAGTGTAAATTTGCTCTTTGGGTTATTAGCCCTAGGCTGAGGTAGCCTGACATAGGGTTGCCTCCTTTCCACCTCCAGGCCTGCCTTTGGATAATCAACTCCTTAGTCACAAGCAGCGGCTTTTAAGGTGTCTCCTCCGCCTCTTCTGCTGTTTGGACTTCTCCTCTTCCGACTTTGGAGCCGTTGGACATCTTCGTTCTACGTTGCTTCTTAGGGGAGTGGAACCAAGATAGATATTTCCGATAGTACGAGATGATACCTTGCCAGGCCACTATTAGCGCTAGAAGAAGCTGAATAGCTACGTGATTGGTTGGCTTCGCATCAATGGTAAACATTCTTGTTTCCCCCCATTCCTACAAGTGAACACATTATTTTAAATACGTCAAGAGAAAATATAAAATAATTGTTACACAATTTTGTTTTAAAATAATATAAAACTTTTAAATGTGTTAAATAATTAAAGCTTTAATGAAAAACATAATATATATCTACACACGCATAGTTACAAAGTGGGGCCGGCATGTATCGAGAGATGCTGTATCTCAGTAAGACAATATACCGCTAAATTTAAAATGTTTTAGTTCAGCACCAGACCACACGAGCACTTCTGTAGTTACCCATTTCCTCATTTTAATATGCACCATGATTCTGTGCTTCTTAGTCCGAATTTTCCCCTTTGGCTTGTCAGGCAAGGAACTTGTTCGTACTGAACCACTCTGGTGCAGGAGCTACGCTTCCTTTCACGAACGGCAGCGGAGAAAACCGAACCCAACTAAAATCAACTAATGTAGGCGGATAATTACCAAGATGTTCATGTCGGCCTCGTGGTCCAGTTGGGTAGAGCGTCATGCTATTAGCGGGAAGGTAGTAGGTTTGCTTTTCCATGAGTCAACTTTCATTCTTTCTTTCTTTCCTTTTTTTTATCTTCATATGTATACTCTTATCTTACTATAATAAACGTTACTATTTTATGAACTGTTGTTGTTCATTTGGTTTATTTACGGACGCTCTTTAACATCTCAGCTCATTAGCGTCCCATTCAATTCAGGGCGTGAAACGGCCGACAAATTTTGCTCAGAGGCCTCTTTTTTCAGGCTTGGGGTTCTTTTTCGTGCCGTAAATGTACACACGAGACCCACGGCATTACTTCCCTTCCGAAGAATTTTTACACCCGAAAAAAATCCATCGCTCTTGGCCGGGCTTGAACCCACGATCTTGGGTTTAGAAGGCAAGCATGGTTACCACTACATCAACAGGACCGGCATTTTTAGGAATGACAACGCATAGGTTGCAATTTTACTTTTATTTCATGTACTTTGCAAATTTAGATTGGGATAGGTTTTAAAAATTTGCAAAAGCTATACTGTTAACGCATAGGTTGCAAATTTTGGATAGATTCGGTTAGCTTAAGTTAAAAATATCTACAAATTATACTGTTAAAAGCATATGCCTTTTCCCATATCATAATTTTCATTGCGTTTTACATTGCTAATTTACACTTTCCCATTCAATTTCACTATATATAGAATGTGATTAACTATTAACATGCATCCTAAAAAGTTCTTTTTTTGCATTACATTGCATATTTCTGTGCGTTGCGACAGCTATGTCCGCCTGTATTTGTTGAAGTCGCACTACACTATCGATGCAATCATTCCGCTGTTTTCTCCCCTGCCGTTTGTGAAAGAGGGATGATCCTACACTATAGCGGTTCAGGAAGTAACAGTGCATGACAAGGGCGGCCCTACCAGTAGCTTCGCTACCACGGGGATACCCAAAGGATCATCGACCTCTAGGGAGGGTTTAATAACTCAACTCATTTTAAACATGCTCTCATTTGAACACTTACAGTCTTAAATTTTAAGAAATGACATATGTCTATGCATTAGTAATTTTATTAGAGATAAATGAATCATTTGTTAATTTCTTAACTATCATTGCTTGAAACTTAGGACATTTTTGCATCCTGTCCCATTCAATCGCTCAATGTACTCCCACCCAATCAAAAATACTATATAATTTCAGTAAAAGGAGAATAGAACTCATTCTGCTTTATAAAATGTAATAAAATGAACACACGTGTTTTTTAAAACTTGGAATACAAATCAACCGATTTTATTTCAAATATTTCAACTATTACTGAACTGCCAGGAGTAAAATAATAATTTCATTTGTCAATTTATTTTCATTTAAATTTTTAAATTAATGCAGAGCCTTCTATCATGAAACAAGGATTTGAACAAAATTATTTTAAAAAAAATGCTGTTTTGCTATGAGTAAAATGAAGCCATATTTCAAACAAGAGTAAAAAAAAATAGAGTTAATATTTGTGGGTAATTATATTATGAATCAAAATAATGGCTGGATAGTCTTTTTAAGTACACGTTCTATGCCTGACCAAAAAAAAAAAAGTTTTACTATAAGAAAGAAGCGTTGATAATTCTACCTCCACAAAATTCACGTTAAGCGGATTCATGCACTGTATATATGTAAAAGTATGAATATATTTTTCTGTTCCTTGTTATGCAGCTACTTCCTATGCAAGCTGGTGAACAGTTCCGTTTCAGTTGTACCATATTATCATTTCATTTATAAGCAGAACAATCCACTTCAACGATAAAGAATCCTGAGCTTACTAAAAACTCATCAAAGTCTTTATGAAGCTCTAAAATCACATAAGGGCTGATAACATTTGTCACGATCACTTCACACTTTGTTCTTGCTTATAACAAAACGGCTGATTATGCTGCATTGTATGGAATACAAAACATGCTCCGCTGCTGTCACTATTCGTTTTTTAAGTCCGAAATCTATAATTCTAATAAATGTAGAAAGTGTAGCACCAGTTGCAGCGGAAACATTTAGCCGATTTGTTTTCACTTTTGCAGATGTGTTATTTCAGACCTTTCACTGTTAGTAGTCAAGAATTCAACTAGCATTTTTTTAACAGTAAACGTCACTGTTCATTTTCTCTCTCAAGAAACTGATAAAAATATTCAATTATGGATTAAAACATATTTCTACATTGTTAAAATTAAAGTAAAGAAGCACAATGCAGTATAAATATTATAATAAATAATGCACTGACCTTTTTTTTTTTGTTTCATTTTATTTATGCTGCAGCAATGAGAACTTCCACTTCATTCTATACATCGACACCTGTTTACAACTGTCGACTAGAAAGAACATTTTTCAACAAAATAAGTCAGTTATGCATTGTAAACCTTCTCCAACAATGGAAAATACAAATCACTAATGTAAGATAATATTCAAAATTTAAATGTGTGGAAAACAAAGTTCTAATCTTACGTCATTGTTATTGGGGTAAAGAGAAAGGAAACAAATAGAAAATGTATATTTGAGATAATAAGTATGGCATTTTGCAGGATATAGTAGGAAGAAAGAACATTTTAATACTTTTTTTTTTTGCATATGTTTGCATTTTGTAGGACAGTTCATTTTAAAAAAGGAATGTACTGCGAAAATAAGTGTGCATAGTCACCTTAGCATATCTACTTGACATACAAGAAACTTAGTAACGATTTTTTTTAAATAGCGAGAAATATGCACACGTGGTGTAAGAGAGTTCACTTCATTAAAATATTTCGAATATTAATTTTTCTCGTTTTAATAGTATTTTTAATATGTCTAAATTAGGTACCGAAATTATCATTTATTATATGCGTAACCTGGGATCCATTGACATATGAGTAATGAACTTGATCATTTTAATGTACAATTATAAGATTGAGTTAAAACAGTTTCGGCGATGCAATCCACTCAAGCACGAAAAGGTATCTTTTCTCTCTCTCTCTCTCTCTCTCTCTCTCTCTCTCATACAATAATAGCTTTCTCATATTCTTATTAAACGACCCTCTTCTTACTGCACTGACGTTGAACTATCTACCTGAAATGTACACCAGATGTCGTCGTAGTTTTAAAATGGCTGTCGGAGTTGTTGGATGGTGAAAGTGGAGTTCTTGGCAGTCATTGCGACCGTCATTGCTCTGATAGCGATTAAGGGCTGCGTTTTGAATGTTTGCAAATAACTGGATATCTCTAACACGTATTCATAATACTCAGTGCGCTGACGTACTTCGCATGTTTTGTTGATTTCTGTTTTGGTGATATTAAGTTTCAGTTTTTTAACATTCAAGAGACCGTGACCAGCACACAAAAATTATTGCCAGTAGGACAAAAATTTTCACAGTTTATCCACATCAACACAAACGAATTCAGAATTTAGCGACAGCTGATGTCATTGTCATGGGTCATGTTATATTAAATACCCGAGAAGTTTAGGTATACTATTCGTGCACCTGTCAAAAGTGTGTCTCATAAGAAAAACATTTTCAGTGCTGGTCATCACCGATTTTTCTTAGTTTGAATGAATTCTTAGTGGAAAATAATGGTTCCTTCGAAAAAATGGCTAGTATTTAAAACATTACGACCTACTTCATCGTTGCATATAATGTCAGAAATCTATCAGTCAGTGACATAGGGAATAATTTATTTGAATGTAAGGTTCATTTAGTAAATATGCTAGCTAAATCAAATGGAAGAGGAAGTGATAGTGGATACTGTGAGAATCAGTGCAGTGATAGCAGTGATAGACATCGAATATGCAGTGGAGATCTTCTTACACCTGTACCTCCTACCCTACAGCAGCCCATGATGGATGGCCCATCGCCTGTTGCAAAACATTATCGAATGACAGGGTCCTCATGTCAGGCTCTGCGGCATGCAGTAGCTGCCCTTAACAGACTTGACGATTTTAGCTGTGAAAAAATTGGTTCAGGCTTCTTCTCGGAAGTATTTAAGGTAAGTGAAATCAATACTTTCTACAAACTTTGTCTTAGTTTGGTATAGGAGTTTTTTCATGCATTTTACCACTTAAGTAATTTTAAAGCATATTCAGGTGGCATCTGCCAGCAGAATTAGGATTTGGAAGAGATTCCGTTAGCTGGGTATTAAGATTATAAATTTACAGTCTATAAATGGCTATTGTTTTGATGCATTTTATTTTATTTATTTATTTTTTTTTGTGCACTATGATTGATGCAAATTTTGCCATTCAATGTGGCATTTGGATAGTAGAATATATTAACTAAGCCTGAACTCACATACTTTTTGAAATGAAAGAGAAGTGGATAATATCTCATAGCTAAAAGAATTTGCTTGTGTTCTTCATAAAAATGTTGTTGATTTAAAAAGAAGAAGAAGAACAAGAAGAAGAAGAAGAAGAAGAAGAGGAGGAGGAAATATAGCGGTTTAATTAATGGAAATAATTTTAATCTCAATCAATATTTATTGCAATATAGTTACATATCTAATAGTAGAAATGCAGATATACAAGAGATGATGAAAAGATCATATTTAAAGAATGGAACTTTTGGGATTTTCTTGGCAAGCTTTGCTGTATATACCTAGCAAGGACAGCAATTGGACAACTTTATAGGAGGTTGAGATTTTAGCTAGAAGATTAACCTTGGGATAAATATCTTCAAAACCTTGTTATGGAAAAAAAAAAGAACTTATAGCAATTGTCATTATTATTACTGCTATTGGGTGTACCAAAATTTATTTAGGTCTGTTAAAATTATTAATTGTTTAAGTTTTCTTAGTTCAAGGAGTGTTTCATATAAATGGTATTATAGGCATCTATCCCAAAGATTCTGCGTGGTTTCTTATTTTACGCAATTCATGAGCTTAAAAATTGTTGTGTTGACAATTTGTGCAGAACCGTGCAAAACATGAACAGAAATACTTCATTTTTATTACATGCTATAACAGAAAAACAAAGGTCATATTACCTTATTTGTTTGTAAAGAAATTCCAATGCAAAAAACAGTGCTCAAGGTTTTTGAAACAAATTCTGGTGAAATGAGTAGGATATAAAATAACATTTCAATTCTTTTCTGTTGTTTGTATTGCACAAGAAACAAGTAGTTATGAGAATGTTGCTGTAGCATCTGTGTCATATTTTATAATTGCCACTAGAGCTGACATATTTCAGCATACTTTGTATGATAAATGCTATGCAGTATTAGTAACACAAGTCATGCAGTAACAATTAGAAAGATAATGGCCTGTTTAAAAAAAATTCATTCCTTGAAAGTTTTTCTTAAAACATAATTTGTGGTTTCTAATATGAATACAGACATTTTTTGATGATCAAAAAGCTGAACTTTTTTTAATTATGAAACTAGATAAGTTACTGAATACATTGCAAAAATTGGCAGTATTTTAATATTCAAATCAAACTACATGATTGTCATAGCAGATTTAATTGTTAAGAAATTGGAAAAGATGAACTGCAATATCTGTGTAGATAATTGAATATTAGAAATAGTTTAAAGAAGTCTTTTTGCTTATCCTGGGAATATTCCAAACAGCCATAGATACTGCAGACAATGCAAAAGTTTTTTCTTGTGAACTTTTCTTTCTTTGTTTTAACTTAATTTGTTAAAAATAAGGCAATATGTACTTAACATATCACTAAGGCATTGATCTCATCCTCCAAAAGTGATTTTTTGCAAACATTTGTTTGTGGTTCTTATTTTATTTACTGGAATGTGGTTTAAAAATGCATATTGCAGATTTCCAACTGATACAACTACATAAGTTCTAAATCATTTTCTAAATGTGTAGAGCATATTAATACATATATGTTCAGTTGATTCCCTGTTTTATTTCTCCCACATGCTGTAAAAATGCTTCACTAACATCCATACATTAAACAATGTGTTAATTTTTACTTAAATACCTACACAAAATTCCAAATTCTGACATATATGCATTGCGCAGTATTTGTCTTTCTTATTACTACAGGATGCCTCCCCCCCCCAAAGTAACCAAAATCATATATTCAGGACACGTGTCAAATGTTAAAAATGATGAAGATCCTGAATATTTAAAAATTGGTGGTAGTCTTTTGAATGTGATGTGCTACTAAGTGACTATGTCAATATGAACTTTTTAAGAAATAAAGAAACATTTGTACAAAAACCAAAATATTCATTTCATGACAATAATACTAGACAAAATACAAATCTGCATAGACTGGTATCAAAACTTTCTTGCCATCAAAAAGGAGTTTATTACGAATGCAATTAGACACAAAACTCTTTTCCCTAACCTAAAAGCCTTAATAAACCATGGTAAATCCTTCAAGTCTACTCTCAAAAAACACCTGTATAAAAAGGTCTGTTATTCTCTAAAAATAAATAACAAAATATTTTACTGATTGAATTGATTTAATATCAGTGTAAAAGTAAACAACATATTATAGATATGTGTACTGTTTCTTATATATGTAGAAAAATGTATACAATTGTAAATTACAAACTCTGTTTAAAAGTCTTCGACTGTTTTGCGAACACATGGAATGCTCTAGGATCTAGACAATAAATGTTTGTTTTCTTGGTTGCAAAAAAACTAGATGACTGTTTTGTGGGATGTAAACTTACAATAGAATTATTTTAAATTTTCATCTTCATTATTATAAACAATAAAAGCACATGCAACACTTGTTATGACCAAAAATATTCTTCTCAAATTCTTCTGTTTTTAAGCTCAACTCTGGCTCTTTAAAGTTTGCAGTATAGCATATATAAAGAACATAACCAAAATGTCAGCATATTTACTGACTCATAAGACACTTTAAACACAATAAATGACAAATATAGATCATCTGTGTCCTCACATTTCTCTCTTCAGGATCTGGGAAACAGAGGAAACCATGGATGCATTTTGGATTCATATCCCTATTAATATACATTAATTCATTTTTGATAACTTATTACTTTACCAGATTAAAAATAAGCAAATTTGATTACAAACTAACACATTCTATGGCTGTGCATAATTAATTTTTATTTCTGAATAATACCATTGAAATGGTTTACCTTAAAACTGGTGTTAGCAGTTCAAATGCACATAATAATACCTATCTACGACAGATCAAGCAGTTTTAGAACTTCAATTACAACATTGTAAATGAACAAATATGGCTTTGATGACACGTTCTTGTATTTGGTGCTAAAGTTGTCTGTCATAAGTTCATAATTTTACAAAAATTCATTTTAAACATTAAATATAATAAATGCCCTTTCATTTCTTGTATAAATTAAGAGTTCATAAAAATAATATTTTTATCATCTTATCATGGAATTGTCCACTTGTATTTAATTTCAATATAATGCACATATTTTCATTCATAGGGTTGAGTCTCCATCAAACCTGGCATTGAGGAGAAACTTATTGCTCCAATTGAACTGTGTGATCATCTTGGCCTAATTATTAATGATAACTTGCATGGAAATTCCCATATTGCTTGTACTACTACAAAGTATTAAAAAAATTTTCTCTTGGAATGTTTGAGACAGACTTCCAAAATTGTGTTATTGCCAGTATATTTTAGCTGCTTTTTTCATATGATCTCATGATCTGAGGTATTCATCTGCTTCTAATTTCTTTTTGCTCCTTCAAAAGCATAGTTGGTATATTACCTAGAGGTAGATGTCATATTTTTAAGACATGCAAAATAATATCTCTATTCCTAGCATATGTCACACTAGCACACTTCAGCTTGACTGCATTTTGAGCACCACAACAACAGCAAAAACTAGAAGTTCAGAAATAAATTTTTAGATTATGCATGACTTGTCTTCTGCCTGCTGTTCAAAATATTGCATTATTTGCTGAACTATTTCAATCTATTATTTATTTGTGCTTCTCTAGTTCTTATTACATGTGTATGTGCATCCCATCCCATAATATAAAATGTGGTGCAGGTTAGTTATCAGGTGTATGGAATTTTGTTGTTTCCTATATTAATGCAAGTTTATTTGTGGCATTAATGATGACAAACATGAACATTTTGAGGATTTATTTCTTTCCTCAAATAATTGAATAGAAGGAAAAGTGTTTTCTGAATATGGCTTTACTGCAAAATTAATTTCTGGTAAAAATGTAAGGTTAGACCAAAACTTTTCTTAGCAAGTTAAGTCATAGTAGTGTTAATTAAAATGTAAATTGGAACTTGCACAGTGAAGCTAATCATATTAATTGATATCATTGTATCCCACAGTTGAACTTTAGCCTGCCTGAAGATGGGAACTAAATGTTCTCGAAACCGGTTCATACATTTATGAAAAGTAAGTGAAGCTTTAAGAGTGTGTAGTTCAACTGAATCATACAACGATATCGATTAATAGTGGTGCCCAGGAATATCGAGACAGTAACTTGTAAAATTTTATAAGTGTTTTACATCCTTCCAATTGGCAAATTTTTCAAAACAATGAATGGAATGGATGAAATGATGACACAAATGAGTTTGAAGTCATTAGTGGCTAATGCTAGTATTTTCTTTATAGAATAAAGAAAAAAACTACAGAAAATACCTTACCCTGGCAACAGGTCCTAATGGAGATCTAACCCAGGCCCATCTGTTGGCAAGCAGATGCACTAGCATATGAGTCACAGCAGTGGACATATGATGTGTATGTGATTTATCTTCACACATGTTATGAATATTTTTACGGAACAAATTCTAATTCTAAACATTTGCTCATGATTTCACAACTATTAAGTCTAAGAAATGCCAGATAAACAGTTTCTTTTATTTGACATTTCTTAATTTAATAGTTTCCGCAGAGAGGTCTTTAGTAATTATGCATTTAACCTAAAGCAGGAGAAAGTTAAATTTGTTTGCTTAAACATACTTGCAAATGAGTAAAATCATGCAGCTGCAAAGTGATCATGATTTCAAATGTCAGTCCATTTACCTAATTCAGTACTGCAGCTGTGCATATAACAGATAAACAGCAGTAGAATAGTCCCAATTTGGTCATGAACCAGGCAGCCCACTATCTTGTGTAGTTATGAGGGAGCTTAGGCAGAATATGTGATGGAAAATCAAGTACCAAAGAAAACCTGCTTATATACTACTTTTTCTACCACTAAGGAAAGTCCTGATTCAGAAGTGACTGCTTTGAGAGGCTACTGATTTGCATTACTTCCAAACAGTTCAATATTTAATTTCCTGTAACTCTTGCTTGATGCATTTTTATACATTAAAAGAAGAAGAAAGAAGGGGAAGTCTGTAGGGGGATTTCTATCTTGTACTTGAAGTTTGTATTTGCAGGAACCTCACTGCAAACCAATGTCTCAGTATGCTTGTGGAGTATTCTGATCAGATCTCTTGTCACGTGCATTCCAAGGAAAGTGTGCCTGGAGTTTTATACAGAATGGTTGTTGCAATACAAAATTAAATTGAATATTTTAAACAACTTTTATGTAATTATAGTGAAACAGTATATTAATGGCAAAAGTCATATACCTATATAATAAATATAGGGAAAACTTTCATTATTTCAATATGAAACAATATTGCATTTAAAGAAGTAATGATCTCAAGCCTCTCTCTACTGTCAGGGGTGGTCGGAGTGGCCAAGATGCAGACTTGTGAGTGGGAGGCCTGGGGTTTGATTTCCACCAGGACCATCTCCCCTGATTGAGGGCTTTTGAAGGTTTTCCTCAGTCCTCATAAATGGTAAATCCCAGGGAGGTACGCTAAGCTTAGGCCTGGAACAATGCCTCTCTTAAAAAAAATCTTTCCCAGTTTATCATTTTATTTCATGTATCATCAGTGTTCACCGCCTGTGATCCCTCAGGCATTAGTAGTTAAAATGGGCATTAAACACTATTTAAAAAAAATAATAATGTGATAACCAGTAATTTCATTAGTAGTAAGCTGTTATTGGAAGTCAGCTGGTGAAGTTTGTGGGAATTCATGAAATAGTGACCTTATTTCAATATAAAGAAAATACACACTATATAAAAATTGTATTCTAAGCCTTTTTCTATGCAGTCATTGGAAGATAAAATTGAAATTGAAAGACTTCATCTTGCAGATTTCAGACTTTAATCAAAAGGTCATTGACAATCATAAGAATGAATTACTTTGTTAAAATTTTGATTAAATTCTCTAACTTTCTCTCTGTTATGTTCAGTCATGCTGCACAAGTGTTAATTTTAGCTATTAAGATCCTATCAGTTTGCGATCTATATTACTAGCTGTAGCAGTGATAAAGTTATGCACCTTGTCTTTATGCTATCACAAGCTGCTACTAGGATCAAAACAAGTGGAAAAAAATTTAGTCTAAACCTTGCTTTTCCTCAAAATATGAATTTATAGCAATATAGATAAGAAGAAAAAGGATAAAACGCTTGGAAAATCACAGATTTTGAATATTTCAAACAGCTGATGTCCTTCGATAGTAAATTTGATCTGTGACTTTTAAGTTTTTTGTCCTTTTTCTTCTTATCTGGTTATTGTTATTTTAGTTACATTTCATTGTATAATCTTTTGTGTGTGTGTGTGCGGGTGTGCGTGAGAGAGAGAGAGAGAGATGCAAATGCAAATAAAATTATGATTGTGAATAGTTAGTACAATAAAATAAATATGCGTTCTTTATGAAAATCAACAGTACTGGTCAAAAGTTTCTGAAACATATCTAATTTAGGTAAAGTAAAAAAATATCAAAGAAAAAAAGAAAAGTAAAATTAACTGAAATGTACAAAATTTTTATATATATGTATTACCCAGTCATGTTTTACCAACAGAGTGACAAATTTCACATTTGAATTGAACAGTTTATATATTCTTGTTATGAATTTTTTTTTATTTTTTATACTATTTTTGACATTCTGTGAGCAAATTTTTCTAGGAAGAATGCCAGGATGTTGTTCCAAGAATCCTCTTGGGTGCAAGTATCCACAGTACTGGAAATAAAAAAAAAAAAAACAGCCCCAAACTATAGGTCCTAGTAGCGCGTGGTATTCATACTTGCCTCGAAGACTCAAAGTTGCAGGTTCAAACCCAACCTGGGTCTATGGATTTTTTTAGGGTGTAAAAATCCAAAGTAATGGCTTCCTTGGTCCCAACTTGCAGATTTATAGCATGTAAAAGAACTTCAAGTATGAAGTTGAAGCCCCTGAGCAAAATTTTGGCATTTCAAGCCCTAAATTGAATGGAATATAATGACCAAAGATGTTAAAGAGTATTCTTAAATAAACCTAATAATTACAGTAATAAACCATAGTAGACCTTTAAGAAGTAATGAAGGTAAAAATCTGTGTGTACAATGGTGAAACCTGTTTATGACTTCTTCATGATGCAGTTAGGTATTAGTTTTCAAAACAAAAGCCATTGTTTAAGCTTTATGCTGAATTGAACAGTATTGGGGAGTATCCAGAAACTTTTGAATAGCAGTATTCATTTGTTGCATAAATCTAGAAAATGAATAACTGTCATTTGAAGAATTGATTGTGGATAATCAAAATTTATGAGGAAAGGAGGAGACAGTTCTGTACATTTCTCATCAAAGGTCTTCCAACTATTGTGTTGTTTGCCAGTAGTGACTTATAATATATAGTTGAGCTGCATCACAAATAAATTTAGTTACATATATGCTTTCAACAGCATTGGTCAAGCTAAATATGATAGATAATGTGGTTTTGCTTTTAGTATTTTAGTCAACATTTTGGTAAATGAGTTGTGATAGAGTGTAAGGGCTCCTATAAATGAATGCAATATAAATGGTGATTTGGATGTCAGGCTTGTCTCATCTCAGGAATTACATGACATTTATGATGGTCAGCCAAATCTTGCTTTATTATTCTCTGGAGCTTATTCTAGCAACAATCATTTTACCGTTTTCCTGATGATCTCATTTATTGGCAAAGTATGCTAAAGGTTGATCATCAGTGAATGAATAGTGTTTAACGCCCGCCTTTGCTACAGAGGCACCACAGGCGATGGACACTGATGATACATGAGATGAAATGATATATTGGGAAAGGATTTTATGGAAGGAATCGTTCCAGGCCTAAGTTTAGGGTACCTCCCCGGCATTTGCCATTTATGAGGACTGAGGAAAACCTGGAAAAAACCTCAGTCAGGAAGTACGGTCCTGGCGGTATTCGAACCCAGACCTCCCGCTCACGAGTCCGAAACTTAACGACCTCGGCCACCCGTGGCGGTTTTGATCATCAGTGCTGTAAACAAGCAGCTACACCATTTGTTTTCCACTAAGATCAGTGTTTGACTCCATTGGCTTGTATTTGTGGCAGAGGAAGGTTAGCACCTCTGCAATTCAGCCTATCACCACCACCTCTCGTGCAACATGGTCTGAAATGCAATCACAACTTGAAAGTGTATTACATTCTGTTCACTGATTGTTTCATTTGCTTGGTTGGCTTACAAAAATCATCATATTAAAAATGTTGCAGTGCAATGTTAGAGGTTTTATCTTCTTTTAAGGTAAAGAACATTGTAACATTTTAGATCAAGTTCCTGTAATAGTGTCATTCTCAATTACTCTTCAACAACCACTGCGGCTGAACAGTGGTTGTTGCAAAGCATAGTCCATCAGCTAATTAAGTACCTTAAAGTTGAATTGCAGATGTGACTCATATGCAACTGGTGATCTTATTTATTTGTAGATTCCTCACATATATGCACCTGTATCTGTTTTGAATAAAGCTGTATGTCAAAAACCATTGTTTATTTTGTTGCTGTGACAAACTCTAAATAATGTTGAACACATTCATGCTTTGCAAGTACAATGTATTCTGTCATTGGGAACATGTTAAATTGTCATATTCATTTCAGTTCCTGGAAAATTCCGTGAGTTGGTAAAGCATCACAGAGACATATGAACATAGAATTTGTCATTTACAATCATCACAGTAGCACACATTGTATTACAAAGTATATCATTCATCTGCATGAATGGTTACAATAAAAATGAAAAGCAACGCCTAAAACAATTCAGCCAAAACAACAAAAATCAGAAACAGTCATATAAATTTTACTATATACATATTTAATATATAAAATCATTACAGTGTTTTTAAATCCTTATAATATATTGTCACTTTACAAAATAATGGGCTTTTTACACAGGTATTTTCTAGAGCAGATTTAAGGGATTTGCCATTGTTTATTAAAGCTTTTAGGCTAGAGGGAAGATTGTTTTGTACTAAAATGCATTTGTATAAAAATAATAAATAAATAATAAACTCCATTTTGATGGCAGGAAACTGTTGAAACCAGTTTGTGTAGATTTGCTTTTTGTCTAGTATTCTTGTCATGTATTGTATAAAAATTTCTTTATTTCTTATATAAAAGTTTATGAGAAATAATGTATATTCAGGTGGAAGAGTTAACATTTCAAATTGCCTAAAGAGGCTTCTGCATAAATAGTTCAGTGTTTTTGACAATCTGGTAACACTGTATAATTAATTTTTGTTATAGTGATATTGTGCCCATGAAGTACTTCTCTATGATGAGATTCTTGAGCATGCAGAATTTAAAATCTTTTCTTATAATGTCTGATTTTAACCTAAAGAACTAATTTATGAACAACAACAATAATGATAATCATAAATTAGTTCTGTTATTATTATTTCCCATATTTAGTAAGATTTTTATTAATTATATAGTTATAACATGTTTATATAAAGATTATCTGTCAATTGTGAAACATCTGAAAAAATATCTACGTTCAGGTCAGGAATACAGTGATTTTAGTAGTTTCCATAAAATAAGCTTGAATATACAGGCTAATAATTGTAGCATTTGCAAGAAAATATCATGATGCAAAAAATTAAAGCATATGCACTGGTGTTGTCATAGTTAAATCTACCAATACCATGATCTTCAAACTTTGTTTAACAGAAGCACTTTTATGGTCTTATAATTAAGTGTTCATTTCAGCTGTGAATATTATATTTAATCAAGTTCATATTGTAAGTCCAAATTGCTTGTGCAATGCTTAAGTGTTGCATTGACAAGAGGATTCAAGTGTATTTTGTTCTTCATATCACATCTGTGCTATCCAGAAATTCTCGGGAACTCATGTGTTCAGCTAAATGGTGACCATACTTTCCTATTGTTGTGTGGTGTATTCAAAATTGAGGAGATGCAGTGGCTCATTTTAAGGTAAATTCAAAAGGAGGAGATATCTATAATAAGTATGGTTTTAAATAGCGGGAATTTTCACAATGAAATGCAATATAATTATGCAATTTTTATGAGGAAATCACTCAAATTTCACTAATTTTGTTCCACTTGGACATGTTTCGAACACTGTTGCTTTCATTATCAGCATGATACTACTGTCAGCTGTCCAGCTTGGTAAAAAAATATTTCTCTGTAGATTTTATGAATAGGTTATTGTTTGGAAGACCAAAATTAACTAAATATTCTCTGTTTTTGTTTATTAATATATTTTCCCATTTTGTTAATTCTATAGCATTCCAAGAATGCAAATTCCAAAATGACCAAAACTCTTCGAATACCCATAGAATTAACATTGGAGAATATATTTATAAAAAACAAAAGAAATATAGCTAATTTTCATCTTCCAAACAACAATAATATCATTACCAAATTTGTAAAATCTACAGAGCAACAATTGAATACCGCACTCAGAAGCTGGCAATATAATCATGCTGATGATGAAGGCAACAGCCTTCAAAACATGTCTAAGTGGAACAAAATTAATGAAATATTAGTGAATTCCTCATTAAAATTGCATAATTAAATAAGATATCCTTAAAAATCCTCCAGGTCTCTTAAGCAAAGCATGAACCACCTGAAAGCTATTTTAGATATTTTTCAGCATATTAAATGTCAATTTAATATGCCAAAACATAGCCTCTTTTGTGAAATATTGCTTCAGAATGCCACTGTGTACAATCTCAGATGGTAAAAAATGCTATGTCAGCAGAGATATTGAGATCTTGTAATTGATTAATGGCTTTAGAACAAATTTTCCAGAATAGAAATATTATATTACATGCATCTTTTCATATCTTATCCTACTGGTGAGTTTGTATAGTTGCTTTAGGGGGAAAAGAGTAGCATGTTTTGTTTTGATTAACAGAATAGATGAGGTAATTCTGTTTTTAACAGCCAAAAAGAAGGTAAATAAATAAATTGAGTTCAAACATATTGGCTCTTCCAGTTAAGCACTCACAGAGACAAGTTTTTGTATTCAGTTGAGTTAAAGCATCAATATCTTATGAATGGCTCAAAGAACTAACTGTAAAGCTTATCCTAAATAGTTTGCAATGAATCTCTTGTCCCTCTATTAATACTGCTGCCTCTTGTAGTGAAATCCAAGTAATTTTTGACAATACTGTAGCAGATTTTCAAAGCATATTAAAACTATTTGTAGGTAAAATTTTGTCTCTCGTTTAATGTAATATCAATGTTAATGCTGTGTAGAAATTACAATTTTATAGCTTCTGTACACTAATCATGTTTTTAAAATTACTTAAAACGTCCCAAAAGTATACATAGTGGTTGCACAGTTTTGATCTATTAATATTTTAACCGTTTAATTCATTTTGTCAGAATATGTGCATCTAGTTCAAGAAAAAATTTAAATGCAAGCATTTTTATTGTGACCTATAAGATCTATAATATCTAAAAGTCTGTTAAGAAACTAGGAATGGTATCAAAAGGCCTGTTATGTTTCTGCTACACATATGATGATGTTGGCCCAATTTAAAGCACAAAAGTATTACCGCCAGAATGAAATTACGGTTTATACATATCAGTGGGATATACACATTATGACTGTCATAAGTGAGGGGGTTGTTTGCATATTTAACACGCCAAAACCTTAAAACCATTTTGTGCCTGAATGAAATGTAGAAGGTCAGGGTAGGTGTTATGATCTCTGCCCCTCCCGAACCGTCGGTAAGAAGAGTGCTATTTTTAACTTCAGTAGGAGGAACTTTCCAGAAATAGAAGGAATTTCAGTGCCACTTAGATGACATTATGCTTGGAATCGGAAAACCGAACCTAACATTAGGCGTAACTCCAAATACAATGCGACTCTTTTTTCTTTTCATCTATTTTTTTTTATATATATTTATGTAAACAATGTCGAGAAACCTGAACTGTGCAAATCACAGCACGTTGCCCTAAAATGGCAGGGATCAGTTTTCATCCAGGTTTATTGGCGTTTTAACTATAATTCCTAAATTGCTTAAGTGGGGATTTTAAAAATAATATATTAATTACCAGTAAATTAAAAGCAGCACAATTATTCTGTCCTTCAATGTATATAATCTAAGTGGGGATTTTAAAAATAATATATTAATTACCAGTAAATTAAAAGCAGCACAATTATTCTGTCCTTCAATGTATATAATCTGTCACGTTGAACGATGTTAGCCCATAAGTTGTTCAATTTGGAAATTGGCTAAAGCCGGTATTCAAAAGTTTTAGAGAATACGGTAATGAATTGTGTATATTAATCGAACATACATTATTTTGCAGTTGTGTGTAATTATTTATTTAATTTTTCATACTGTATGCTGCTATAGTCCATCCAATAGTCGTATTTTCAGCGCAGAAAGTTGATTGTTATTGCTGCAGGCCTTCAGAGCCAATGTAGGATTAGTATTAGCCACTTCTCTGATGCGTAAAAATGTTTTGTTTTTTTTAATATAAAATAAAAGCCAAAGTAAATAAGACAGACTTCGTGTTCAAAAACAAAACTACTGACATTTTACCATACTTAAAGTATATGTAGGTTTACCATCTGTAATTCTTGTCTACCACGTAAACTGTGTGCCGCTGCAGTTCTTTTCCCCGTATAATATGCAGTTTACTGACATTTGCCTAACCTAAATGCTATTCGGGGCCCTACAGTACTTACATACTATCTCATCTCATTCTGTGAAATTCCAGTCTCTTTTGGGGAAATCGAGGCAGTTGTTCGGTGCAGTCATGGATATTTTAGTTCATCAGTAAGTACAAAATTACTCGGTTCTACCTGGTCATCGTCAGCTTTTAAGCCCTCTGCAGAGAGCAATTGTTGATCTGTAGACTGTACACGTTATCATGTTGTATGTAGGCAAGTGTCAGATACTGTTGAAGAGAAGTGAAAAGCAATTTTTAATGTGTTTCAAAAGATTGATATTTCATGTTGCAAAATGGTTGAGTTTGCGATGTCTTTGCGTGGGACATATTCTCTAATTGAGAGAATTTTTTTTCAATTATGGGGAACATTTGGTTGGCAGAAAGGGGTAGACTTTCAGTATCTGCTAAATGTTAAAATTAATTAATTGTTGTGAATTTTATGAACTAATTAAAGCAAACAAATCTTTTAAAATAAAAGTTATGTCTAGTGAAAGATACAATTGAATAAATAAAGTTTCAGTAAAAGGTTAAGACTTTTAAATAATTTAAAAAATATGACCTGAGTTGGACCCCAAAAATATATGGTAAGCCTAGTTATATGTGATTAATCGATGCAAAAAGTGAAGGCCGCGGCTTGGATTCTTCTTCAGTCAAACCATCTGACCGAGATTTTTATCCGGAATATGTCCTCATGTCGGGTAACTTATGCCAGAAATAATAAATTGCGACTAGAGTTAATTTTTTATAACCACCAAATCATCATTCATAAGGTTAAGGCATGGGTCGCTTAGTTTAAAAAGAAAAGGAAACCTTCAAGCAAGAACGTATACTATTGCTTGAGTATCGACTTGTATAAAGCGGAAATAAGGTAAGAACGAGCTTACAGCAGATATTTGTGCATACCTAAGGGAGAAAGGAGTGAGAAAAAAAGCATGATTTTGTGTCGATTGCCACATTAGCTATTCTGTGGGAAGATTTCTTGAATTAAGGTCATCCGCTCGTACGCCACTTTTTCATACAGGAATGTTGACAAAAGTAGTTGGCCGGTTGCAAGTGCCGTTCTACTAACCATACTCAATGGGAAGACGTTCTCAAGCAACAGTGAAAGGCAGAGAACAAACGCAGCGAACCAGTTTTCCTTTTCTACAATCAGTAAGTAGTGTGCTTGCCTTACAGAAAAGTCCACGCATCTTCCATGCTCTACCGTAACAGCAACGTTGCCACTGGCTCTATGAGAACCTTATGGGCAGTATGTCCGGCAGATATTCATTGATTTTTAAATCAGCAATTTCAGCTGTAATTCCGCAGAGGGAAAAAAAGTTCATAGGCAAATTATAATAACAAAAAAGATGCTTTTCCCCCTTTAGAGAATATTTTTCGGGCAATTAGGCATACTTAGGAATTTGGATGAAAACGAGTTTCGATATTTAATAGCTGTATCTATTAATATTCTATCAAGCACCTGAAAGCAATTTTTAAGCACTCTTGAATGCTCCGAGATATTTTAGATGTCGAATCTTATATTCCTGCCATTAAAAACTTCCGTATTCAGACCTTTTTTGAGAAATAGCAATTAAATTTTGACTATAAACTGTAGCGGTTGGTATTGAAAGGTTTCTTGACATATAACTTAATATATTTAAAGACTTAGGTAAACAAAATCTCAGTTTAGATGCCAAAATAGGCTCATTTGCTTAAGAACTATCTAAATAAATTTAAAAACTAAATTTCGGCCTTCAATAATATTTATTAGTTATTGAGGGTAATACTATCATTACGGTAGAAGATGAGAAAGTTGTCAAACAAGGTCGAAGGCAAACAAGGTTTTATTGTAAGTGGAAAATGCATTTAATTTAAAATTATGAGGCTTTATTAGATTTGACAATCTATCTTTCGATAGGTGTTAGGGATTTGTTTGTAATGCAATTATAAATAAACAATATTATTTATAGTTATGGTATATCAAATAAATAGGTATTCTAAAAAGGGTGACACAGATGAGGACATAGAATTAAGGGGTTTAGAAGGCCAAATTTTTTTTTTTTTTTTTTTGTTAAAATAAATTTCTGACTTTTCTGAGTTATGTAATATTTTTATTGTGACAGGAGCTTAGAAGTCTTTTTTTTTTAAATAATTGAAAATACATCTGCATGGATTAAACAACTTTTGATTTTAACATAATCATAATACATTTCAAAATGATATACTTTTCGAACCGCTTAATCCAGGTTTTCGCTACAGATTTTTTTCATTTTTACTGTTGGCTATTCTGTCGTAGTCTGGACGGATCCTGACTATGGCATGCATTAGGTTCCGACTGGGGTTGTGAGTGGATTTTTAAAAGTTGCTTCTTTGGTAACAATTTTCGCATAACCTCATTTTCCTACACGTATGTGCATCTAGATAAAAATTATACTGAATGAATTGCTATAACATTTTCAGTTGTCTTTCTTGAATTATGGGTAGGTCCATAAGTTTCCGGCATAACCATTTTCTAGGTATGATAAAGACAAAAAGTATATTTCACTTTTCATTATAGTTATCCTTTGTTGCAATACACTTCTCACATTTCTGAATTAGCATTTCACCCTCCCCCCCACAAAAAGTAGTCGGAAATCTAGTCTGAAAAATGGGCATAAACAGCATCCATCATTTCTTCGTCACACTTAAATTCCTTCCTCGAAGGACCTTCAGTTTTGAGAAGGGGAAATTGCCCTGGGAGCTACATCTGAGCTGTAGGGTAGATGGTCGGTCTCCTTAAAGCCACATTTCTTCACAGCTTCCTTTGCAACCAGAGGTGTGCACAGGCGCTTAATCGTGAAGAAGGCGCACACCACCACTCAGCTTTCCTCGCCTTTTCCCTTTGATGGAAGCACGTAGTCTGTGCGGTAGGCCATCATAGTACTTCCCATTTACTGTGGTATTCCTCTCCTTGAAATCAATGAAGAGTATTTCTTCACAGTCCCAAAAGATTGTGACCATGATCTTCTTGGTTGACTGAGTGACCTTAGCCTTTAGAGATGTGCTTCGCCTGATCATAGTAGAGGACCATAGTTTCATCTCCTGTAACAAAGTTTTGCAGAACATCTCTCTCGTTACCAAGGCAGAGCTACAAAATGCCTTACAACCGATGACTTGTTGCTGATTTTGGACTGAGAAAAGCAGTCTAGCACCCATCTTGCACTAATCTTATTCACGTTTAATTGTTCACGAATAATTCGAAGGACCGTTGTTTTAAAAAGGTCCAACCTTGCTGCTATTTGTAACTTTGAGCCGCCGGTCTTCCATAATTTCTTTTTCCACAAGAGCGATGTTTTCAGGAGTGAGCATCTCCAAGGGCCGGCGACCTGCACGCTCTTCGTCTTCAATGCTTTCTCGACCCATTCGAAAAAGTTTGGCCCATTCTTTTACGGTAGAATATGAGGGGGGGTTCCCCATGTACACCGTCCAATCGCTGTTTAATTTCATTTGGAGTAAGTCCTTCTTTTATGAAGAACTTAATAACAGCCCGATACTCCGTTTTGAACATGTCACAATCTTCTACACATAGCATTCTTTATGCAACTATAATCTGAACAACTGAAACATGCCATGTAAATTATTATTTTTTACAAGAAAAATATGTTAGCAATTTTGTTGGGGACTATGCAACGTAGAAGCACGTATAATTTACGTTTATATTATATTCATTTAACAATTCTCTCGTCGTAGTTTTGGTTTTGAGTGTATGGACATTTGAATCAAGTACACCAACCTGTCACTACGGTTGTGGAAGTAGCGAAACATTTGGCAGCTCTGTGCGGAACAGCTGCTCTGTGTTGGTGCTTTGACAAAGACTTTGTTCGCCCAAGAATTCAGTTTGTCTTTCGCAGACTTTTAACATATCACCCCGGCCAGAAGATGTACTACAATATAGGTCAAGCAGGTTATGTGTTTAAGAGTAGGACAGAACATTCGCAACATCGTCACCACAGCAAAAGTACAGCTTAAGTTTCTTGACTGTTCATAGTCTCCTGGTTAGTTTTGGGAAAGGTTCTACTGCAAGTGCAGCAGGCAGCTCTTAACTATTCACCTGATAAGAAAGCCCAATTCTGCCTCTCCTAGATCGTCACATATGCTCTGTTCATAAGCTCTATTAGAGAGGCCGCTCAACCAATTCTTTCCCAGTATGAGCCTTTGCAGCGATAGTATTTTTCTTGGCATTTCTTTAAAAGGAAATTTTATAAAGCATCAAAGGTGGTGTTTGCTGCATCTAAGACTCTTTGAAATGAGAATTTAATCTTCATGGTTGAGCAAGAAGCTTAGTATAGGAAAGCCTGTCATTTGTTCCTATCGGTCTGTATTGTCTGAGTATCAACTCAGCTGTTCAGCTGCTTCGCGTCGACCAATGCAACTTCCACGCAGTAGCTGCATAAACTAAGCGAATTCCTCACAGGTTGAATAGTTTTTAATAAAAGTGCATGTAAAATCCAAATGAATTAATGGAATAAAATAAGTTATAGCATTACTGTGTGGTATTAGGGGAACAAAATTAGGAAACTCTTGCAATCTGTAAGTATCACAAAAGAGAAACCACAATTTTACAATTATTATTTATTATTGAGATTAAAGCACTAGAATTAATGGTACATTATTAATTAAATGGAATGCATGACCACTGATTGACAAAGCTATACTATGTGGGTATTTTTAAACATTTTTAAATATAAACCATATTTATGAACTTTCCCACTGATATCTTCACACTCACTGAAATAGAGACAAATAACAGAAAGTTTCGAGTTACATTCTGTATTTAAAAAGATGATATTCATATGTTTCAATAAAACAAAAAAAAAAAAAAACATGTGACTATTTAAAAACAATTCGATGTACTAAGCAAATATACAGAATCAGCAAAGAACAATCGGAAGTTTAATCCATTTTCATTGACTTTGAAATTTATGATTTAAATGTTATTGTGTTAAAAACATATAAAGCAAACGTTTTCTGAAGTTTTACAGAGTGCTCTTACATACAATATAATTCTCAAACACATTAATATTTCACCTTTGCTATCTTCACAACGATACTTACGTTAAATATAAAATATATGCATCGTTATAAATACAATTTGTATGCTGAATTAATTTGTTTTTTTCTTTTAAAACAATATATAGAAAATTAAACACAACAGCACTATTTAAATTTCTGTTTTCAAATATACCTTTACTCCAAATAGTCCAATTTCGCTAATTTTCTTTCATTTATTTAAATGGTATAAACGAATTTTGTTGGGAACAAACAACTATTGGAACCGATAGAGAGATTTTTCAATTTAATTTTGGTTTTGAAGTAAGGGCTCCCCCCTCCCCCGTGTAAGGGCTTATTTTCCTTGAGTTTCAGAAGCTATTTTTTCTTATTTTATTTCAATTGCACATATCGAATTTCCTTTAAAAATTTCAAATGGTGGCCTTAAAGCGATGTTTAAATTTGGGCTTAACCCCCAAAAGTTTTTCAGGTACACCCTCACTCCCAGTAAGGTGATAATTTTCAAAAAAATTGTTTCTTATTTGATTTAAATGATATATGCTGTGTTTTGTTGTGAAGAAACAATTATTAGTGCTATTAGAGCGATTTTTAAATTTTGGATTTCAGGTAACCCTCCCGGTCTTAATGGCCCGATTGGCCTGATTTTCAAAAACTATTTCTCTTGTTCTATTTAAATGACATATACGGAGTTTCGTTGCGAAAAAAAAAATATATATATTAATTCCACATGGGCGATTTTTAAATTTTGGGTTTCAGATAAACCTCCATCCTAAATCACTTTATTTCAATGGCATATACCGAGTTTTTTTTTTAAAAACGCTTAAAATTGCAGTCGTTGGAGCCATTTTTAAATTTCGCTTTAACCCCCAAAAGTTAGATATACTCGCACTCCGAATGGCCCGATTGCTATACCATGATTTCCGAAGACTATGTTTATCAAACTATTTTAATGATTTTTGCTGAGTTACGGTGAGATAAAGCAAAAATTGTGGCCGCTAGAGCAGTTTGCTGTAGGTTAACCTTCCCTCAATTTTGCTGGTTAATGAGCTCGACGAATCATTTGTTAATTCATAGCTATGAGCCGAATTTCGTTCTGAAAAATAAAAAATTGCGATCTCTAAAGTGTTAATACAAACACAATATCACATGTATAGACATAAAATTGACTTCTAGTTTTAATAATTTTTTGTTTTATTCGGTGCCTAGTAGGTACGATCGATGCATATTTAGATAGATTAGTAAAAAATCTTTCCAGCCACAATAGCTTACATTCCTTCAGAATTCGCTTAAACAAGTTGGCTAAAAATGGGTGTTTTATGGGTACGATTGCAATAGCTTCATTCCTTCGGAGAAAAAAAAAACGCCACGGGTGGCCGAGGTCGCTAAGGCACGAACTCGTGAGCGGGAGGTCTGGGGTTCGAATCCCACCTGGACCGTCTTTCCTGGCTGAGGGTTTTTTTTTCAGATTTTCCTCAGTCCTCATTAATGGCAAATGCCGGGGAGGTGCCCTAAACTTAGGCCTGGAACGCTTCCTTCCTTAAAAATATTCTTTCGCAATATATTTCTTCTCATGCATCACCAGTGCCCACCGCTTGTGGTGCCTCAGTAGTAAAAACGGGCGTTAAACACTAATAAAAAAATCCTTCGGAATGCACTAAAGTAATAATTTTAAAGGAAATCCTCGTAAAACAATTTTGATATTACAATATGTCCAAGTTCTCGTAGTTAAATATGAAAATTGTTTAATTTTTTAAAGGTTTAAACTAAAAATGAAAGAATATTTCAGTTTATAAAATGTTATTATTTAAAAAAAATAACAACAACACACAAATAATATTAAAGTTTTATCCCAAAATAATTTCCTATGCAATATAACAATAACTCAAAGGAATTTAATTTTTATTCTGATCTAAAATCAATTATAAAAGAATTAATCAAGGAGCAAGGACCAAAGCCCCCCCCCATCCAAAAATTTAATTTATGAACAGTTTTCCGAATGTCAATCCATCATTTTGTATTAAAAGGAATAAACATGGTGTTCAAATGATAGTGGAATAATAAATAAGTACAGTAACATTTGTTCCCTGGAGGAAGATACAAAGTCTACAGTATTTACGCTGCCTTAGATTTTATAGGTTTCCAACTTATGAACATACTTTTTCATGACACAGAAATAGAACAGTTGTATTTTTATGAATGTTCTGTTTTATACAGAATCACAAATATATTTCTATTATGTAACTGCAGGTAATAATAACAACAACAATAATAATAATAATAATAATAATAATAATAATAATAATAATAATAATAATAATAATAATAATAATAATAATAATAGAAAGAAAAAATTCGGCCATGAATTTACTGGAATGTTGGAACAATCAGCTCTCGGGAACCATTATTTTTAAAGGATAAAACTAGTCGTGACCTTCTTGCAGATAATTAAAAGATTTTGGAAATGAAGGCAAAAATATGTCATATATTTAATGGCAAGTTTTATATCGTTACCAAAATTAATATACCTAACTAACCGAACCTAGCCAAAAGAATGCTTTTTAAATATAATTTATAACATTTTGCTGTTTCGACAGGATCAGGTACAGCAAAATCTTATGCGAAGCTAGGGGGATTATGCTATTTTTACAGGAGTCAAAAGAAAGCTCAAGCTTTGATCTTCAGAGTCTTGTGCACACAATGGACATTGCAAGGCGCCGACCGTCTGCGATTTTAAGTGTAATATTATGGTAGGAGACCAGAGGATCGGAGCCTATCGTACTACTTTGAACTTTACATGCAATTAAAGTCAAACGAGTACGGGAACGAGACAATAACTTGACATGTAAGAGTTATATCCAGATCTCACCAATATGTCGACAACGTATTGCCGCCGAGGGGCATCGTTTTCAACATTTCTTATACCACAGGTTAATGCTTATTATCAGTTTTAATTAGAGTGCCGTTGTATACTCTCAATAACAGTAAAACTATTAACTTTATGCGCGACGACTCCAACTCTTCTTTTTCGCTTGAGGCGGCTGCAATTCTCCAGTAAGTAGCCGCGCCCAGTCGGCCTATAACTCAAATAACCTCGCTGTTGTACCAAATATTGAAGACATCAGTATTATAAACAGAAAATGTGCTGCCTTTGGTAGCAATGGCTACAACATTACTTTTAGAGAAAGGCTGCAGAAAGAGTTAATAACATTTTTGCTAAACTCAAAGATACTTTTATATGTTGATAAAGCATAGCGTGTCCTCATCTGGCACAAAGGCAGCTTTCAACATGTCAACTGACAAATTAATGAAAACAATATATGTAGTCTTACACAAAAGCTAGCATCCATTTTTAATTATAGCTTGTTAGTTTTTAAAAATGTAAAATATGCAAAAAGCAAAATCACAGAAAAATGCATGGTAACTTTATGCAACAAGGTCTGTAGAATGTCTCAAAAAGTTTTATGCTTGTAAATACAAAGCTGCGGTTGGAATTGTTTTGCGTGTAACCAAATGTACTAAAAGTTAAAGCTGAGAAACACGAGTTTGAAGTTTTGGATGCCTAAAAGTTAAGAGGCAGAGAGACAGAGATTTAAAGAACGCAGACATTTAAAAAATGACTGCTAAAACAGCTGTTCCGTAATACATAGGCGTCTAAAACTTCGCAGAGAGATTCTTTAGGGTTCAAAGAAATGTTTTAAGAGAAAAAAAGCCTGAAATTTGATTTTTTTGACTTCAAAATTCCTTGTATAAAATGCTAAGATTTAATAGGACAATTTTAAAGTAATGAACACTAAAGCTAAAGTTTATAACACTGATTGAACGAGTATTAGCGCTGCTAGAGTGCCTGTGATCCGCTTTGTATGTTATAAAAAAGCAACAATGATATTTAACAATAATACCATGCGTTTCATTTATAGCCGGGCCCATAGACCGCTTGAAATGTGACCTCGGTTTTATTCCAGTAGCTGACTAGCGGTGAAAGACCCGCTCAAACATACGTCTATCAGCTGTGGTATACTTTGTCGGTTGCTGCCTTATGTTCGAGCTGTAAAGACCAGAGTTTGTTCATTGTGCATCTCAAAAGTGAAAGTTTATTCAAGACATCTGTGTTGTGTGTGAATTATATTAGATTATTCTTATTAGTTCAATGAAATGCCTACCGAAAAAAGTATGTTTGAACAAAAATATGTTTATGCGTGATGCAAACGTAAAAATGAATCATATAGACAGTCAGGAAACTTTTTCCGATATTCCAGTTCGAGGTAGAGAAACTGTTAGATGTCTGGTTAATAAGTTTTATGACAACGTGATCGCTAAACCTAACGGAAAAATAAATGTCTTAACGTAGAAAAAAATTGATGAAAACTATGCATCTTTCGAACGCTGTCCAAGGAAGTCTCTAATAAGTGTTGCACAGTAAGTGGGTGTTTCAAAAACCTGTGTTCATAGAGATGCTAAACTTTTAAAATTGAAACCTTACAGAGTGACTGTAGTTCATAAATTACAGTTTCGTAACGACAAAAAAATGAGTAAATTTCTGTAAATGAATTTTACATAATATCGTTGACGATACCGTTGACCCACATTTAATAATTTTCTCGGATGAGGCAAGGTTTAAATTAGGAACAATCCGCACACCATAGACGAACTTGAGGACAATATAAGAGCAGAAATAATGAACATTACTCAGAAGAATTTATGCGTGTGAGTGGAAATTTCATCCGAAGATGCCAGGAATGTCTAAATGCAGATAGTCACCACTTTCAACCCACTTATAACAAGGTTAGTAGACATTATTACTCACGAGTAAGTAAAGTGGGAGTTTTAGAACGGAAAACCTCCAGAGTAATAGACGTTGCTCGGAGCATGCGATCTGTGGCCCGGCAATATAATGAACGCTTTTTAGATAACGCAAAACAGCGGCTATTCAGCACTGCGAAATATTGGTTTGCAATGTTTTCTTCCTTTGTTACAGTTTGTCTTTCATAACAACGAAGGTCTAAATAAAGTATTAATAAATTATAAAATAACCTCGCATAATGTCCACAATGCTTTGAGTTACCTCTGGCATTCATATTTTCAGAGCAAGGAAGAACTGTGTAAAAAAAAAAAAAAAATCGTATCCAGGCGATTGACCTTTACGGATTTCGAATTCGGGGTTTCCCGATTTGCAGGCAGATACTGGTCGCTCGTACTGACTAGGAAGTTACTTGTATATGTTAATGCATTTTCATTAGCAATGTTGTCTAACAATAAAAATTATGTTTATAAAACAAGTACTTGTTATAAAAACATATCTATATAGAAATACATTATTTCATACGATTAAAAGTGAAAATGGGGTGCGATTTGGAAATATCAATAACATCATAGTTCGCGACACGGCGACAATAGAGACTTAGTTTATTTTTTACAAGGATTTCTTTCGGAATATAAGATGTGGCATGTGCAAGCGTTTTCTCAAAGATGTCGGTACTTGAATTTGACTGATATAATGCGTTACTTACAAAGAACCTTTTATTATGGGGTGCCTTCAAGCCTGGTGTTTCACATGGAGCCATAACGTCAATTTTCCCAGTGCTGTAATATGAGGATTATAAAGCCCGTACATAAGTTCATATTAGCCATTCACTGCTCAATTAGTTTGTCAACGAGGACTTGCGACCTATCAGTACATATGTCAACAGTGGTTTGGAGATCACTATTAATTTGTCCGTTGGGTTCCTTACAGTACTGATCTCATTACATTGGAAAGTGTGTGAACAGAGGTATTATTCCTTAAATTAGACGCAATAACAGCTATAGCTGATGTAAGTCGCGTTATCGACTGAACACTGTATTAATAGAACAGAGATCTTCTTTAGATTGTGAGGGGGGCAAAATATATAAAAGGTATACCAAAGAAATGTCGTGGGAAAACTGGAAAACTTTGCTTAAAAGGAAAAGCAGCTTTAATTATACATTTTATTTCTCAGCAGAGCTATACACTTGTTCCAGTGGATTTCCAATTTTTTATCCGGATAGTTTTTGTCAAAATTTGCCGAATTGATGGCTTCGCATGCGGCGACAGTTTCATTCGAGGGACATTTCGTAAGTAGGGAATAGAACAAAAGGCTAAGTCGGAGAATAGGATTAAGCAATTAAAAGCCTATTTCGTGCATTTCCCCATTTTGATTATCGATAAGTAATTGAGACGTGCGTAGTCCTGATAAGACAACACTTTCTGTACACCAGTTTTGGTCGTTTTTCCTTCAGTTCCTTTTTCAAGCAGTTAACAGTGCCGTATTGTTTTACCCTTTTCCAAACAGTCTACTAGGATTCCTTGGGAACCACCTTCCCAGCCGATAAAACTTTTCCTTTACTTAATCGCATTTTCACTGGTCACAGTCCCTTACTTTGACCCGTCGTCAACAGTCATATATTGGTGTAAAATGTGCTATGTATTGTATTGCAATTAAACATCGCCAAACGATGAGTGGAAATGTTCTTTTGAATGCGACATTGATCTACAGTCAACAATGTTGTACACAGCTTTTTTAAATGCATTTTTTCTTCTTTTTCTTCCACGAAGGAGTTGTCAACAAGTTCAGTTTAGGTATTTCGCGCACCTATATTTGGCATAATTTTATTACGATGTATTTATCCTTAAATGTCAGCGTGGTTCAATTCCCGTCCCTGCAAAGTGCGCTTCTGAGGCACTCTACTGGTGATTTTTCCTTGTAAATTACCAATCGCTTATCCCACCTTTCGAGGTGGAAGCAGATACGCTGCTTACCCAAGCCTTCTTGCCTACAATTACTGCCTGGCACCACTGGTATGGCGGTCTAATCACGATATCCTTCGTGGTAACTCAATTGGATATCAGGAGCTCGATTAATATTTGTTGCAGTAGGATCATGTTTAAAGTCAGTACGAAAGCACTACAAACTATGCTGAACAATTATGCGAGCATAGCAAAAACGCAGGGCTGTCACTAAACAAACTTAAAACGCATTTAATTTCAAACGTACCTGAAACCCGATAAAAATAGATGGAACATTCCCCACATATGTGAACGAAGGAAAGAAGTACAAAGAACGATCTCATTAACCTGAAAAGCATTTTGGGCGTTTAAGTTTATATTGTTAGGCCAAACACTAACTAAGAAAATCATATTCCAGACGATCGAAACCCGTATATACCCTATATTACTATATGAGTGGCACACATGGTCAGTAAAAGAAAAACAAAAGAACAACATTAAAATATGCCAAAGAAAAATGCAACGCAACATCCTGGGAATAACTTTGAAGCACAAAATAACTATAGTATTAATAAATCAGTTAACTCAGACAACAGACATCGCACAAATAGCTACCAGAAGCAAATGACAAGGGGGCGGTCATGTCGCAAGAATGCAGGGCAATAGGGGGACCTACAAGATCTCCAAGTGGGACCCCGAATAGGAAAAAGGACACAAAGCAGGCCCAGAAGAAGATGGACAGACCTCTTCAAGGAACATACAGGTCCAAATTGGTCAAGAGTAGCAAGCGGAAAAGAAAAATTGAAATCTCTCGAGAAGCAACTAGTGCAGTAAGAAATGGAGTAACCAAAGAACAAATCAGTCAGTGTCTTAAACAGCATACGAACAACTAGCGTGGAATAGCTCACCACGTTAGGAAAAAGCGAGCTTTCCCCACTTGTTAGGACGTCTTTGCCCTTAAGGGACACAATAGGATATCTTTATCTCCAATAGTTTTCAAGGTAGTGCCGAGTTCCTGTTAACTTCAAGTCGACTTTAATCTGCTCAGACTCCCACTTCTTTATTTAAAATCGTTTAATTACTGCAAGAAGCTGGTCTCTTTTTCGATTTGTATGGCAAATGTGACATTGATCAATTCATATGACTGTCAAACGTTAACTACCTATCACATCTGTCTTTGTCATTGGCCGTTATAAAAATAAATGGATTATGTGTCATTTTATAGCAGGGTGCCAAACTTTTCAAGCCGATTGTGAGAATGACTGTAAAGTAAATGCAAAGTTTACAATTATCCCGTTTGTAAGAGTGTACATATACTCTCATATCTTAGCTTCATTTACCTAATGAAGAACGTTTTCCACCTGGTGTCTAAGCGAGCTCGTTTTCATTAGTGCATGGGGACGGGAGTCGTGAGAAAAAACTTTCTCCCTTGTGTTTAATGGGTGAGTGGGATAGGAAGCAAATGCCTCAGATGAACATTGTCTTATACACAAAGCAAGATTCACACGACGCTTCCTGTGTTTATATTACTAGTTCCCCACTGCTGCATTATTATCTAATACACCCAGTTGCGAGACGGTTAGTTAGGATATATAGGATTAATCAAAAACATTTCCGCAGCTTTAAACAAAATCAGTACACCTACTGTTAACCTGCACAATGAGACGATTCGGATTATTTATTGAGTGATTTCCCTGTGGCTGTTGCAGTGTGCAGCTTTACAGGTTAATATTTACATATGTTATACATTGTGTTTTTTTCTAAAAATGAGTGTTTGGAACCCATACATGGGCGATCATATGATGTCCATGAGAACAGTTTCATCAGAATGCTTGCATTTGCCTGTTACATTTTTGGTACAACAATTTTAAGGATTTTTACCAATTGTAAGAGTTTCCTTATACTAATTAATGCTTGTCTACTTGGTCACTATTTAAAATGTTTGCAATGAATTTTTGGATGAAAATGTCATTGTTGATCTAAAAGTTCCGTATTCTTTTATGTTTTCAATGTTGTGCCTCCTTTTTTTTTTTTCCCCTTCCCAATTTGATTTATCTTTGGGTTTTTATGTTGGTTTATTTTCCTCCGTGTACTGGTGCAGCGGCTTACGAGTGTTTGTAGGAAGATAAGAATATTGAGTTCATTGTGTATAGTTCTACGAAGTGCGTTCAAGTTATATAACACCTCCAATTTTTTTCTCAGGACTGGAAACAGATAGAAACATGCGATTTGTTTTAAAATACGCGGGCACTCTTTGTCAATGCGTGACAGAAATGGTAGCACCGTATGGCGCACATTACTCTAGCGGCAGCGGCGAGAGTGAAGACTTTTTTTGATACTTCAAAATGGCGACGTTTTCATCACAAGAACAGCGCGTAATCATTTATGTTCTCCATTTACGTGGTTTGACACTGACTGAAGTTCATCGCCAGTTGAGTGAGACATGTGATGGTGTCATGGATATGTCTAATGTGCGTTCATGGGTGCGACAGTTCAAGGAAGGCAGATCGTCGTGTGACAACCATCTCGGCCTCGCATAAGCCGGTCTGTCGACATGATGGAGAGAGTGAAGAAAGTTGTTTTGGAGGATCGCCGAATGAGTGTGGAACACATCGCCTCCAAAGTTGGCATTTCCATGGGATCTGTGTACACAATCTTGCATGAAGATCTGAAAATGCGAAAAGTGTGCTCCAGGTGGGTGCCACGAATGCTGATGGACGGCCATAAGGCTGCGCGCGTGGCATGTTGCCAGGCAATGTTGACGCGTGATGACAGACATGAATGGGACGTTCTTTTCATCGATTGGACAGCGACTTAGGCTGTTTCCAACGATGAAAGACTCTCTCCGTGGTAGCATATTCACCAGCCGTGTCGCTACTGCATCAGCGATTTTCCAGTGATCAAAACAGTACTGAGAGATTACGTCGAGAAGTGACACAAGTTTCATAGTTTTCGTGTGATTAGTTAGTGAGAAAAAAATCGGAGGTGTTATAACTTGAATGCACCTCGTATTGCAGATAAGCGGGGGGCCCGAAGATTTTTCTCAGACATGTGTTTTGTTGAGCTTGTAGGGATAGGAGGTTTGACTTGGATGTGTGTGCTCATGATATGCAAGCATACAGTACAAATTGCTAAATAAAGACTTTAAATATAATACGTTTTGTTTTAATTTTATTTGTTTACTTCTCAATATGTTTGAGTTGACTTGAATTTGTTGTTTCGCTTTTCTTGTCGTTTCCTTGATGTGATTGTTCCAGTAAGCCGACTGTCTAAAGTGGTACCTAGGTATTTGACAGTTCGTTGACACTGCAGTTCTTGGTTTTGTGCTTTTATGTTTATTTGGTGGTTCGAGCGTGTTTTAGTAAAATATATCAGCTGACCTTTTGCAGCGTATATTGAGATTTTCCAGTTTGCTGCCCAGTCCAGACACCTTTGTAGTTCCAGCTGGTTATATTTGTTGTGGGGGTTGTGGTTATGGATTGCTGTGTCATTTGCATGCAATAATGTTTTGCATTTGTGGTCTGTGGCTACGTCTCGAGTGTACAGATAGGGGACCAGAATGGCTCCTTGTGGGACTCCGGCTGTTATGGAGAGGGACTGTGATATTTCATGGGCTACTTGAACGTGGAAGCAGAGATTTCCCAAGTAACTGGTTAGTATCGGTAAGCGTGTGATGTTACAGCTTGTAGTTGGAGAAACTGCTTTGCACATTCAGCGGTGACATTAATGTGAGCATACCATTAATCACTAACATGGTATAAGAAATACCCACTGAAGATAAATTAATCTGCGCATTTAAAACTCTTGCTCCTGACCAAGAAAGCATTAACAGACTGCCCTACCATAAGCGGAAGTGTTAACCAGTGCAGCCGCCAGACCTTGCGTCGTTGGCAGGAAACAACTGGGATGGCGCAGAAAGACACTCTGAAGAGTTGTTCGAAAGCGTTTGCAGCAGAAAACATGCTGATTGTAGCTTTGTAGCTGCTTAAATCGTGTGAATAAACGCGTGGGAGCAGGAAATACAATATACTAACATAATTACATTTAACCTTTTATAATACCAGTAAGCTTGATGAATAGTCGAAAAGAAAAACTGTTTGAATGTATATAATATTATAAATAATAAGGAATACACTCACCCAATTTACAGGAACACTTTGCTTTGATGTGACAAAATGTGGAAGACATTTTCCTACGTGGAATGTCTGTTGCAGAATGACGTCCACTCCATGGCCACTCTTGTCCAGTCGGTTCAGGTGGTGTAGTGGCAGCCATACATGCCTTCTAAACCCAAGATCGCGGGTTCAAACTCCACTAGAATCGATGGATTTTTCGGGGCGTAAAAATCTTAAGTATGGCTTCCTTCGGAAGTGAAGTAAAGCCGTGGGTCCCGTGTCGTACATTTACGGCACCATAAAGAACCTCAAGCCTGAAAGAAGAGACCTCCGAGCAAAATTTGTCGGCCTTTTCACCCCCTGAATTGGATGGGACGCTGATGACTTGAGCTGTGAAACAGCGTCCATAAATAAAGCAAATCAACTCTTGTCCAGGAGTGTTACTTCTGACACAGAAACCCTTTTCATATTCTGCGGGAGACACTGGTATTATCTGTATCCTTTGCGTCAGTTTTCTAAATGTTTCACTAGTAAATTCCCCTCTTTTCACTTTCTTAAACTGGTGAAATTTTTTTCAAAGTTTTCACAGCAATTTAGTGTCTAAGCGTTACTTAAGGACTCGATTTTTTTCATCGCCAAATAACATTAATTCGTTTTCTCCCTGTGACTATCACATAACTACCACTGGAAATTCTTGCAGCCATATTGGCCACCAATCCTTGAAGAAATTGCTACTTGAAATTTGTGAACTATTTTTTACCTGTTCAAAGGTACGGAGAGAGAGAGAGAGAGAGAGAGAGAGAGAGAGAGAGAGAGAGAGAATTGAATGCTTTGTAGCTGAAAATTCGACTTGGGCGGCTTGAAGATGAACACCATTGTCTTTCTTTGCAAAGTTTTATTTCCGAAGAAGAGTTTCTACACTTCAGATACAGGGAAAGTGACTTTATTGTTTCCAGAACATCCCTAAATTAAACCAGTTCCATGATTAGATTCCCATGAGCCGTTTTCTGGAGAAATCTATGAAATGTTGCTTTGCTTCGTGAGGGATATGCTGTATCATTTGGCACCATAGCTGTCCCGGTATTGCACGAAAATGATACCTAAGGAATGTAAAATATCATTCCTATTTTTTAAGTAAGTCCCAATGTCATGGCAATTTCAGCGAATTTTTCGGGCTCGCAGAAAAGTGCGAATATAATGTGTCCATGAAAGAATTGATGTGAAGCAGAACAGACATGGTATCTATTACATCATGTACTGAAAATGTCAGTTTATGATTCAAACATAAATAAACAATATTACGATTATATTTATCATGAATATATCCAGTTGCTCCTTTGCAAATTTACGGCTCCATCTGAAGCAAGTTCTTTCAACTGCTTAGAAATACCGCTACTAGTGAAACAAGATATAATACTAGGAGCAACGACTTTTCCTGTTGATGAATTGAACTCTCTTATATCATAGAAGCACGAGGCTAGGTCCATAAGTTTCCGGCCTCGTCGTTAAGGATTATTGCCTTCACAAAACCCTATCTGGTGTCATACCTTAGCTGTTAAGTAAATAATTGCAGCTTCCGCTCCGCTGTGTTCAGTTGTTCAGATATAGTTGCATAAAGAACGCTATGTGTAGAAGATTGTGACATGTTCAAAATGGAGTATCCAGCTGTTATTAAGTTCTTCACAAAAGAAGGACTTACTCCAAATGAAATTAAACAGCAATTTGACGGTGTACATGGGGGAACCCCCCCCCCCCTCATATTCTACCGTAAAAGAATGGACAAAACTTTTTCGAATGGATTGAGAAAGCATTGAAGACGAAGAGCGTGCAGGTCGGCCCTTGGAGGTGCTCATTCCTGAAAACATCGCTCTTGTGTAAGGAAAAATTATGGAAGACCGGCGACTCAAAGTTACAGAAATAGCAGCAAGGTTGGGGCCTTTCTAAAACAACAATCAGCCCTTCAAATTATTAATGAACACTTAAACATGAATAAAGTTAGTGCAAGATGGGTGCCTAGACTTCTTTCCTCGGTCCAAAAGCAGCAACGAGTCATCCGTTGTCAGGCATTTTTGGAGCTCTACCGTGGCAACGAAAGAGAAGTTCTGCAAGTTACAGGAGATAAAGCTTTGTGGTCCTCTACTATGATCCCTTGTCCAAAAGACAATGTATTGGCGTAAACCTGGCGAAGCACCGCCTCTAAAAGCCAAGGTTACTCAGTCAACTTAAAAGATCATGGCCACAATCTGTTCGTACTGTGAAGGAATACTCTTCATTGATGTCAAGGAGAGAAACACCACAGTAAATGGGGATTACTGTGCTAGCCTACTGCACAGACTACGTGCTTCCATCAAAGAGAAAAGGCGAGGAAAGCTGACTGGTGGTGTACGCCTTCTTCACGACAACGCGCCTGTGCACACAGCTCTTGTTGCAAAGGAAACTGTGAAGAAATGTGGCTTCAAGGAGATGGACCATCCACCCTACAACCCAGATCTAGCTCCCAGTGATTATTTCCTCTTCTCAAAACTCAAGAATGTCCTTAGAGGAAGGAAAGTTTAGTGTGACGAATGAGTGGTGGATGCTGGTTATGCCTATTTTGCAGACAAGACTTTGACTATTTGAGGAGGGGGGAGTTGAAATGTTAATTCAAAGCTGTGAGAAGTGTATTGCAATAAAGGGTAACTGTATTGAAAAGTGAAATATATTTTTATCTTTATCGTACCTAGAAAATGGTTAGGCCGAAACTTATGGACCTACCCTCGTAGTTGCACTGTGAACAATCGTAAACGCAACGAACATAGATAATTAAGTACGATTCGTTTACTTGATTAGTGCTTTCGCCAACGAAAATGCTGAAAACACAGTAGATATCAATAATGAACTTCAGTAGAAGAAACGACACATGTCTGCTAATGAAATGTTTTACATTTGCATTGTCTGAAATTTCCTACACTTTTGAAAACTGAGAATAGTTCGTTTTCTTTACGTATGAGATACTCTGTTCTGTAACACCGTAATCTCACAATTTGTACTAAATATTTCAGTGAGATGTTCCCGGGACTGCTGAAAGTTTTACCTGTCGGGAGACTTTGACCGATTATTTTTTAACTATGTCAGACAGTATGTCCATTATCTCCTTTCTGCTGCGTGTCTCTGAAAGTAGAGGGGATAATACGTTTTAATGAGCAAATTAAAAAAATGATAAAGGAACTGGATCATTAATTAAACAGAGGCAAGCAAATAATTTGAGTTATGTTAACTAATACTTTTGAAGCACAATTGAAAAAAGCACTTCTGAGAGAGCAAAACTTGCCTCCCCCTTTTGTTGCATGCTTTATTAACGTTTTTAACCATATCTTGTAAAACACGACGTTTCTTGCTCATGTGTTGGTAGCTAATTCTGCTATATATAACGTTTACATTTGTCATTACCTCGTACCATTCTTCGTCTCAAAGATAATGTGGATTCATCAGTTTTGTTTCTCGTTTGTTTTCTTTCTCAGGCATAAGCCGTGCTAATTGTTTCCGTTTCATCATTCTTTGCGTAGGTAAAGTATCCGATCAGTTTTCAAATCTCAGGACTGGAAATGCTGAAAAGTAAAATGTAAGTACTTTAATTTTTACGGCGTAATAGCGATGGCAGGCTACTCATGCTGGTTCATTTTAACTTCGTAAAGAAACTCGCGGTGATTATTCTTAGCATTTTATACGATAAAAAGAAAATATTGCATCTGTCAATTATTTCTGTGGAATGTCTTGTTTGTTGCGGCAATACAATGTGCTTACAAGTTTTGCTGATGTAATTACGCATATTAAACACTTTATATATTCCTCTGGAAGCTAATTAGGCGTCGATTCAAAGTAATGCTAGTTCTTATGGGCGACGTGAAAGTCGCTAAATTTTAGCATTATGCTTCTTCCACTTGTCGAGACTGCTATTGTACACGGCAGGGCCTGCTTCTAAACCCAAGATCACGGGTTTAATCCCGATCGATGGATTTTTTCGGGCGTAAAAATTTAAGTATGGCTTCCTTCGGAAGGGAAGTAAAGCCGTGGGTCCTGTGTTGTGGATTTACGGCACGGTAAAGAACCTCAAGCCTGAAAGAAGAGGCCTCTGAGCACGAGCAAAATTTATCGGCCATTTCACTCTCTGAATTGAACGAGACGCTAATGACCTGTGATGTTTAAGAGCCTCCGTAAATAAAACAAATGAATCAAAACGTCAGGGCATAGGCGAGGAAGGTGGGAAATTGTGTTTATATTTGTAAATAGTAACGAAACTACATCAGGCCTTTTTTTATAAAGTGTGTTACTTCCGTTTTTACTACTGATGCACCACAGGCGGTGAAAACTGGTGAGATGAAATAATAATTGGAAAAGGATTTTTTAAAGGAAGGAAACGTTCCAGGACTAAGTTTATCGTTTATGAGGATTGAGGAAAACCTGGAAAAAACCTCGGTCATGGAGGACGGTCCTGGCGGAATTTGAGCCCCAAACCTCCCGCCTACGAGTCCGCTCCTTAACGACCTCGACCACTCGTGACGGTACATCAGGCCTTTTTTTTTTTTTTTTATAAAGTGTGTAATTTCAGTTTTTACTACTAAGGAACCACAAGCGGTATACACTAGTGATATATTGGGAAAGGATTTTTTAAAGAAGAAAAAAAAAACGTTCCAGGTCTAAGTGTAACAACGTTTCTGAATTATGATATAATTAAATTAGTATAAGGAGCTGGCGACTGTAGGTTAGTTTTATAATTACCCTAAATTACTGATCTCTAAAAGGCGTGTATTGTTTCCCGCGCCTTACAACAGCGTTACCATATGATAATCCAAGTAGGGGAAGGAGAGAATATCGTAAAGAGATATGAGCGGTGTTCTTCAAAATGACTGTATAGAATAAGCAATTACCCAAGAGCAAATTTCACTGCAGAAATGCCACGTCGATTTAAAATGTTTTCAGTATTTCCTTGGCGGCATTTTACCACTTGTTAAAAACAGCCTAACATAATAACAAGAAAGGAATAAGCGGTTTGTTTTACTATCAGCAAGTAATCACGTATGATTATTATTCAATAGAACGCTTTTCAGTGCTTTTAATATTTTACAGTGGCAAAAAAGAATGAACTTAAAACTTTTAAGGTCATTTAGTCAGAATTGAATTCAGCATCAACTTTTGTATTATTGCCGTAACCTGTGCACGTGTACAGCAAGAAACTTATCGAGGGTTAGTTAATTCACGGCTTATGCTAACATATTAGCAATCCGCCACTTAAAACTTTAGCGTTAATAGCAAATATTTCGGCATTTGTTTTCAACTTGTATTTCGCTATGCAAGTCATCCCTAGTAAATACTGTGATTTTAAACACCAAATAATCAATCGGGCATATTGAATGTGAAGATACACACGATATTGTTTCTCTCTCTCAGTTGATAGTCGTTTACTTATAGACTTTTTCCCCCTTGTTGTTGTTTCATTTATTGTCGCTTTAACCGCATTGGTCTTCTCGGAACCTCTGTAGATTGTGGGCTGAATACCTACAATGTATCTTTAGGGATGAATGAAATGAAATAATCATGGGTCAAATGAGCTCGGGGTCCTTTGCGCCTTAAAGGTATTTGCATTCACCTTCTCAGGCTAAGGAAAATTTTCGAATAAACTTTACTCAAACAGCTTGGACCTGACTGGGATTCGAACCCATAACCTCTGGATTAGTTGTCGCAAACGCTGCCATTTCAATTTTTTTAAACAAATGCAAGATCATTGCCTTGGAAATTCTCTTTTACTAACCTTTCTGCCCCACCTGGGAACACACTCATTTCAGTGCCTTTCCAAATCAATATCCTCTCAGGTATCCATTATGTACGGCGCTAGCGGGAGAGCGCCAATGAAATAATTAAGGGTACCGATCCGAGAAAACAAAAAATTCTACATGTGTTTTCATTCTTACCATACATTAAAGGCATGTAATAAAAATAAAACATGCAATTTCAGACAAATCCGTGAAATGTTACCCAAGAAAAATACTATTTCCGGTTCTTATGTGTCTTCTGATAAAATGCTCCTATCGATGCAATTTTCAAAATTTTGGAAAAGAAACAGATTTGTGCTCCCACATAATAGAGACAACTATGTGCACACTTTTTATTTGAATAAAATATTATTTTATAGGAAAAATTAAATTCTTACTTTGTTGCATTTTATTCTAATTTCAAATATAAATGAAGCATTACATGAGTATTATTTATCCAAATCTCACGAGCCTCTTGAAAATTTAAAGTTCATTGGTGTAGCTCAAGGAGCAATTAAATTTCCACACATGCAAGAAAAAGTAGTTTTGAGAAAAGCCTTTTATTTTAAGATATCTTTACCGCGCACAGTGACCATAAAACAGTCGCATGACATGCCTTTAAAATGAAAGGAGTGCAAAATACCTTTGCCACATAAATGTAAAAGAGATAAACTTAATGTGTGTGTGTGTGTATATATATATATTTTGTGCAATTTTGACACTTTCTCTTAAGCACTCGAAGCAAACTGGGCACTCCTGCGTGCGGGTAGGAACGGACACAGAAACGTGACGCGCAAGAATGTAAAATGAAGCAGCATTTTCTTGCCTACATGCCTTCATGCTCTCAGAAACTCAACGGGGAGGAATGGATATTTACGAGGGTAGTTCCATAAGTTTCCGGCCTAACCATTTTCTAGGTATGATAAAGACAAAAACTATATTTCACTTTTCAATATACAATGCACTTCTCACGTCTTTGAATTAACATTTCAACCCCCCCCCTTCCCAAAATAGAAGTCTTGTCTGCAAAACTGGCATAAACAGCATCCATCTTCTTCGTCACACTTAAATCTCCTTCCTCGAAGTTCCGTCTTGAGTTTTGAGAAGAGGAAATAGCAACTGAGAGCTTGATCTGGGCAGTAAGGAGGATGGTCGATCTCCTTGAAGCCACGTTGCAACAAGAGCTGTAATCACAGGTGCGTTGTCGTGAAGAAGGCGCACACTACCACTCACCTTTCATCACTTTTTCTCTTTGATGGAAGCACGTAGTCTGTGCAGTAGGCCAGCATAGTACTCTCCCCATTTACTGTGGTGTTTCTCTCCTTGAAGTCCATGACGAGTATTTCTTCACAGCCCCAAAAGATTGTGGCCATGATCATCTTGGTTGACTGGGTGACCTTGGCATTTAGAGGAAGTGCTTCGCCAGTACATTGATTGTCCTTTGGACAAGGGATCAAGTATAGGACATAGTTTCATCTCCTGTAACAACGGTTTGCAGACTTCTCTCTCGTTGCCAAGGCAGAGTTGCAAAAATGCCTGACAACAGAAGACTCGTTACTGCTTTTGGACTGAGGAAAGAAGTCTAGGCACCCATCTTGCACTAACCTTATTCATGCTTAAATGTTCGTGAATAATTGGAAGGACTGTTTTTTTAGAAAGGTCCAACCTTGCTGCTATTTCTGTAACTTTGAGCCGCCAGTCTTCCATAATTTCTCGTTCCACAAAAGTGATGTTTTCAGGAATGAGCACCTTCAAGGGCCGACCGACTTGCACGCTCTTCGTCTTCAATGCTTTCTCAACCCATTCGAAAAAGTTTGTCCCATTCTTTTACTAAAATATTAGGGTGATGGTTCCCCATATACATTGTCTAATCGCTGTTTAATTTCATTTGGAATAAGTCCTTCTTTTGTGAAGAACTTAATAACAACTGAATACTCCATTTTGATTATGTCACAATTTTCTACAGATAGCCTTCTTTATGCAACTATATCTGAACAACTGAATACAGCGGAGCGGAAGTTACGGCTGCAATTATTTACTTAACAGATAAGGTATGGCACCAGATAAAGCTTTTGTGAAGGCGGTAATCCTTATCGGCGAGGCCGGAAACTTATGAACCTACTCTCGTATGTAACAAATCCTTTCGTCCAATAGCGAGAATCCACCATGATCTCTTTCCGGAATTAAATTGTGGGTGTAAAATTGGGGGAATTTGGGAATGACGTGCCTTACTGTAAGAATGCACATTGTGGCCAGCGCACCTGAGTGGCTCGTCACAAACTATGGTTAGGAGTTTTGTGAAAAGGCCATTCATGACTTTAGATGTTGCCATTAACAATGAAAATAACCAAAATGGAAACAGTGTGTATTTTCGTTAAAAATTTCGTAGCCAGGAGCAATAGCGTCAAATTTTGTAGGAAACATTTCGGTTTTTACAAGTGACGAAACGTGAAATGTATCATTATGATGTGGAAATTTAACAATAGTCGCGAGTTTTGGCTTTGAAGACATGCCCTACCATCAGCAAAAGTTAGGAGGGACTGGAGCAGGAAGTGGATGGTGTGCGGGGGCGTATTGTTGTTGACTGCTGGTGGTCGTGGTCTCGATGTCTGCCCGGGCTGCTCACTGATGACGTCTGCTCCAATTCTGTCGAATTTTGGTCTCAGGGTCCACTGGAGTGTTTCGTGGATCAGTATAGATCCACGGAAACGAGAAATGTATTGCCCAAAAGATACACCAAGTTGACTTGTTCAAATATTTTATTCACAAATAAACATATTGGGGCTACTTCCTGACTGCTCGCCGCTGACTTAACTACTCACTTAGACTGACTTTAGAAAATGACTTGACTTTTATCAGATGACCATTGGCTAGAATTACTCTTCCTCCTGGTCTTCAATGTCTTCCCACTAGCCTGAATTTTCCAAGAACAGCCTGTCATAAATTTCGGCACTTTCCTTACATGTTGATTTCTATTGGAACATCTTTTGCCTTCCATAGTTTGTAGATTTCCAAATGTTCTCAGAGATAACGCACGTAGTTATGGGTGGTTTTTACTACCTTGTACCCCCGCCTGCCTGTAATAAAACATTTTCGTCTCCGTTCTGACATTTTCATTTTCACGTAAATTATTGCTCCGTCTGACTTTGTTGAAATACTGTCCCGTTACAGCCACATGTTTTCTTATTGTGAACTCCTAAGTATTCCTTGGGCAGAAGTTTCGTGACCTAACAAAAGATAGTTTACCCTTTCCTCAGCCTTGTCTAAGGAGCGGTCAGCGGACGAAGCGTCAGGTATACATCTGTCTCTTTCTCACATCTTTGACCCTTTTGTAAGATACAATTACCTGTCAAATGATATACACATATGTACAAGTTACAAATTATTTCAATTTCTGTTATACCTATCTCTAAATTATTTCCTTATACATATACATAACAATTGCCCTTATCAAATCTAATGCCTTGATAAATATAACTCTGCAGCCTCAAGTTATTAAATTAATAAAGGCAGCATCATTTCCGGCTTCAGGACCGAAGTGTTGAAAAAACAATAGTTTTACCTTTTTACTCGTTCCATCGAAATATGTTGCAGAACAATACTTCTGCAAGAAAGGGGACTTTTTGAGCGAAGATCTGAAAATGTTACCGCATTCACGCTTGGTCCCAAGTGACCTCTTTTTCTCGAAAGTTAAAGAAAAGCTGCATAGATAATTGCAGGATATGTGGGCGTAAAAGAAAAACGTATGGCAGGAAGCGTTTTTAGTGGTTATGAGAATAAACAAAAGTACAAGCGTCGATTTAGAAAACTATGAAACTGTTTTTCTATTTACAGGCATTTTGGGAATAGCTAAAGGCTTCCATCTTGCCCCTTATCAAGCATCAGAGTGCTCGTAGTTCAACAAACGTATAATTAATAGCGAAAAGAGATACATCGTTATAAAATATGCAGTTATAAAACGTCAGCATATTTTCTGACAGGAAGGAGCCTGAGAAATTAGCACTTTCTCTTCCTCTGACATGAGCTCCTTTTCTGTTAAAGGAGAACCGGAGGAAAGTATTATTTTATTTTTTTTTTTAATGTCGGTATACTAAGAATGCGGTGGTAAAATGTATTGAAAGTATAAATTAATATCTTTATTTTTATTATTATTTTTAAATATATCTTCATTGTCAGATTGACAGAAGATTATTTTATGGAAATTACGTTTTTCAGAAGTTACGTGTTTCACCAGTAGTCCTGTTGCTAACACATTTTGGAATAAAAATGCAATGTTCTTTTGTCTTTTGCTTGAGATAATAATGGAGTACATATTCTCTGTAGATATTCAGAGCAACGATTATCCGTAAATATGTTGGACTTGAAACTAAAGAGCTTCTTAAAGCATGCAGAGACTTATGCTTAGAAAACATTTTCGGTATAATAGCATAACTGTAAACGTATTGTTTTACTATTGTCTTCTGCCATATCCGATTTGATGCCTTAAAAGTGCTCCTGCCTTAATGAGTAAAGAATATTAAAATAATGCTAGAGTAAAATGCTTTTGCATGGTGTGACAAGTTTATGATTGAAATATAAATATAACAAGTATGTTGCAAACCTATTTATCATAATATTTCATGTATTGTAATTGGTAATATAAATATCATATATGTATAATATGGCATAATGTTAACATATGAATTGTATGTTAACAAAAGAGAAAGTATCCGGTGTTTTCCGTTATGGGAGCTTGGAAAGTCAATGAGATCATAAAATTCTGTTCAATAGGAAGATACCCGAGAGTCGCGTGTGAACCCCCCCCCCCTTTTTTTAAAAAAACTGCAGTTGTAGGGTTAATAAACTGAAGGACTTTAAATCCGTTTGAGGCTTTAACTCCGACAGGCTTGTACTGTTAGCCTTTAAATCGGTCAATGTCAACAAAATGTTTTAAAATTTCAAAAAATAGCGAATGACACGTGGAGCAGGTGCACTTGAACCAGTCAATGGTAAATGCATGTTTGAACTAGAGAGGCGCGAAGATAGCACGTGCCTCTCTGGCTCCGTGGCATCGTTAAGCCAACGTTTACTTGATTTGAATTTAATATATAAGGAAGCATTTGCTCGGCTAAGGCATTCATTTCATTTCGACTCAGTTCTCAACGCAGTTTTAAGATGTACACGCGACAAAATACAAAGCAGCACTCGTCATAAGCTCGGTATTACTGAGGCAGCAGTTCACAGAGTCAGCTCAGACGCAGCGATCTAATATTGCACGAGGCACAAAACAGGCTATTTTTGCATCCATACAAAATATTCTAATAAAATTCAAGTTTTACACATCCTTTTGCAAACTGTACGTAAAAAGCTTTATTGACAAGAATACCATCAATCCAACAGCCCACCACTGTTCTTTCATTAAGTTGCTGCGATGTTTAAAAAAACTAATTTGCAGGTATCTGATCAATAAATAGTTAATATTGGAAATTAGCGCCTTTGTGTGACGAAGGGAAGCAATGGCCTCAGGAAGTTTTAAACCGCTATTACGAGGGCGTTTTAACATTACCCGGCATGACAAAATAAATAAAAAAAAATTAGAAAATAAAAAATATAACATGGTCATCTTGTAAAGCAATACATTTAGTCCAACGACCTTCCAACTTCTAATACCGCCAGTGAAATAAGATTTGCCTCTGTCTCAGCTTCAACCTGAAGATTTGATGCGAATCTTCTTTCACCCATCCATTCCCCCCCCCCCCGGTTTGGGAAAACAAGTACTCACTGGGAGCCAAATCCGGGCGAATATGGCGGATGTAGAAGCATTTGGAAGCGAAAATCATTCAATTTTGCAGTAACAATCCCAAATGTGTGTGAAGGCGCATTGTCGTGGTGAAAAAGTACTTTTCGCAAGATGTGGACGTTTAGCGTGAATAGCATCCTTCAGTTGATCCAGTAGTGAAGCGTAACCTGGTGATGGTTCTGCCCTTCTGGGGGCAGTTTACGAGCACCACACCATGAAAATCCCGAAAACCGTAGCCATGGCCTTTCTTGCAGATGGAACCGGTTTTTTTTTTTCTCTCCCACTTTCACCGGTTGCCACCCACTATTTAAACTGCTCCTTCGTCTCTGGCATTTAGTGATAAATGCATGTTTCATTTACTATTATGAAACGCCAGAGAAACTCACGGATATTGCGTTTAAACACTTGGGAATTGTTCATTCGAATGCTTTTCCCCCCCTCCCCATTGTTATCAAACGCGGCACTCATCGAGCGGAAAGCTTTCTCATACGCAAAACTTGGTGTAAATGTATTGGATACGGCCTATAGAGGTCTTTGCAATGGCGATCATTCAGTGAATTTTTGTCACACTCTCGTCGGTCTTAGCAGTTTTGCAACGTCCTGACTGCTCATCATCTTGAACGGTATACGACATTCAGTAGCCCATTTTTATCGTCGAAAACGAAGGGGAAGAATCCTTTAATGTGGAATCTAACTCCTTTTGTATATCTGTTGGGGTTAAACCCCTCAAAACGAAGTTCTTTATCACAGCTCGTATTTCAGTTTTTATCCATTTTGTAGAAAATGTTATCACTAGTTTGTTTGCACGATCTTCACAAGTCTTAAACAAGTGATTACTCTTACGATCTTGAAACTTGATAGCGCACCACCTAAAAATAGTATTAACAACTATCCTAGTTATTTGGTCATTTTAACATCTTTGTTTGAGTCACGCCGACAACTTTCTGAACACCCCTCAAAGATCTTGCGTGCGATGAGATTAACTCCATGTCCTTGTCAAGTACCTTGAGAGATAAAAACGTTTAGATGTTCGCTGAATGTTATACAGCTGTATTGCAACAAAGGGAGCATACCAGTTCATGTCTTACGTATGTTTACAAACATAATAAATGCACCTTCTTGTTGGTATGCATTAGTTGCATTCTGGAAGGACTGTATGAAGTTAATTCTGTGCGAGAAAGGTACCTATATATTTTTACGCGCGTAAAATGCTCTAAAGACGTGTGTTGCACATGTTTCAATAACTTTACATACAATTCATATGCACAGAGGGCGTTTCACAAAAAGTTCGGACCTGTAATAAAAGTTGAAGCACCCTTTGGCACGAGGGTAAGGTTTAACAGTTGAAACAAAATAATTCATACACAATAAAGTCACATCCCTAGCCACTTTTTAACAAAGCAACCAAGTCTCTCAAGGCATTTATACCATCGTGGCAGTAGTTTCAAAATATGCTGTTCATAGAATTCCGTCTTTTTGGAGTATAGGCTTCTGCGCACAGCCCATCGGAATTGAATCGTTGGCTGCCTAGGAATTTATTCATTGGGTCAAACTAATGAAAATGCGAAGTTGCAAGGTCCGGACTGTAAGGTGGGTGCTGGAGGACCTCCCAGCCAACATTCACGATTTTGGTACGGACAGAAGTCGCAACATGGGGGCGAGCATTGTCATGGAGTGCGACATTTGTAGCGTTGCGTTTGTCATGAAAGGCATTGCGCAACTTCACTAATATTCTTTCATTCCATGCAGCATTCGCAGTAGTCCCTTGTGTGCAAGTAAGAAATTCCACCAACAGAACGCCATGCATATCCCAGAACACGGTTGCAGATCGCGTCAACTTGAGTTTCTTCTTTGCTGGATGTTTCCACTCTACTGGGGTGTGTATTGTATCATGTCTTTCGCTCAGTTTTCTGGCAATGTCAGGTTCATTGGTACCCAGCGAACGCTAACTTTATGAAAATTCAGTACTTCATGCACGATATCGTACACCGTACCGTAAGAAATGTTGAACAACTCTCACATGATTCACAGGTGGATCCGCCAGTCGTTCTCAATGACTGTGACGTTCCGATGGATTGCAGCTATTACTGGTCTTCCGGAATGTGGTGAGTCAACAAGGAGCACACGGCCTCCTTCAAAGAATGTGCACCATCAGGAGATGTTGATACGGTCCAAACAATCTTCTCCTTATACATTCAACATTTCTCTGCGTATTTCACTCCAGATTTGTCCTTTCGCCCACAAAAAACGTACTACACCTCTTTGCTCTTCGCGAGTTGACGACAGTAACACGCATGCCATCTTTGCGACGTAGTTCTCTCTGTCACAAGAGCTATACTTGGGATCGAACATATGACGTCAAACTATTTGTGCAAAATTTCACCCTTCCAGGTATAACAACATCGCGGGAAAAATTATTGTGTGTTACTTAATAATTAAAAAAGTATGCATGAGAAATGTTAACGTTTTTTGTGCTTATGAAGGTTGCAGCGCAGGTTTTATAGGCAATTTTGCTTTTCCTACTATTTAAATAAACTTCGAGTTCCACCACACTCATTGACTGCAGAGAATAGTGTGTATCAGGTATTCGAAGCTATGGGCTTTTAATTGTAAGCAAATAATAGCACCATGAAGCACATGTTATAGAAGATATTTCTGTTTCAGCATAAGTACACCTTTTCAATATCTTTTCCTGATCATTGGGATAATCATACATTTCTAAGCTTATTATATACACTGCTCAGAAAATAGAGAGGCATATGTTTAAAACAAAGTCCCAAAATAAATATTGATACAATCTAATTTTTGACAGTTTGTAATTATAGATTGAAGAATTGTATAAAATTACAATAGGCACTCCAATAAACTTTTGTTTCACAATATTAGAAATACAATAAGCTATTGATTCATATAGAAAACAAAGTGAAAATACAAGATGACTGTTTAGTAATCAATGTTTCCATGTTTATGTCAACACTCGGTACCTAGTGTGTCCTCCATGAGCTCCGATGACTTCATAACACTTCGCCAACCTCCTAATAAAAAGTTGTGGAATTCTCTCCCATTCTTCAGTGAGTGTTTTTGCGAGTTTCCCCAAGTTCTATGGCACAGCCGGACGCTCGCACAAGTTTTTCCAGCCTATCTCTCAGATGCTCATTCGGATTGAGGTCAGGACTGCAAGCAGGCCAGTTCATCACCCGAAATAGGCATTCTTGCAGGATATTTATGGTATTCCGTGCTGTATGAGATTTAGCATTATTAGGCATTAGAGGAAAATTAGGGTTCATACCATTAGAAAAGGGTACAATGTTGAAGGATAATGTCATTAATGGAAACTTCAGCATTCAGCGCTGTGGGACAAGTTCCGTTAGAGATTCAATAGTAATGTCAGCCCAAAACATAATCTTACCGCCTCCAAATCTGTCATGTTCAATAATGGTGCCTGGAGCAAGACATTCACCACGACGTCTCCATACACGTGTACGACCATTACAGCCCGTCAAATGAAATTTGACTCGTCTGTGAAGAGAACAGCCTTCCTTTGGCGGAACTGCCAGTTGAGATGATTCTGAGCAAATCTCAGCCAGACATCCTTGTGCTGACGTGTCAAACAAGAGGCTTGCATTTCTCAGTCTGTTTCTTACAGTCTGATCAGAAATCACCACTCTTGTTGTTCGTCATCATTTTGTAGATCTCTGACTGTAAACTTACGTCAGCGCAAAGCTGATAGGACAAGATATCTATCTTGTACCTTTTCTTACGCCCTTGTTCGGGCCGTCTCTTGTATCCACCTGTCTCCAAACCCCGTGGATGACAGAAGGGCTGACATTAAGAATGCTGAAGACAAAGCGAATAGAATGGTCATCTTCAATCCACGCAAAAGCTTGTGCGACTGATGTTTCATTCAGATGTCCCATTGCTCTTTAATAGTCTCAGAGATCACAAAATAACAATTTCCTACCACAGGTTGCTGTTAAAATCGGTTTTCAAGAAAATAAGTCAAAGAGCATTCACTTTGGTTTTAACAGTTCTTGAAGCTTCACTAATTTATTCAAAGAAAAAACTATCAAATGCCGGAATATTTTTTTTTCTAGTTTTAAACAATATTTTAAAACATAACATCTGACTGTCAAAAATTACAATGCATGAATATTTATTTTGAGCCTTTGATTTAAACATTTGTTCCTCTAATTTTTTTGAGCAGCGTATCTTATTTGAAAAAAATAACAAATGTAATATTTTGGTTGACATTAAAAAATTATTTTCATTTTGTTCTTTAGGGTGAGAAAGTTTCGGAACTGAATTTTTCAAAATAAAGCGGTTATAAGCTAAAGCAAGTAACCGCGTAAAAGGAGAGTGCCGTCTATGTCAGCTATTGCCAGAAAAGTCTCGTGTTGTCAGTAAGTGCGCAACGCAAATCGTATTTCAAGTTGCTTTGGTATTTCAGGTGGAGTAAAATGCGTTTTATTGCTAATTTTCAGTTAACTAGAACTACACAGTTCCGGAGTCAGTCTTTGGGCCAGAGAATTTATTGGAATTTAAATTGTTCATTTCTCCTTCGTGTTCGTCATTAAAAACGAATTAAATTAACCCCTCCCCCTTACATCAGATTGATCTATCCAAATAGTTTTGGGGTGAGGGAGGAATTGACACTTTCAGCGAATCGCTTGATTGTGGTTTCTATATCTCACACACCTTTGCAGCTGCTTGTTTAAATAATTAAATCATTTTAATTAAATAAATGCCATTGCAGTATTTTCAAAATAATATTCATTATTTAATATATTAACAAAATTGTTCTTGTAAGGACTTGCTCCTTCACTCAAGTAATAAGATTTAATAACCTGATTATATACATATCTCTTTTAGGACTGACAGCTCTTTATTTATTTATTTTGAAAACGTGAACTACTGCATTGTTGTGAATTAAGTGCTCCGAAATGAATCACAAACATTCTCTAAATCGCCATTAACTGAATTTTTATAATATGTTAAATGTAAAAGAATCTATTGTTTCTTGGGAGTTATTTCAGTGATAATGTTGTATAGCATCCTAAATAACAAATCTGTAGTTTTCTGAATATCTACCAACGATATGGATACAACAGCGCAAAATCGCTCTCTTAAGTGAATGAGAAAGTTTCACAATATGCCACACGAAGCTATCAAACGATCTTATCTTAGAAGCTTTTAAAAGCAATCTCTCCGCTGTTCATCTGTCGCATGCATATCGCCGTATACTGCACTCTAAAAACAGTTTCCTTTGATTTAACTACAACGGGTGTTGCATTGTACTTTGGTGCCGTAGTTCACGATAAAAAAAAAAAACCATAAACATGGATGTTTTATTAGCTCATGACGTAATATGTTCCATGCCTTAAGCGCAGTGCTTTTGTACTCTGTAGTGATTCTCAATTTTTTTCAAGATCTAGAAATTTAAATGACAATAAAAATTCATTTATCTCCCGGTAAAGAAAAAACCATAGTGGAGAAAATATCCCATTTGAAAATATTAATATTTTTATTTAGTTGTCACTTTTAATACGCACTAAAATTTAATAGCTCAGTAAAACTTTAAATATTCCCATTCATTATTGTATTGTTACAGCTTTTGTGCTATGTTATTCGATGAACATTTTAACAGTAACCTATATGTTAACCTCGCTAATATTTCATGCACCATTGCAGTTAAACCACTTGAACTTCTTATTAGACAATTTAACCATTTATTATTATGACATTCGCGTATTGGATTATTGAAAAATACTCGAATCTTGCTTTTTAAAAAATGAAAATGTTATATGGAATAACCTATATATACTAGAATTATAAGAAAATTTCATTACGTTTGGTTTTAGTAGAAAAGAATTAATTGTTTTGATTTAAAATGGGGGATTTCAGAAAAAAAATACAACTAATCTCAAAATGGTATATTTGTTTTTATCGCAGCCCACAAATTAAAGATTGTAATCATATAAGATTTACGCGTAAGGCTTGTTCCGGGCCCTGACGAACCAAATGAATATAAATTTAGCTACACTAGCATCTATTGAACATAGGCGGTCAGCTCATCGCTTCAAATGTCATCTAGTGCGATGTTAAGGCATTGCTTAGGTTTGAAATGGTCGGTATTTTGTTCAGGTATGGAGTTCTTTAACGTGTCGTAAGTCATGACGTGGGACCCAGATTTTAAGTCCCTACCAGAGAACTTGCGCTCGAGAATTTTACGTCTACCGACCTCGGCCGGGTTTTAACCCGTGAGCGTTGGTCTCAAAGGAGAGCACGTTACCCCCAGATCATCTAGATCAATATACAAGTACATAACAGTAGGTATAATTTACAAGGAAAAAGAAAAACCAAAGGGGATAGATGATTATTTACTGAGATAATGGATTTCAAAAATCAACAATTTAACTTCGGTAATATAGAGCATATGATCGCTCCTTAAACATTGCCCCGCCAACAATTGCGTTCGAATGATGCACCAATTTCGTCATTTTTTTTTTTTCTTCCGTTAGAACATTTATTTTTCGCTTTTTAGGTCTAGTGATCCCATTGACTAAACTTTTTAACAACATCTAACATTTTCTCTATATGGAACTAGAATACGAGGATATTTCTCCTGAAATTGTTTACACACCTATCTACATATTCCATTTTTACTATGTATCGTACATAAACATTTTTTGTTCAAGCGTGAATTTTTCGGTAGGCATTTAAGTGGATTAATAAGAAGAATCAAATGTAATTTACACACAATAAGATGTCTTGAATAAACTATCACTTTGAAATGCACAATCAACAAACTCTAGTCTTTACAGTTCGAATAGAAGGCAGCAAATGACACAGTATAACACAGCTGACAGTAGCCTTTAGCGGGTTATTCACCGCTAATGCGCTACTGAAGCTTTTTTTATTTTTGAACTAGAAGGAGTATCAGTAGTTATTGGTAATGCCACTATGTCAAATTTCATGGGCGGGGGAAAAAGCTGTGGCACTTATATCGTTTTCCGTGAATAATCCACATATACATTAAGAAAAATGTATTTATGTATGTATTGATTACAAATGGAAACTTGTCCAATGACCGCATACAGAAGATACAAACAGAAAATTTAATATAAAGAGCAAATAGAGAGTAATAATATTAGAAAGTATAATGTATTAATATAATAGGAAAAATAATAATAATAAATACACTGTAAAAAGGAATGATTAAAAGTTGGTAAATAATATTAAATTCATTTTAAAGGTTTTAATATTGAGAGTATTGCTGCAGATTCTTTACTCCACTGTGAATAACATTTCCGTTCTTTGCATCCTCTATTTAATTGTACCGTAGTTGTCTGTTATGCCCAAGTATACTTTTTTTTTTTTTAATATCATCCCAAGCCTTGCATCTCCTCCATGATCTTTTTCCATTCTGACAAAATTTGTTGCTTTATGTTTTACTGTTTCCACCCTCGAGTTCGATCAAACAAAATTCAGTTATTGATAATTTACTTACCTCTGAATTAAATTGTGGTTATTAATTTTCTGTAAAACACCCCATTTGCTAGAGGGCACCGTTTAATCCCCTTTTGCTCGCCTTCTGCTGCGCCATTCAAAACTGTGTAGTTGCATGCATCCCATGCCTTGTTTATCTATGCACCCTTGGTGACAAAAAAAATGAGTCATCTTCTGAATGCAAACTTCTTTTTAGTCCTACTCAATACAGCGCACGGTTCACAAGATACCCAACAAAGCTGTGTTGTGTGGCTTACACTAAAGACGCTGATTTTTAGCTCTGTGACAGAGTGTACAGTGATGCGGTGGTTAACGGTGCAGGTACGCCTCCCGACATGAAACACTTTTTATTGTTAATAAACCTACATATTATGACGAATTAACTTCCTAATATTGTTTAAGTGTTTTCACTTTAGAAGATAAAAGTTTCTGTTCATGTATTTATTTAGTTATTTGTAAAGAAGGTGTTAGTTTGTGATTACGTTTCTGTGTGTGCATGGACAGTGTTATAAAACTCATATGATACGTTAAATTATAATATTATATTAAGACAACATAATATTCTACATATACACTTATAAAACAATAATAAAAATAAAGCAAAAATGTCGTGTGGGATCTGAACCCAGGGGCTTACGCAGAAGAATACTGCCTTCTAAACTGCTTGGTTACCGCTACTCTACCCTTCAGATGCTTATGATTGTGAGCATTACGTTTTCAGGCAAAGCGTCCAGCGCAGTATGCCAATCGCTGCATGCGCGTTGTGAATATAGCGTTATCCGAGAGTCTCCGAAGTTCTCCAATGGACACGTAGAATCTGAGGGTGACTTTTTTATTGTCAAAGGGTATATGTAGTGAGACAACATAATGGCTGGACAATTAGTAATGGGTCCAGTTAATGTATTAAAATTGGTTGAGTTGGAAATACAACGGAAGGTGTGCCGTAAAGGCTATATATTGGTCTGGAAGGTGTTTGAATCATTTTCAGAATGCCTTCACTTGCACACCCTGACAATTTTTTGAAATGATACAAGTCAACAATTCTGCGTACATAATTCGTTTCGTGCAAATCCGCACTTTAAGCTTTAAAGTGGCATTTGGTTACAGAGACCTCTACTAGTCAAATGCGGAATTTTACAATATCAATTCAATATCATAATTGAATTCAGGGGCAAGTAAATGACATATAACAGAATTTTGGTATTCGAAATGGTGTTTTTAGTTGGTAAGAAATCAAACTGTTGCAGAATATCCATCATTGCGCGAACACCGCCACAGGTGGCCGAGGTCGTTAAGGCGCGGACTCGTCTGGGGAGGATTGTCCTCCCTGACTGAGGTTTTTTCCAGGTTTTCCTCAGTCCTCATAAATAGCAAATGCCGGTGAGGTACCTAAACTTGGGCCTGGAAAGTTTCCTTCCTTAAAAAAAACCCTTTCCCAATATATCATTTCATCTCATGTATCATCAGTGTCCAGCGCCCGTGGTGCCTCAGTAGTAAAAACGGGCGTTAAACAACATTTAAAAAAATTAATAAAAGCACGAACTAAGGAAATTTCCCTTGCCTTTGAACTGGCCTTTTTGATTATATACAATGAAATATGTAATGCCTTCCAAACTTTTCTTGCAACACTTATTAATTTGTTCCCTTAATCAGTTGTCAGCTTAAATACACTCCTAGGTATTTGCAGCTTTGATCTCGTGGCACCAAAATTCCGTTTAGTTCGCATGTGAGTCGAATTTCTTGCAGTCTTGTCAAGCGTTACTGATTTGCTTTTGCTGACACATATTTCCATAATGTCATGAATAATAGATAGGTTTAAACACACCAACTATATCTTAAATTTTACACCCAAAAGGTTCTGCTGATTTTTGCAAAGATTGATCATCTTTCTGACCTGCTAGCTTTTGCCATTATCACAAACATATGACACACTACAAAATAAGATTTAATCGAATCATCGTCTGTGTAATAAGACATTCATTTAATGTTTTCGTCTTTCCAAGGCTCCCCCCTCTGAATTCAGTTCTGCTTCTGTTATAATGAGTAAACAGTATTTCCAGTTTTTAGTAGTTACGTTTTGTTTGTTTGTTTATTTTTCGTTGGTTTCTGGACGACTGCAGTTTTAGTTTTCTTGGCATTGTTTTTGATTTGGAAATGTTTCAAAATCCTCGCTATACAATTTGGCCTAGTTTCCACATATTATCTGTCATTGGAGAAATGCCATTCGCAAAAATGTGTTACATGTTTACTCCTTATTTTTCTCCGTTTACTTCAGATTTTATAAACGATGGTATGATGTCTACTATGAACAAATGAAGTAAGTATGGCGATAAAGATTTGCCTTACTTTCCTTCTGAAGTCTGTTTTCTTGTTGCTATCATTCGTTTATGTAAGTGCTGTAGAGTTTATTATTTTAATTAAAATGACCGGCTATGTTTAGGTATGGGCCGATTTTCCTCAACTCAAGAAGCAAAATGTGGCATAGCGTGTTTCTGTTCCATAGCTGAGGTAGCATAAAAAAGTGGTAAGAATTCACAATCGCGCTGAAGACTTATAGAGAATGTATACTCATTTTGTAAGTTTACGCCAATGCTTTTAGCTGGTCTCACGTGGCATCTGAGCGTTCACTTTTTCAGAAAGTACGTGCATAACGCTCTGCCGACGACCTTGCCTTTAGCCTGCGATCACGACTTACTTACCTACTTTATTAATAACTCCGTACTAGAGGGAAAGTCCGTCTACTTGGCGGGGCAAAGCGATATTCATCTACACTACACTACCAACTTTCTTTTTGCTCCTCTCTCCATTCATTACGTTGCATATGCATATGTGTGTGTCTTTTAATAATTAATATTCTCTTTCTACTTGTTCCTCTCTCTTCCTCTTGTTTTCTCTGCTTCCATGAAGAAAGAATGGACCCTCGCCCACCCGAAACCTTTTTTTTTTTTTTTGTCCGTCATGTGTTTCTGAGCTATTTTATACCCTTGCCTCCTTTTGGCTTGCATAAATTACTTGCAATGCTAGAGGTGAACATCACTTTTGGTTTCGTACATGACACGCAGGAGATGGCATCAATCCATTGAAAGTAACGGAATACAGGTTCAAAGCTTGGACAAACGAAGAAGGCCGCTTTAATCTTCTTTCATTATCAAATTATCTTAATGCCCATGATATAAAAATATCGTAATGTATTTGGCCATTGTTGTTCTAAATTTGTGCAAAAATATATTTGAATTTTTTATTTCTGTGTGTATAAATATAAGGGCGAACTGAAAAGTTTTCGACCTAACAGTGAAGGAACTTTGGAACATTAGTTTTATTTTTCAACACAATCTTACTTTACAGTAGTTTATAATGTTATACTTTATTGCATAAGTAAATGCTTAAGAAAGAGCGGAAGGAGTTATGTAATTTTCACCGCCACGGGTGGCCATTAGGGAATGGGGGATATCCCCAAAACGAATAAGGTTTAAGGCGAAATATAAAAATTGCTGTACGATGCAGCAATTTTAAATGTTGTTAAAGGAAATTTGGTATATGCCATTGAAATAAAATAAGAAATGAAATCTCTCTATGAGGAGGGGGGGGGGGTTTACGTGAAGCCCAAAACGTAAATATCACTCTAACTCCTTTAATATTTTTTTTTTCATAACGAAACTCCGTACATGCTATTTAAATAAAATAAAAAAATGTTTCTGAAAATCAGGAAAATCGGATGATTGGGAGTACGGGTTTACCCGAATCTCAAAATTTAAAAATTGCTCTATCAGCAGTAATATTCCTTTCTTCATAACGCAATTCGAAATGTAACATTTAAATACATTAAGAAAAATAATCTGCCGAAATTTAGGGAAATCGCACTATTACGAGTAGAGGTATACTTGAAAACCGAAATTTAAAAAGCGGTCTTAAGTTTAATTTTCTCTATATTGTTTTAAAATAAAATAAAAATTAATTGCGCATATAAACTGTATTTATAACGATGTAAATATGTTATATTTAACAAAAGCATCGTTGTGAAGATAGCAAATGTGAAATATTAATCCAATAGGATATGTGTGAGAATTATATTTGTAAGAGCGCTCTGTAATAAGTTAATAACTTTCATAGCACGTTTGTTTTACATGATTTTTACTATTACATTTAAATTAATTTTCAAAGCCAGTGAACATCGATGTAACTTTCGATGGTTTTTATTTACTAGTATTAGCGTCTGAATCGTAAGATGTTTTTATTTTATTGAAACAAATGAACATCTTCTTTAATACGTAATATAACTAGAAACTTTCTGTTATTTCTTTGTATTTTAGTGAATGTAAAGATGACACCAAAGTCGCAGTTCATAAACAGATTACATTTAAAAAAATTTAAAAATACTTGCACCACTAAAGGAAAGGAGGAACTGGTGCCCACACAGTAATTGGACGATCGCAAACTTGATGTGGCGTGCATTTTGTATTATGTCTGAGTGTTTGGATTAATGAAGACTTCAATTTAGCGTGGTTAATATTTCAAGCTTATTTCCGGAAACGAGCTCTCAGGCATGCGTGATAGGATAAATCACAAACCATTGTTAAACTATCTGATATAAACTTACCCTGCAGAAAGCACAGTGCCAAAATCACGCTATAAATGAAGCATTATGTAATGCTTAGGGGCTGGAGCGCGCGCAGAAAAATGTGATAATAATTTAAGATTACCTTTTTTAGTTTTTTGTAATTTAATGATTAAAGCTAGAATAAGTTCTGTGTTCTTCCCCCTTAATAAAATGCATTATTTGCTTACGTTTTCATCATAAACTATTTTATTGGAACTAGTTTTCCGATAATTGGTAAGTTCGCTTGTGGAACTTAAGATGTTGGGAGTCAGATTTTGAAGGTATGGTTTGAAAACTTTGTTTTAATATTATTGAATAAAACCTAGAGGATGATAAAATGAAAGGAATTAATTTAAAATGTTATCTCTTTCATCCAATAGCTGCATTTAACTGTAAATAAAAACAAATTTTCGAACTTAGCGCATCGTATTTCTTCAAATTTTAAATCGCGTTTTTTTTATGATACTATATTGGATCTGTTACGAAAAGTTATACATAGCAACCCAATTAACTATGAACTAATTTGCTTTATTTTAATCTGTAGGCGAGAGGAGCGCACGTTGCCATTTGCGATTATCTCACAGTGCCGATGACACAAGAATACAACATTTACTTCCTTAACAAGTTTAAAAGATTTTATTTACCAGCTTCATGAAACTGGCCACCGTCCTTGTCCATGCCTTTTTGGCACCCTTTTAACTATCTATAACCATCTATATTCGTGTTGAGTAGTACTTGCTATTTCCTGGCGAATATTTGGTTTAGTTGTTCCAGGGTACGTGCGTTTGTCTTGAACGTGTATTTTTTAAATTACCCGAGAGATAAAAGTCACAAGGGAAGAGGGGCACAAAATCTTACTAATTAAAATTGAATGCCAGGTACTTAAGTGTTGTGAGCTCCGGGTTCAGTTAATCGTTTATTCGTCATTTCTATACAAGGGTAGGTCCACAAGTTTCCGGCCTCGCCGATAAGAATTATCGCCTTCACAAAACCCTTATCTGGTGCCATACCTTATCTGTTAAGTAAATAATTGCAGCTCTAACTTCCGCTCCTCTTTATTCAGTTGTTCAGATATAGTTGCATAAAGAAGGCTACGTGTAGAAGATTGTCACATGTTCAAAACTGAGTATCGAGCTATTAAGTTCTTCACAAAGGAAGGGCTTACTCCAAATGAAATTAAACAACGATTGGACGGTATATATGAGGAAGCATCCCCCTCATATCCTACCGTAAAAGAATGGGCCAAAATTTCTCGAATGGGTCGAGAAAGCATTGAAGACGAAGAGCGTGCAGATAGGCCCTTGGAGGTGCTCAGTCCTGAAAATATCGCTCTTGTGGAAGAAGAAATTATGGAAGATCAGCGGCTAAAAGTTACAGAAGCAGCAGCAATATTGGGCTTTCTAAAACAACAGTCCTTTGAATTGTTCATCAACATTTGATCATGAATAAGGTTAGTGCAAGATGGGTGCCTAGACTTCTTTCCTCAGTCCAAAAGCAGCAACGAGCCATCTGTTGTCAGCAGGCATTTTTGGAGCTTGCCGTAGCAACGAGAGAGAAGTTCTGCAAACCATTGTTACAGGAGATGAAACTATGGTCCTATACTATGATCCCTTGTCCAAAAGAGAATCAATGGATTGGCGTAAAACTGGCGAAGGATCTCCTCCAAAGGCCAAGGTCACCCAGTCAACCAAGGAGATCATGGCCTCAATCTTATAAGACTGTGAAGGAATACTGATCATTGACTGCAAGGAGAGGAACACCACAGTAAATAGGGAGTACTATACCGACTTAATGCACAGACTACATGCTTCCATCAAAGAGAAAAGGCGAGGAAAGCTGATTGATGGTGTGTGCCTTCTTCATGACAACGCGCCTGTGCACACAGCTCTTGTTGCAAAGGAAGCTGTGAAGAAATGTGGCTTCAAGGAGATCGACCATCCACCCTACAGCCCAGTTCTAGCTTCCAGTGATTATTTCCTCTTCTCAAAACTGAAGGACCTTCAAGGAAGGAAATTTAAATATGACGAAGTGATGCATGCAGTTTATGTCCTTTTTGGAGGCAGGACTTCTGACTATTGGGGAGAATTGAAATGTTAATTCAAAGATGTTAGAAGTGTATTGCAATATTGAAAAGTGAAATATAGTAGCTAACGTTAGTATCAAACGTGCAAATTGAATGCACAATAAGTTATTACTTTTGTTGTACTTTTGCTCCATAAAATTGTGTTCAATTTCCCTTTTTGTCTTATAATTTTGTATTTATTACCACTTTGTTTAAAATTAATATGTGGACTTACTTCCAAAAGTGAATCGGGTATTCCTGTTCTCTCTAAGCATTCTTTAACATTTGTTTGGAAATGGAACAAAAAGTTATTTTCTACTGCGGTCTTGAAAGAATAAACACCCTTGCATTGTTGCAACAAGAATAAATACTAAATAACTGCGTGCAAATTTGAAATGTTTACATTTTTAAATCTCAGAAAATGCAAATCTCCCGTTATGCGCATGTTACATAGACTTCATCAATCTCAATTTTATGAAATACATTTTAAAACCATTTAAAAATATATTAAGATTAGTAAAAAGTAACATGTATATTTAAACATAAATTGATCAGCACATTATGCTAAGATGCAAGAAAACTGTAATTAAAAATAAGGTTTAATGTCTAAGTCGGATGAACTTTTTCATTTGAAAAGATTCATGACATATGGAAATATTTTGTGGATGTTAATTAATCCATGCCTATGTAGTGTGGCATAAACGTTTGCTATCAGCAGTCGAGTCTCTGAGAGGCACAACGTTGCGATACGCTTCTTAAACAACGCGTGAAATATTCAATGTGCTGTGGCCTTCACTTAACGTGGCACTGGTTTGACGCTAGAGTTGCACTGAAGGCAAACCACAAGTCAGGGCTGTTCGTAGGTGTCACTTGTGAAAATACGCATCTGAAACCATTAAAGCGGGCTTCATAAAAAGGCCACTGAACTTTCCTGACATAAAGATTTAACAGAAGAAATTAATACTAGTAAGTAGATCAAGGATGCAGCGCGAGAGCTCTTCGTTTGTTTAATATTCTATGTCAACGCACGTTGTCTTCGAGACAACGATTCAAATTAAGCATCTAACGCATGCGTATGACATCGAAAGCCTAATAATAAGTATTGCCAAATTTAAGCATTCCTATGTACACTAAATTTTAAGTCGCAGAGTTGGTGGCAGTTGGCTATTATGTTGGCACTACCCGCTCTTGTGAATTGAAGCCTGCGATCATTTTTGGTTGCACAGGTTGCGGAATAATACAAATGTTGATGTTGAATCGGTTTCTTTTGAATAATTCTGACAAAATAACTGTAGACGTCGATTTTTTTTCACTAAGGGAAAATCTTAAAAGCGCATTGATGATGATGATGATGATTGATGATGATGATAATAATAATAATAATAATAATAATAATAATAATAAATACTGCAGCTGAAATAAATTGTATGATCCTTTCTTCGTTATTATTTCAGGTTATATTAGGCTGCTCTTACATGGTAAAATGTTGCCAACAAAATGAACACAAAAATAAATAAATGGAAGTAGTATTTTACGGCGAAATTTGCTCTTGGATAAAGGTTTATTTTATATAGTACTTTTTCAAAACACCACTCATTGCTCTATACAATATTCTTCTCCCCTTTCCCTACTTGATTGTGGAGTAATGGATATCACATGGTAACGTTTCTGAAAAGCGCGGAAAACATAATATACTCTTTTCAGAGGTATGTCATTTACGATAATTGTAAAACCAAGCTATGCTCGTCAGCTCGATAACCTAACTTTTTATATCAGATATTGAAAAATGTTGTTATGTTTTCTCAGCTAAACATAAAGTAGAAATTTAACAGACAAATAAATAATGCGAGAAGAAATGCTTAAAAATGCTTGACTCTTATTCAAATGTTTAATGGTGAAACATCAAAATCGAAAACCAGATTAGAAAATAAATCAAGGTTTACCCACCTAAATTGGTGTGATTTCTACATTTTTATCTTTTATTTCAATATCAAATACTATCTCTCAGGTAAATTTTAGGAACACAAACTGACAACTAATCAAATAAGTGTGTTAAATTAAAGGCATCATGAAAAGTCTTAGAGTGGGGGACAAGGCATGTTTGTACAACCGAAAAGGGAAACTTGATTTTAACAGAACGTCTATGATTATTCATAAGGAGCGAAACAACAGTAGAAGTTAAACCATTATAAAATACTTTGCAATTTACAGGATAATACCGAAGGTGCCAAAAAATGTATACACACTTTCACAATAGATGTCTATTTAATATATTTCAAAGTTGAGCCGAAAAACAACAGTAATGTGTAATATGATGTTCTGTATACAGATGTGACTCACATACATTATGATAGCGTTGCTACGTGACAGGCAAATCAACAATGAACAAATGAAGCCAAGATTATCCTATGATGTTCTGTAAACAGATGTGACTCTCATCACGTTATGCTAGTGTTGCTACTACAAAATGAATCCAAGAATATTCTTTGAACAGCGGAAAACAATTTTGAAGTAGTATTGGAAAACCGAGAATGTTGTTGAAGTTCAATAGAGACTTGTGTACAAAACAGAACCGCCAACGCGAGTAACAATTGCAGGCATTCGAGACAAATTTGAGACTCATGGTACCGTATGCGATGTTCACAAGGGTAGATTTGGCGGATCACCACAGTACCACCGAGATGTTATGTGGGTACCTTGATGACAATCTTCCAAGGTGCTGAATAAGACGAAGAGGTCCGATTGAGTTTCCACCGCGTTCTCCGGATCTAAATCCGTTGGACTTCTACCTAAGGGGAACTCTTAAGGATGTTGTATACCGTAGGAAACCAGCTACACTGACAGCACTTCGGGAAGAAATTGAAACGGCATGTGCTGCAATCGCTGAGGACACTTTCGCAAACTTTGCTTAAACGTACTCGGAAGTGTATCGTCGCCGATGGTGGGCATTTTGAGCAACTGTTGTATCTGTGAAAGTCTAAGATGATTAGTGCTCATCATTTTCTGTTTGTGTGAATTCAGTTTTGTTATGTTAACAGTTTTTTCTTTGCTTGAAGTGTGTATACATTTTTTGGCACTTTCTGTATATACAGGGTGGGCAGAAAGTAACTAGGTATTGAAAATCAAGTATAATTCCTGTACTTGTAGTGGTAATTTATTGAAATTAATGCTATGTGTACAGTGTTACATGGAAATACAAACAGAACACCTAAAACTTTAACGTGGAACCTGTGGTCTTTACCAATTTCCTCAAACAGCCGGGAATGAAGTCCGCACTCTTCTGAAGGAGATACAGCCTGTATTCTGCACCACACGGTGACTTTTGGACTACTCTACAGCTTTTCCACCGTCATACCGGTGGATTGACATTCCGCCCAGTAATGCCAATTGTGATGATTGAGAAACCTCCCATATGGAATAGGCCTCGTCACTTCAGATGATATTTTGAAACATTTGAGGCCAGTTCTCGTGCCAACCCAGCGTCAACTCTCCATCCGCAGTCTTCTGGTGTCCAATGCTGCACGTAAGAAGACTTGTTGCAATACTTTCCGCACCGCTTATCCGCTTTCGTGAGCTGCCTGACGTGTTGATTTATCCGGGCTGCAGTCAAACATTCTCCTGAGTACGCGACGTGGATGGATGGCACTTCTTGCATCGTTAACCGAACATGTTGTCGTTAGCTTGGAGTGACGGATTGTGCTATTCCTTCCCTTCACCTTATGCCACCATCTCTGAACAAAAACAATGAAATTCCACACTTCATAGCGTGTGGCAATCTGAGCTCGCTCCCTAACGAGCATTCAGCCATCTTTGAGATTGTAGCGCGTACCCTCTCTCACGGCCACCGTCTGTACTTCCGACGCGCGAAAGCTCAAATCCTATTTAATGACGTAATATTCTACATTATTTATTGATATTAACAAGCCCAACTAGTTATCTTTCGTCCACTCTATTCACAGCATTCTTACCACAGTTAGCAAATAAAGTGATCTTAAATTCTCTGGATAAATTGTGGCTGTGGAATAACTGACATGGAATAATTAGCGCACAGATGTTGCATTCAGGGCGCTGGTAAAGATTTGAGCCTGGATACTTTTAATGTTAGGAATTGGCGGGGCACAAATTGGGGAAAAACTTCACTTAAAAATAAATGCATTAAATTTCGAAATAGGTTTGATGCTCTCAATTCCAAGACGTAAGTGGTTAGAAAGTTAGTGAATTTCTTAGTGGAACTTTTGGATTTGCATTGGCGCTGGAATAAAACGGAATTTAAAATTTAGGAAGAATATTTTTGGTCTTCGAATTTTTGAGCCCGGTTTATAAAGTATAAGGGTCATAAATTTGTTATAAAACTGTCAGCTTGAGTAGCCCTACAGATATGAAACTACTGGTCTTTCTTTTTCTTATCTGTTTACTTTTGTTCCGCCATGCATGTACAAAACAAGGGGATGTGTTCGCTCTATAAGCTGCTCTTGAAAGACATTTACAGAGGAAGGAGGCGAATCTTTTCTTTAAAGAAGAAACAATATTTTGCCGAACAGTCTGCACCACACAGTTATTAAGATTGTTTGTTATTTAGGAGTTCAACAAGTGTGTTGTGACTATCGCAATAAAAGAATAGCCACGGAATTAAAAACTGTTGAATGGCAATGCCAAGTTTTATATTATCAGTATTTTAAGTACTGTTATAGATGCAAAATGTTGCAAATTATCAAATGAAACCATTTGTATTATAAAGGTTAACCAAAGTGCAGAAAACACAGGTAGCACCTATTTCATAAGAATTTTTACTGAACAATTAATTGATTTTGTCTTAAAATGTTTACAAATTAGGTTAGATTTTTTGCCATATTTCTTTTCCCTTCTCACCTTTGTGATGTCATACACTCCATATACTGCTGGAAGCTGGAGAGATGGCTCGTCAGAGGAATGTTATTGACAACGTCCAACTGTTCACTATTAATATTTTGCTTTTGTTAACGCAAGGAGATGGATGATACACATGCAGTGCGTAATGTTTTACTTGACAGATAAGGCGCTCCTCTTCCCACATTCCAACAATAATCTTAACACACAATGTTATATTTTCGACATTTGGTGAAATAAAGTTGCTAACCATGGTGGACTTAAGGATTAGGCCTAAACTGTACTTGATCCTGTTGATTTAAGCATATACAGATGTCGAAAAGATAGTCAACTCATAGCTTCTCAAGCTAAAGTTGTTAATAATAAGCCAATAATTATTAGGTATATTTTTGGTAAATCAAATTTATGCAACTCAGTTTTATTCAAGTGTTATTTAAAAACTGTGTGCGAAATAATCAATTTCTCAATTAATTTAATAATATTAATCAAACATAAGCATTACACTCTGCTCCTTCATGCTTCTTCTCATATCTGAAATTCCAAGATTGAATTTTGTAATAAACCGTTCACTCTCTGTGTTTGAAACTGGTAAACACAGGGACTTATATATATATACCAACAAATTCTTCAAATAAATCGCCTTTTGCTTTAAATATCGAAGGTGCCAAAAAATGTACACACACTTTCACAGTAGATATCTATGTAATATATTTCAAAATTGGACCAAAAAACAACAGTAATGTGTAGTATGATGTAAACAGATGTGACAGTAAATTGGACCAAATTGATCATAGTGTCATAACCGAAATAAGAAACAAATTTGGCACGATAGCAGAAGAATTTTTTACAACGAAACTTATATAATTTTCTTTCATTTTCCTTACATTTCTAAATGCAATTTTTAGAATTGAAATAAATAAATTAAGATCTTGAATATTTTTCTTCCCAATATCTCCCCAAGATAAAATGCCTTGTAGTTATCAACTTCCAAACAAATTAAGAAAAACCTATCAAGTTATCAATAGTTTTGATGAGAATGCATGAATAACAAATAGTTTAGAATTTCAGGTTGTCATTACCTTTTCAAATAACTTGCCTTCCAATTATCCATTACAATATATTTAAAATCGCTTTAAAAATACAATTTTTGGTTTTTATCGTAGAAATGATTTCTTTTGTTTTATTGTTTTTTTCCCGCAGAAACATTCAATTTTCGCGAAAATTCCTGGCACCTTTACTGTTAATAAGTCCCTCATTTTTTAAAAAAAACATGTATATACTTCTTGGAACAACTTTTAGTTGCATTTTGCGTTTAATCGTTAACTGAAAAGGGGGGAAAAAGCATCCTTGTTTATAAGCCTACACTATATGGTACACATTCATACTGTGTGAATATTACCTGTACATTCCTGTTAATTTGTCGGTTTATAGAGCTGTTACTCGCCTTATATATTTCCCTCGTCTTTGCCCGTGCCTTTTTGTGTATAAGAATTGTCCCTGAAGCTGAAGCTTAAATTTTAGTATACAAACATAATAATATTGTGAGCATTCAGTGCTGCAATTATCGTAAAACAAAAGCTTTCCTTTTTGAATTTACTTTTCTTTAATGACTCTCGTTTGTCTTTCTGCTACGAATAGCTGCAGATATATTTCAATTCAACGGAATAAAAGCGCGTTAATATTGGCTTTTTCCGTAATATATTAAGAATTTAATAACTTCCAAAATATAGATTTAATTTTGGAAATTAAGAAAAATCGCGATAAAACTGGTGGACGATTTGACGTAGAACGCCCACGCGTGCACTCCCCACCCCCACATAATAAAGCGTACAAAATTAAATTCTGCCAAGTGACGTAGAAAATTCCAGCTGTATGGCATCGCCAGTTACTGTTACATCTAAAGAAATGGCAGCGATGAAGCCCGTGAAACAGCATGGGTAATGAGAAATAAGCAAACGACACTGTAGTGGAATTAATTTAAGTCTGCTTCTTCTCGGTGAGTTACTCCCCCCCCCCCCTATACAGTGAGAAGAAATGGTACAGACATTTATAGAAGGAAAATGTTTCAAGCTCAGAAAGATGACAGTGAGATGGATACTTTTTTTTTTTTTTTTTTGATTGATTTATTTATGCGCTCTTTAACATCTCAGGTCATCAGCGTCCCATTCAACTCAGGGCATGAAATTCAAATCCATTGCTCCTGGCCGGGTTCGAACCCGCGATCTTGGGTTTAGAAGGCAAGTATGGTAACCACTACACCACCAGGACCGACAAGAGAGAGATGGATAAAGAAGCTATATCAGACCACTGATGGAGAGGGGAAAGCATTAATATGTTGGCTGTATTTTAAGACTAGCCCTTTAGACACATCATGATTTGTGTTTGGTTTGATTTGTTTATGGACGCTCTTTAAAATCTCAGGTGAAACGGCCGACAAATTTTGTTCAGCGGTCTCTTCTTTCAGCTTGAGGTTCTTTTACGTGCCGTAAATGTACGACACGGGACCCACGGCTTTACTTCCCTTCCGACCATAATTAGGATTTTTACGCCGTAAAAAATAAATCGATCCTGACCGGAATTGAATCCGTGATCTTGAGTCTACGAGGCAAGAATGGTTACACACTACACCATCAGAGGTCCCACAGATACAGTATATAACATTTTAACACCTTATTGGTCATGTATAATAAAAGTGTGAGAAAATGTATAAATTTCATTGCGGTACATTGGTGTAAACAACACAATCCTATGTTTTACCCTTGATGGCAATATTTTCTTACTTTGCTCTCTTGAAAATTCTTGCACTGCTAGAAAATCCAATGCAATTTCAAATACGGCATAGGAGAATCACCTGGTATGTATACAGGTTATTAACAAAACACCGAAATATTTTCACAGTATATAGGGGGGTCTTACACAAGTATTTTGAGATAGAGGACCTAGGGTCATAGAGGTAAATTGTCATAGTTAAGGTCTATTGAAGTGATTGCAATTTCGTGCTCATAAATTCATACTAAAGCTAGATAGCGTTAAAATATGTAACCAATGAACAGTATTTTCACAATTTAACGTTAAAACAATCTGCAACGTGTATATGCACGCCACTGCATTGGTGTGCTAATGAAAATTCAGTTGTTAGAAACAAAGTCGCGATTCTATTTTTATCCTAATGTTGAGATATGTCAGTTGTTTCAACAGTCGTTCATTGTGTGACAAAATAACTCGTCTAATAAATGACAAATTAGGGAAGTAGAGAATGGTTAACAGTTTTTCTGAACTTGCCGACATGCGCGTCATTTGTAAGGACCGCCACGAGTGGCCAAGGTCGTTAAGGGGCGGACTCGTGAACGGGAGATCTGGGGTTCGAATCCCGCCAGGACCGTCCTCCCTGACTGGGATTTTTTCCAGGTTTTCCTCAGTCCTCACGAATGGCAAATGCCGGGGAGGTACCCTAACTTAGGCCTGAAATGTTTCCTTCCTTAAAAAAATATCCTTTCCCAATTTATCATTTCACTTCATGTATCATCAGTGTCCATCGCCTGTGGTGCCTCAGTAGTAAAAACGGGCGTTAAACACTACTCAAAAAAAAAGTATTTGAACAAGTGGACTCAATAACACAATGATATTAATAATACAAAATGTATCAACTGTTGAGCAATGTGGTTACTGTAAAAAGAAAATTGTTTACTTTTCTTTAAAACTAACCTTTGTTTTCTTTTCTGCTAAGAATAGTTGCAGAAATATTCTAATTTAACCGATAAAAACACTTTCTAAAGTTGCCCGTTTCTGCGTCATTTTAAACATTATATTTAAAACTTCAAAAAGAAGAAAGATGGGCCGAGGCAATACATTTGCAAGTAGATAAAATAGTCGACGAACATCTCGTAAAAGCGAGTTCAATTTTTCTCGTAATGTGTGGAAACTTGGAAATGGATCCTTCACTCACGGCCCCCAGGTTCATTATGGCTCCAGAGAGATCGGAAGCGTAGAGATGCATGCAATAAATTTAGCCAGAGCACGGTAGTCTCAAAGTCATAATGCGATGCAAGGTATGTACGTACATACATTAGCATGGCGTTATGCTACGACTTTCTCTCCGTCCGTCACGCCATCGCGCAAGCGAATGTTTTATCTCCGTTTCACCCACGCCTAGAATTCCGCTCAATTCCCCTCATCTCTCGGTTTGGCCACAGATTTCATCCGTCTTGAGAATTTCGCAGCAGCGAAAACCAAACTAATTATAATGGGCAAAGTAGTATTTGTAAATTTAAACATTCCGTTCTCTTTGCTATTCAATTTTCTGAATAGCTTATTTGTGTGAAGCCTGTTGCACTCTTGATAACACTAATAACAATGGCATGTCCGCTGTGTAATCGGAGAATGTTTACACGTCACATAGCTTAGTCTTTCTGATTGATTGTGATAATTTTTTTTATTATAATTGATTTACAAACACAAGTAGGAAGATTGAGGGTGCACTCCATTTACACCTTTAGGGATGTCACAGGCGACCGGTAGACCTAAGCTTTCTACGTGTTTATTGGATAGTTATATTTTCCCAGCGTCTAAATGTACACTAAACACGATATTAGTGTTATTTTGGCTACATTTTTTTTTTTACATGTCTGTAAATTTTTTACATTTTCCTAGAGTGCTACATAAATTTATGTATTTTCATATTCACAAGTTTGAAATCGAAAACCCAAGCTCTGGCTTTGTCATTTGCCACAACAACTGGTTTTTAAAGTACAACTATTTAAAGGACTGGTCACTAATAACTAAAGAAACCTCCAAAAATACCGGCCAATAATTTGAACTAAATCAATGTCTTTATACTTGCCTTTAATCTGTATTTCAAAAGTGACTAATGGATGTTTAATGAGATTGGCCATCTGCATCTTAGGGTTTCTATAATAATGTTTCCAAACAAATGAGAGACATTTTCTGTTTATCCATTGATACCGTTAAAACTCATTACTTTCTCCATTATTTGGTCTGATTTTAGTTTTCAACAGTGGAAGTGAATAAGTGCACAGCTTTCTCTGGTGTGAGTACATGGTTCGTATAAAATTATAGGTTGCAATGTACGAATCCTTGGGTTTTCCATGAAATTCCATGTTAAATATGTACGAACTATATATAGCAAATAAATCAGCCAAGGAAACAAATACAGTACGGTCCATTTCCAACATTTCCCGCGATTCTCCCCAGTAAACGCTCGCATCGTGGCCTGCTAGAATGCCATCAGGTTTGAAATGTACAGCGCGGTTTTGATGGAGGCTCTTTATAGGTGTTTAGACAGTGCGTTAATTGCCGCCAATGTATACTGGTAAAAGCTTGAAGTACGTGAATTCGCATCTTTTCTGGAAAAATATTGCCAGCAAAGTAAGGTGCTCCTGATCATTCAGAAATTGCCTTCAGTTCTATTACAACGAGGCAGTGGATGATATTAAGAAAGTATATAGGAAATACTTTCATATGGCTTGTATCGAAAACTACGTACGGACGCTAAGGGACGGATTATTCAAATGTTGAGATCGGAACCATGCCAGGCCACGGTTGATAATCTGCAAAGTTTTAAGCTATACAAACTATTCAGTTATTGCGAGATTCGTGAATGATGAACTGTAAGTTTGTGCCCTACTGGAATTCAAGAGACATGTGAGTACTGCGTTGATAGTATTCGGATTGGAAGATCAATGCGATTCCGCGAAAATACACGAGTAGAGAGAGAGGGGGGGGGAACTCACAACTCCTAAAAAGTGTTGAATATTTTTAATTTAGGTATTATTATGTGTGAGTTTATTATAATTCTATTAATTGTTTGAACGTTAAATACTTTTCCAAATATTTTTCAACCACTCTTATGTATTCAGGTATCATTTTGAGTCTGTAATTTCCTTTATTGAATGAACATGAACATAAGTTAATCACAATTCATAATGATCTCGTTTTTACCGTAGGGTAACACAAGGCAACTTACCTGCATTGGTAACACAACGACACACCTTTCAACACTCGGTGGTACTCTCAGAAGCAAACCTGCTTCAGGTTCTCTTGTGGTATGGCCTCCCATTGCTGAAGCAAAGCCTCCCGAAGTTCATTGAGGCTCTGAGGTTGAGGTCAGGGCTTCGTGCTGGCAAACTAGCGCCCGAGTCCCCATCTCTTGCTAGTACTGCGTCACAATGTGGGCCACATGTGGACGGGCATTGTCATGCATTAAGCCGAAATAATTGCCAACGTGCTCCTGAAGAATTTCTTCAATGTACCGGTTTTCATTCAGGGCTCCGTTCTTCACAGAAACCAACTCTGTCTTGTCTTCCACACTGATAGCAGCCACACCCTGATGAAAACTCCTCCGAAAGCCATTGCCGATGAGAAGATGCAAGGTGTATACCTTTCTCTTGTCCTGCCATCGGCTGAAACTCGACTCACCTGTGAATAGGACAGCTCTCCATCGCCCCTCAGTGCACTCCAGATGTTGAGAGCCAAAACAAGAGTGCTTGTCTATGTTGCTGGTTAAGCGAGGGATCTCTGACTGGTCTTCTTCAAGTCTCCTTCTCACGCTGACATTGACTCCTGATGCGCTTTGCAACCGATTTTGGGCTTCTACGACTGTTGTTTGACGATCACTGAAAACTTGCATCTGCAGAAATTGATAATCTCTGGCAGATGTCACCCTTCTGCGACCTGATCCTGGTCTTCTGTAGTAGTTATCAAGTTTCTTGAATCTTCTATATATTGAGACATTGACTCGTAACACCTGGGCAACATAACGCATGTCAGTTATGTGTAAAACTGATTAAAACTCCTGAATAATAGAATAAAACTGATAAAACAACATTGCCATTAGATATTTCAATTGGATCAAGTGTAAAAATGTGATTAAATTGCATTCATTTTCATGCTTATACAATAAAGGAAATTATAGACTCAAAATGATATCTAAATACATAAATGTGGTTGTAAAACGTGTGGAAAAGTATTCAAAGTTAAAAAAGTGAACGGAATTATAATAATGCGTAAAATTAAAAAATGTTAGTTTTTATTTTTATCTATTTATTTTTGTGTGCTTCTCAATGTTTATTAAGAGCGAGAAAATTATCTTGCGCCACCAGCATTCTGTTTCAGTTATTTGTATGCATCGTTGTTTTGCAGTGCATCAGTTAATGATAACATTTGTTCTTAGGTAACGCATCGCACCACGGGCCAGGTGATGGTGCTGAAGATGAACCTGCTGAGGTCTAATCGGCCCAACATGCTCAAAGAGGTTCAACTTATGAATCAGCTCTCCCATCCCAATATACTGGGGTAAGTAATTGTTTTCAACGCTGTAGTGTGGGCTGGCATATGGTGGTAGTTACAGTTCATAGAGAACATTATCACTTTTCTGTCAAGACGAAACTGGTCTTAAGTATAAACTTGAGCCAAAGTAAATAATTTCACCATAATTGTTTCTTTAATTAGCCTTTTTTTTCGATGAGAGGGAGAATATAGCTGTACCAAATTCATTTTATCAGTTAATGTGCTCTTTATCAACGTTTTCGGAGATAAAGTAAATATTAAACTAAGAATTTATCATAAGATAATTTGATATTTCTAAGTAATTTTGTATGTTTATTCAAGGAGAAGTAAAATCTTGTATCGTGCTATGTTCTAATTACATTAAAATTCTTATAACAACTCTTGTTATAAAAAAGAACAACTTTCGCACATACCATGTATATCCTATGTACATGATAGCTGCAGCTGGCTATAAAGACGTATAACGTTAATAACATTTAAAATTGTTTATAAAAGTTTCTCTTACATTTTAGCAATAATGTTATATACCGTGCGACCAGTTGCTTTTCCCGTCTTTTGCCTATGGGCGGGCGCGCCGCTCGATAGCCGGTCAGCTGGTTCTCTGCGATTAGCGGGAGTGTAAAGCAATGAAATAAACCAACCATACACAAACCAATTTAAGAAGCTCATTACTTACCAAATTATCAAACGAGGTGTTGAAACTACCCGCCTTCATCTTCACACATTTTCACATCCCTTTAGCAAATTATTCATTACTCGCTGTTGTTCATTTTGAGAAATCCGGACAATTTCTGACGATTGTTATCTTTGAGTTCTTATATGGTGTTCGGGTTCGTCTTGTACACGGTATTTTTAATTTACCCCACAGACAATAAACCCAGATAGTTAAATCGGGAGGCCGAGAGGGCCACAAATCACTAGTAATAATTAACATTGGTAACTGCTCTCATGGAATTATTGCAGTGTGAGCAGTGGCAGAGTCCTGTTGAAAAAATGCATGATATCACTCCCTTCCAGTTAATTTTCTGAAAAAGAAAATAGTTTAGTATTCACATAAGTAACAGAATCAAGTGTATGCTCAGATAAATTGGTTCTATAATGTAGATTGTGGAATCAAGAAACGAACAACACAACACACACCCGGTAACAGCTGCGCTACGACTGCGACAGTCAGCAGGATCAACAAGTAAGCAAGCAGGCTTGCTACTCCCTCTATGGCGCCCTCTGTGGGTTTTTCCCATGGTTTGGGGACTCGTTCATGGGAAAAAACCCCGCGCCCTGCAGTAAACGTACAAGTTCTAACCTTAGATGCCATGTTCTCTTCTATTCGCTTGAAAACACTGTGCTGCATTTAGAGCTTGGCATAGGCCGGCCATTTATATTCATACCTTTATTGATTACTTTAAGAATGTCTTTTGTTAGTCACAAATTAGTGTATAGGGTCCATGATGGCGGTGAGGATAAAAGCCATTCCATTCTTAACTGTAACACCGTAGTTTCATTGAGCATTATTTTTCGGATCTATGATGAATCTCCTATATATGTAAATTGCTACTTCGGCACTGGTTTTGAAGCTAACAAACCTAGCTCAAGAAAAGAAAATAAGAAAGTTAATTTAAACATTAAATGTTTTATTTTATAAAAATGAACTTATATTATATAGCTGGAATATTTCCGATTAAAATTGAATTACATTCATCACATAGAGGTAGTGTTTCCTAGTTTAAAGATTCTACTTTAATTCTCGATTCTCCATTGTTGGCGAAATTTGAATCATGGTCCGTAGCGTATGGGTTAACTACAGATTACAAAATGTGAGATTCAGAAAGCACGCTGCTCGTAAATCTTAGATAGCATGTATTTTAAGCATTCGTTTCTTCTCATCCTTGATCAGCAGCACGCATGTTGAATTATGTTTCAGAACATAAAACTTTAATGCAAATTCTGCAATCACTTTAAGTATATTCTCCTTTTAACAAAAGCTTGAGATGCAATGTCAACAAATGCAACTTCGTACTTCTCCTTCTTTGCAAATGGTTCACAAAATATCCGCTCAGTTTATTAAAATTATCAAATAGCTGTAAGAGGTTTTTTTTTCAAGCAATAATCACTGTAATTGCATATAAAACTGCTTACTGATAAGATATTGGCCATCGTGGGGATATAGAAAGGTGTTTGCTTCAATCTACACGCCTTATTCCATCCACCTCTGTTCATGTCCTGTCATAGTGTCTTATTCCTTCCTCTTCCTTGCCTCTTTACCCCAGCTTGAGCGCGGAAGGAGATAATGTTTGTTGATAGTGCATATCATCTTTCGGTACACAAGGTATAAGATTACAAATCTGCAAAACACTCTTGTGTACATAATAAAACTTTCTAGCTGCCCGATATTGTCAATAATAGTTTTTACTTTGCACTCTGTTTTCTCTGGGATGGGGGTGTAACAGTATAGCTCAGGAGATATCAAACTGTTGTTCGTGGACCCCAGGGGTATTTATTCTATTAAAGAGTACATTCAAAAGCATAGGACAGTAGAGAAGTATGGTCCTGAAAACTCGTTTTCTGAAAGAAACGCAGTGTTGCAATCGACCACGAGGCAGAAGGATATTTGCAAAAATCCTGGAGTGGGGCCGTGACAGATCACAGATCTGCTATGTGACAGGAAGAGAATGTGCAGATTAATGTTGTCATGACAATTTGCTTTCATTATTTAAAAGAAACAATGCAGATACCTGGCAATGAAGCTTGTTTACTTTCAATATGTCGAAATAGATGTATAGACGTCGTTTTCGTAACAGAGAAATTAGGACAAATATCCCGTTCCGCTCGATGCTCTTTTTTTTTTTTTTTTTTTTTTTCCTTTCAAGTCTGATAAGTGAAAACTTTAATCCATTTTGTGTAAAAATAATCATGTAATATTATAGTTAACTTAAGGCTTATTGTGTAATTTTACTACACATGATGCGCGCGTGCACCATGTCGTTAAGATATTGTTCTTTGCAGAGATACACATTTACGAATCGTAAACCTTTTGTGGATCTTACAGCAAAAGAAAACAAATGAGGAATCATTTGCGGGTGCCTTCGCATCAAACATTTAGGCTTCTTCAATCAGAATTGGTTTCATCTGCACTGTCTTTATGTATATCAGAAACTTAGAGTTGGATTATTCAAGATAAATTGCACCTCATACCAAGCATAAGAAAAGCTGGACGCTTTAATAATGCTGCCTATTACCGTACAAGATGCAGTTGCATTATAAATGTAATACAAACAATAACTTGGCGAGTTACAGCGTTTTGCGTGATAAAGAAGGTGGGGTTTTGCGCTCTTAGTGGCATAAATAATGGACTGAAATCCCTGTTAACGGAATTTGCTTCCTAAAGCTAGCAGTTCCTGCAAATCCATCTCAACTTAGCATCTTCCTAGCACGTGGGTCGGAAGGAGTGGACAACGAGCTAGTCAGCAAATTTGTCATCTATTTGAATGCCCTTTCTTCGAATTTATTACTTAAAGATACCATAGAAATATTAACAGAATAGACCAGTCTCTCAAGGGCTTTGTGCAGCTTGTTCCATTACTCGTACATGTGCGTGTTCTAAACAACATCCATAAAGAGGCTTTGATGAAGTAACTTGTGAAAAATAAAAAGTATTGGTACATGTTTCATTGGTACATGTGTACCCTGCCCAGCAAGGTACACATCTGAGCTTTTTGCTGATGGGGTTTTCCCTTAGGCTGACACCTACAGTCTAAGTCAATCCTTAAGGAATGGAAGCAGCCAGAATCAACATCGCTAACATAAATGACACGTCCACTACACATGTTCGTATGAACGCGATAGCAATTTATGATTAAAAATGACTCCCTTCCACTTTCCTAATCATTCTCCGGCGGCACTCAGGAAGCCCATCGGCCGGCAGCATTCAAAAGTGCGTATTACTAATGAGGGTGCTCATTGAGGGACCTCTTTCTCCCTTTATTTCTACGCAACTTTCACCTCTGATCACTCCTTCCTCCCCCCCCCCCCAAAACTGATTTGCTCTTTTCATGCCTTCGTCCTTCGACTAGGTTACCAGTGCTATACAGAACCACTGGTAATGCGGCCTAATCCGCCATTAGCCTCCCCAGTTCTGTAAATGTATACCCAAGCTCTAATGGTGTCTAGAGCATCAACATGCCATGGCATAATTAATTATTCGCGAGTTGCGGCAACACACTGTCCCGGCGAGTCCAATCCATATGAATTACTCCCCGAGGGGAAGGGCACGGATATCCGGTCCGATGTACTTTTACATGGGGTTGCACAAACTGAATTAGGCACAATGAGTAAAGGAAAAATAATAACAAGAACTCTAAAATATTGGTTTAGCATTAAGAATTTAGAAGAGAAATGTATTTTGAAACCCTGTCTAATGATGCAAGAGAAGGTGAGGTGAGGAAATATACTCAATTAGGTTATGGGTATGCTGTGGCATGATAGAGAAAGTAAAGAAATAGGTTTTGGAGAGAAATTAAACAAAGAATTGATGATATGGAAAGACAGGAGATGTTGGATAGTTTTAGTAGCAAAAAGTCACTGAGGGTTTATAGGGGGTTAAAGGAAATATGGAATAGAGAGAATCATGTGTATGAAGGTGACAGGTGGACGAGGGAGGGGTAGTGAATCTGAGAGGAACAAGAGGAAGTTTACATATAGAGGAATGTCCGATAGTTACTAGCGTGCAATTGTGGAATGTGAAGAAACTTAAGATTGAGAAGTGGGATAACTTACCAATAGAGAGAGAGAGATAAAGGGAAACAATTTAGCGAATATGAAAACAAGGCAGAAAAGCTTGCAGTTTGATAATTATTTGCATAATATTAAAAGAAAATGGTTGAATGAAATCGGGCAGAAACATAATTTAAGTTGGGTTTTGAATGAGATAATTTTGTAGATGTAAGTTGCCTGATAGTTGAGTAACCGCAAAGTTGAAACTGTTTGAGCAACTCGGAAAGATTTACTAGAGTGACTGTGGTTGTATTTGCTTGTATGCCTGAGTGATTGTTAAACAGTTACTCTACAAGTTTGTTTATCATTAAGTGGAAATAAATTCAATATAATTCAACGTCAGAAGTATCGCGGCTGCTTAGTGTTCGCCTAACTCGCACCAGAGCATCTGAAGAGGTCGGAACCCCCTCTTACAAGAAAAGTAAAGCATTATTCCAGTGGTTGGTATTATTTATACTTCACTCATTATACGGGGATGTGAAGTAAATAGCATGCAGTATCCCATTTCAAATACAAGACAACAGAATTTGAATACATATATCCTATTAAAAATTTAAGTTTGGCACATCCGCATCATTTATATAAAAGAAGAATAAAGTAACTATTAGAATAACGCAGTCAAAATAACACGAACTAGCAACGCAGAAATAAATAAAACATTTAAATGTAACACAAATATTGTTATATTTCAAACTACTTGTACTCTTCAAAGCAGACAAGACACACTTATCAGATAGCTGCTTCTCTAGGTCTTGTTGTTAAACAGGATACACCTACACCGAAATAATTTCACAGAGTGTAGAAATGTCATATTTAAGGAATTTGAGGTAGACTATGTATGGTCTACAACTAAACATAACGCAGTTTTATGGGGTTAAGCATTTTTGCACCAAAAGTCGAGCCAGGTGAAAAATTGCTTTAGAATTTATTTAAAACTGCCTTGCGAGCAGAGATATGTCGATTTCTTGCAGCTCGTTATCGGCGTTTTCAAGATTTAGTGTCATAAAAATCCCTCAATTCTCGAACTAATCATGTGACAATGCGACACTAACATCCATTAACTGTCGTGTTGCATGCTCCGCCATAGGGAGCTGTTTAATTGCTTGTGTGACGTAATGCATAACTCAAAAGCTGATGTTCCGCAGGCCGCGGGCTCAATTCTTGCCATGTCATATATTTCTTTTTATTCAATATGGTCTTCCATACGCATACTACAGAGTTATGAATAAAATTTAGGTAATATTTGACGCCAATCCATAGTTCTACCTTTTGTAAGCAACAGTCGTAAAATACCGCCATGGGTGGCCGAGGTCGTTAAGGCGCGGGCTTGTGAGCGGAATGTCTGGTATCGAATCCCGCCAGGACCGTTCTCCCTGATAGTTTTTTTTTTTTTTTTTTTTCCAGGTTTTCCTCAGTTCTCATAAATAGCAAATGCCGGGGAGGTACCCTAAACTTAGGCCTGGAACGTTTTCTTAAAAAATAAATCCTTTCCCAATATATCATTTAATCTCATGTATACATGTATACCAGTGTTCTTCGCCTGTGGTGCCTCAGTAGTAAAAACGGTGTTAAACACCATTCAAAAAGAGTTGTAAATATGTGAATTGGTATGTTGAGATTTAGGTGTGTAAATTGAAACGCCAACTTAAAACGTAGGCCAAAAGATGTATTATTAGGCCCCAATCAGAAAACGATATAAAAGGGATGAACAAGACTCGAACTGGAAAACTAATGTAATAACCACTGAGCCAGAATGATGTGTTCAGAAATCTCGCTTCATTATCGTGTGTTATGCCTTCTAGGGGCATGTTCATTAGCCAGCGCGTACTGGCGCTTTAGAAACTTATAGCCATAACTTCGAAATTTGAACAGAGGCGCCATACGTTTACTATCCCAAATTGCTTATACACGGCATGTCTGAAATTATTTCCGTATAGTTCATTAACACTCTATATGTGGCAGTTTTACATTCAAAACTTCTAACGCAAATCTAAGATTATGGCACATGCTACCTTATTTTGTTTTCATTGAAATGTTTCACTAAACTATACAATATATTTATCAAAATATTTTACATGGGTTTGCAACATATATTTAAGGGGTAGGGCCCTGTCATAGATATAGAGTTATCTATACACACGTAAGAGAAATACATAAAGGGTTACGTTCCTTCTACCATTCAGGGCTTAAAAAGAGGTTCATACTAATAGTTTCTATGTCGGGAATATGCACAAAATTGAAGCATTTCTTTTAGTCGCAAAACTCCCGTAAGGGGGAGGGACGACTTCGGTCGTTGCTCTACAGATGTTCCGGTGCGAGCTCTGCGTACTTCTGACGTTACTAGAAGCAACCGGGCCGCACTTAGTCCAGCCCCTCTCGTTGGGGAGTTGTCCGGATGGGTTGGATTCGGCATGGAAGTGGTCCCGTAATTCAGATGTAATCGCGGCGGCTGTGTGTCCCTGGGGAGTGCCTAAGGCGTGTACCTTGGGGGCAAGAGGTTTCCTGAATCGCTGCTTGTCATGTAGTGGGGGGTGGCTACCTTAATGCTGGGGTGACTCGCCTCTTAAATTGTGTAGGTCTATGCTAGACGTGACCTATCCACCAGTGACAGTCAGGAAGCTAAGTCCGCTTAGCGCGCTTTGGCAACGAGATCGTCTACGGCCGAAAGGCGGATCGGAATAGACGCTAGGTGCCGTCCTAATGTAAAAAACAACTGAGGACCACGGACCTCCGTGAATCCCTTTGGATATGGGAAGGGATCCCCGATACAAAAAGTCGCAAAACATCCTCACAACTGCTCTAAACCTCTGTGGTAGATATCACCATAGAGGTTTACAGTTAAATGTAATGGTCCCCCCCCCCCACGGACTATGGACCTCATACACCCCAGCACTGCAAAATTGGTGCACATGATAGCAAATGGAACAGTTTTAAAATTTATTCTGTTACTGAACTACTGTGCACATAAAATTTATCCCATCTGCTTGCCTTAGACACAACGTGACTAATTATATCATCCATACATGTTAACGTGCAAGCAAACTGGAATGTATTGCTGTTCTAAAGTGATTGGAGGGGACAATAACGTCAATGAAGGCTGCTTTCTGGCCAAGTTGGCTTTACAGAATTGGCCAAGAAAAAGTAGCTAGGCTCCTCTGTAATGCGCGAAAGCACTCATTGTTGTTGTAATCCGTTTTACTCACGTGATATGTATTGTTAGCTCACGCTCTGAGGTGTTCGTTTAAGTGCAATTCGCGTCAAAAAGACTGTTCTCTGTGTAATGGCGAATAATAATATTGAGGGCTATGTGCGAAGCGGATCGATTATGGAAACACAGGCAGCCGTCCTCAACAAACAAAAGCATAGGGTAAACGCCTTAATTACAATCTAGTACGGAAATGGCGTGAAACCAGTTGTCGTCAGTCTCGAGAAACCAAGGCTCCGTCACTTCGCACGCCCGAAGTCGTCATAACATTCAGCAGCTCGGCCCCAGATATCAACTCGACTGTCACAAGAAGTAGGCGTTTCATGAACGACATGACGGTGAGTGCAAACATCTTAACAGCTGAAGCCATCCAAATAAACGTGTCCTTCAGTTGCAAGAGTCCCCAAAGTTAAACTCGTACGCTACTGTATATAGTTACTGGAGGACTGTTGAACCCACTGTCTTACTTAATGACGAATGAAGCATGGTTTCACGTGCTCTGTTATTTGAATTCAAATAATATGTATAGATACTTTCTTTGAAACTGTTATTATAGCCCACCACCACTGGATTATAAATATAATATGTATGTTGCAAACCTAATTATAATTATATTTCATGTATTGCCTCTCCACCTGTATAATGGAGCATATATTCAGGAAATTGAACTGGCATAATAATTTCCGAATCACATAAACGGCAGTCGATTAACAAATCTAATGTTTGGCGACGATGTGGTCTTATTCACCAAAACACCACAAATTATGCTGGAACAATTATTTGAGCATAGCAAAAATGCAGGGCTTAATTTCAAATGGACCTGAAACCCCAATGACAAAAGATGGAACAGTCCTCACATATGTCACCGAATATACATACTAGGACAACAGATTTTCTTCCATGATAAAAAGGGAAAAGAAGTATAAAGAAGGATCTTATTAACCCGGAGAGCATTTTGGGCCCTTAAGTTTATATTGTTAGACCAAACACTAACTAAGTAAATCAGATTCCAGACACTCGAAATCTGTGTATATCCTGTATTACTATATGGGTGTCAGACAGAAAAACGAAAGAACAAATTTCGAACAAGCCAAAGAAAAATGCAGCTCAAGATCTTGGAAATAACTTTGAAGGACAAATACCTATAGTATTAATAAATCGGTTATCTCATACAACAGACATCGCACAAATAGCTACCAGAAGCAAATGACAATGGGGCGGTCACGTCGCAAGAATGCAGGGCAATAGGGGGACCTACAAGATCTCCATGTGGGACTCCCGGATAGGAAAAAGGACACAAGGCAGACCCAGAAGAAGATGGACAGACCTCTTCAAGGAACATGCAGGTCCAGACTGGTCAAGAGCAGCAAGAGAAAGAGAAAAATGGAAATCTCTCGAGAACTAGTGCAGTGAGAAATGGAGTAACCAAAGAACAAATTAGTCAGAGTGTCTTAAACAGCATCAGCATACGAACAACTACCGTGGAATAGCTCATCACGTTAGGAAAAAGCGACCTTTCCCTATTTGTTAGGAGGCCTTTGCTCTTATGGGACACGATAGGCAATCTTTATCTTTAATTAGTAATATAGATAAATATGTATAAGACGGCACAATGTCAAATGTGGCTTGTATATCAACAAAAAGGAAATCCTCTGATGTTTTTCGGTTACGGTAGGTTGGGAAACCAACGAGATCATAATACTTTATACACTAGAAACAAACCCGAGGGTCAAGTGTGAAACCCCATTTTTAAAAGGACCGCCGTTATAATGTTAATAAACTGAAGGACTTTTAAATCATTTGAGGCTTTGACCCCGAAATTCGTTGTGATGTTAGCCTTTTAAACTAGCCAATGCCAACAGAATTTTTTAAACTCTTAAAATAGTGAATAGCAGGGCCTGGCAGGTGAACTTGAACGTCAATGGAAAATGTAAGTTTGGACTTATAAAGATAGGCGCTATGATTGCGTATGCCTGTGTGACCTCTTGACGTTTTTAAGCCAACGTTTACTTGATTTGAATTTAATACATAAGGAAGCCTTTGCCCTGCTGAGGCACGCAGTTATAAGATCTACACGCTATTGGAAACAGTGCTGATTCAGTTCGACTCAGGCAGTTCAGCGCGCATTATAAGTTCGACGTTGTTGAGGCACACAGTTCACAGAATCAACTCATACGCAGATAACGGGCTCTACTTCGGACATGGGCATTCAGTTCCGATACATCAGTTAAGCAGTTTTAATTTTCACATGCCACGGCATACGCCTGTAAATTTCACACGCGGCGAGAGGCACTTCTTGTTCATCCAATTCCGACGTAGGCACTCAGTTGTAAGATATACACCGCGACAATTGCAGTTTGTTTCAATCCCAAGTACCACTCGCGGCAGCTAAGTCTGTCGTACGCTAAACACCAGAGGACGCGAAATATTTTGAACATAATAAAATACTAACATAATATTATGTCGCATCGCATGCTTATTTACTATTGAACTCCTCTCCCAGTTGTTGAACACGAATCAACAAACTCGCAGAAATCACCCTGAGAAATTGTTGTCGTTAAAAAGATACACTCATTCTACCAAACCGCTTCAAAATTGGCATCACCGGGTGACGTCGACAACAAATCGCTTCAAAATTTGGCACCCACCGTGGGGCCACAAACAAACTGTCTCGTAATTAGGTCCTAATTGTTAGGGTCGACTAAACCGCTTCAACTTATGAAAAGCCTCATCACACTTTTGAACAGCCACTACACGACCAGAAAATTGGCGTTTGATGCGGAGTGTCAGAAACACGAACAGTGCATCCAGTTTTATTGAAATGAGTTGTAAATATTGCAATGTATCTGAGCATCGTTGGGCAGCTTTAGGTCAACTAACACAAGAATAAGAAATGATCCGCAGTAATAACCACTGGGCCAAAGAGACATGTTCTGTATCGTTTCGAATGGAAGCTTCATTAGTCATTAGCGTACTAGCTCTTTAAATATTTAACACCATAACTTTGAAACTTGAAATGGCACACCCTATATATCTCAAAATGCTTGTCTAAGAGACCTCTCTACAGTCTATGAAATTAACATATTAACACCGTAATACTTACGGCAGAGCGTGATGCTTGCTTTTCTGCTCTTGTGTAATTTTCAGTGTTTTTTACTTGTGCTTTATTTTTAATTTTAAAGTTTGACATCTTAATTTCAGAAAACAGAAGCTTTAAGGTGCTTCCTGTTAATGACTTAAACATATTCTTGCAAACTAAAAAGCCTATAAAATATACCTGCAACATTCAGAACGCTGTATTAGTTTATTATTTAAATAAACAGTAGTAACTTCACTCCATTGTTCGGATCACCAATGTGAATCTGTAATGCGCAATGCAGAGTTTTCAAACATATGGCAAAGTTATCTAAAGGTGTTTTAATAAGCATATATGAATAAAATCAAGCAGTTTCGCTCTATAATGGGTGATTTTTCCTTCATGGGACCGCGTAACGGCCGAGCTGGTACCGCGGTGAATGGTAGCCAGGCCGCAGCCAGATTGTTGTGTAAGTGACATACCAATCACTATTTAGTAGACCCATGATCGCGGATTCAATCCAAGATTTACAGCAGGTAAAAGAGTCTCAAGTCTGATAGAAAGGCATCTGAGCAAAAGTTATCGATCATTTCACGCCCTGAATTGAATGGGGCGCTGATGACCTGAGATGTTAAAGAGCGTCCATAAATAAACTATTAATTGTTTCTTAAAACAAATAAGGGCCTATTTTCTCGCCACAAATGGCGCATCGCACTCCATTACTTGCAGGGGTTCCTCGTGAAGTTAGGTTTTTTTAACTCCATTATCGGTTGCTTTGTGACTTAACGTACCCACTTAGGTGGAACCAACATTCGTCCATAAAGAAAATTAGGTTAGGGTCAATTTCTCCGTTATGGACACTATTCAAAATCCATTCATAAAAATCTACTCCTAGATACAAGGTTACCCGGTTTAAGTTCTTGCACTACAGAAGGGTATAGGGTTTTAGCTCATTAACTTTGTAGTCTTTCAAACGGGGAACAGAAAATTCTCGTTTTTAGAGAAAGACGTCAAAGTAATTTTTAGGGGAATATTCCAGAGCATGTTCAGTGTTATCTAATGTTTCTTCTGTGAGTACCGCACGGCTATGTACGCTTTTTATCAACAATATTTCCCGTTTCACGAAAGCTGTTATCTGTGAATTGAACTTATCTAATGAATACGTAATACATAATCACACAAGAACAGGTCCATATTCCTAAAGTTAAACTTGTACTGACCTCCCCTCCGGCTCCCTGACCCCCTTTCAAGCGTGGAAACGAGATGAGAACTGCAAAGCTCGGTCAAATGCGGCCAACTGCAAGTGGAGCGGTCCCAGGAAGGAAAAATCACCCAGTATAAGGGAGAAAGAAAAGACACTTTGAGTTTTATAAAAGTTTATCTCCCATCCAAGTATTGCATTATGGAATATACAGAATAGGCATAAATAATGTATATTATATACATTTTGGAAGTGTTCGCCACAGTACTTTTATTACCCACACCAATAATGCATTTGTTTAAACTCTGTATCGTAATTTGGTTAGCCATGTTTGTAAGTATTCAATTTTGGAAAATCTGTGGTAGTTTAAGTCTGAAATCATGCAAAGTTTTAAGTGTTTTAGTTTCTTTATCAAAAGCTTTATATAATACTAATAACTTTTTTTTTATTTTCGCTACTCTTTATTTATAATCACAACTAATAGCTCGTTTTAAAATACCCAATATTAAGAATTATAGTATTCTGCATTTTTATTAGTATTTTACAGTATAATAGCATCAATACGTAAATATCACAAAGTCGAAGAATTTTTTTCATTTTTGAAATTAACTAAGTTAATAAATAAAAAGAATAGTATTCTGCACATGAACTAACAATAGTAATATAACTTTGACCCATTCAACAATTGTTTTAAAATTAATTTTTTTTCATGCTACGAGTTTCTAGAATTTTGCTATATAACCTAATTTATGAGCTCTTTATAATTTATTTTATGCAACCCGTAGTTTAGAGACAACCTATAAACTACTGTTACTATCTATGTAGGATTAATTCAACAAATGTTTAGATTGACGCTGTAGGAGATAAAGGCAAATTGTCAGCCCAAATTTAAATTTAGGGTTAGAAATGCGAACTATTATACAGGATTTTAGGTTTAAAAATCGAACTATTATACACATGTAACAAAAACACATGTAAAAATTTGGGAATCATTCCTTGCATATGAAGGGAGCAAATATGTTATATGAACATGAATCCGGAAATGCTTTATTTCCTTGTTAGAACTCTTTGTCTACAACTCCGCTTACATAGTGGGATATGCAAGCTAGAATGCCAGCATAGCTGTCCTGTGGCAATAACTGCACAACAGAAAAGTTGCTTAATACGTACGTAGGTAAACATTCGCTTTTATCTTTGGTTAAATAAATTGGGATGTTGTAACTACTCTTGGTTCCTAGGTTCACCGTTGTTGTGGTTGTTTTGTACCACTTTGTCCTCTTATTATGCTACTCACTTCATTGCAAGACGTAACACCGAGCATGTAGTGTCAGTTCTGTGTGTTTACGGACCTCGGCCCAGGTACAGTAAAATGAGGTATTAAAATTGCGGCGTTGGCAAATGGCCATATCATCTATGAATAAACTGAAAGTGTAGAAAGTCTTCGCGCTCGTATTCTGCAAGGTTGCCAGACAATACGAGACATTCCAGGGATCAGCGCATCAGGGAGTCCATGCGACGACGGGCTGATGGATGTATCCGAAGGATATTTTGAACATTTCATATTATTTTGTTTCCCACTGTTTCTGTTTTTGAATATTATGCTGGGATAGAGCTGTAGAAAAGTTTCTAACGAGGAAATCAAGCTCTTCCGGACCTATGTTCACGTTAAATTTTTTAATCTGTTTACGTGAGGAATGTTTCTCCAAACTTTGAAATACCTTTTTGTTACATTGTGTATAAAACGATCAGAGATGCGTATTCTTCACCACAGAAAGCTATAAGATTGTGCGCTTCAAGTCTCGCAGAAGCTAAGTTGAAAATAGCATGCATAACTATGGCATAGGAGCCAAGACACGTAAATGCAGTTTCTTTCTTTGCTCTGAAGCCAGTTGCTCGTGAAGGTGTCCGGGGAAGTTATTTATGTGGTTTTGTTTTACTTGTATTTTATTATTTACCTACCTTGTACACTTATTTATTTTTGCATATAGTTTACATCTTATCTTGCCACATGGCCATCTTAGGCGGTCTGGGCAGTTAGAGCTTTTTTTTTTTTTTTTTCGCGTCTGGTTATGTGGTGCAATCGTAACCTATTATTTTCTAAATAATTAGTTTTTATTTGGGTCTGAAAAGGAACTTATTAGTTTTTTTTTTTTTTTTAATTCAGCTACATTTGTACAATAAATTTGTGAGGGTCAGTCAGAAAGTAATATCTTTTGTTGTGTTTTTTTTTTAATTCAGCTACATTTGTACAATAAGTTTGTGACGGTCAGTCAGAAAGTAATATCTTTTGTTGTGTTTTTTTTTTAATTCAGCTACATTTGTACAATAAGTTTGTGACAGTCAGTCAGAAAGTAATATCTTTTGTTGTGTTTTTTTTTAATTCAGCTACATTTGTACAATAAGTTTGTGACGGTCAGTCAGAAAGTAATATCTTTTGTTGTTTTTTTTTCTCTTTAAATAAGTTGGTAACGTGAGAAATTTAAATTTGGTGCGATTCACCAAACCTTCCTTCTACAGTAACAGCTTCTTAGGTCAACAGGTCGCAGCACTGCATCGTTTTAGAAAATGCTTGACATGAGTACGTATAAGAAGCGAGGTGTGATACAATTCCTGAATGTGTGTAATGAAACACACATAAAAGGCTAAAGAATGTTTTGGGGATGTAGCAATGGATATCAGCGCTGTTAGATGCTGGTAGGAAAGGGAATGGCAAAGCCCTTTGACTGAGCGACCGTCGGGCCTCTGCAGTGACAACATGCAACAAGTAGAGAGATATTCGTGCTGGTCGCTAACTTTTCCATACACGCGGGACGCAACGGCTTGCTAGTTCAGACGGTTAGAGCATCAACCTATAGGTGTGAAGATAGTGATTTCGAATCCTCATGTCCACATTTTTTTTTTTGTGCCGCAGTTAAAGGAGATTTGCCATTATTACAATTATTTTACTCGGTAACATAGTACCACGCATAGAATGCCCTATAAATTTATGTTTATGATTTTTTTCCTGCTGCAATCAAAGGAGATTTGTTTCCATTACAATGATTTACCACCCCTATCAATTTATATTTACAAAAAGGAGGCGAGCGTAGGCCGTCAGGCCGAAGCGAGCCGCAGCAACCCACTGGGCCCATCAGTTTATAGGATTTACTAGCGCGCGCGTGTGTGTGTGTGAATTAATTGCGAATGGAATAAGAGCAGATTTTCTGCCGTTTCAATGATTTATCCGCCTAATACTGCCCTATCATATTTAACAGTTACGGAGGGCAACGCATAGGTTACATTATTTTTAACAAAAAAAAAAAAGTCAACATTTATAGTGTTACAAGTGGCCACGTACACACACTAGTGCAACTCTTGCTGCTGGCTGCCTAAATTGAGAGAGAAAGATGGCGAGAGGGAAAGGGGAGAGGAAGAGATTTAGCAGGCATTACATTCCGATTAATCCTCATGTAAATTGCGCTAGTTAGGACTGGAACCTCCGGTGATTTGCAACCCCGATCGGCGTTCTGAACTTACTGATTAGTGTTTGAAGCGTTCATCTAACATTCTATCATAATGGAACAAGTTGCATAATCGTATTATCTTAATCATATTACCCGCATGCATTATAAGAGCACACAATAACATCATGTTTTTGGAATAGACTTTTTCTTAGGCGTGAAGGCTCCGTGTCTCCGTGTCTCCGTGTCTATATGACAAACAGAGCTATATCATCTAACGACGATGCAGTGGTGCATACCTTCAAGAATATAAGGGGACAATGGATTACTCTCTATTCACCCTTAAGAGTGACCCCGATCAAAACAATGTAGCATGACTGTACAGTCAAGCACAGCACAGTAGCAATGCACGCAAAGAAAATAGTTCTATGTTAGCAAACTAAATTTAAGAATAGGTTCAGTAATAATTAATATCTACTACACAAAAATTAGTACTTATGACTTGAATTCAATTAATGCTGAATTAATGCAATTGAATTTCGAAGTTGCAAATTGATGCGCTGCAACTCCCAAGATGCAGCTCGCCTGATTCAGCTGTTGTTTAAACAAGGCAAGGCGCAAGTAATTAGCGCATGTTATCATGACTGACGCTAACGAACCACGTTCTGCTGTTACTATGAAGACGTATTATTTAAAGCATAAACCGGGTAAGCTTTATTAAAGTTCTGCCAAAAGTATCCTGCACTCGCAGTAACGGAGGTAGTACCCCTAACCGCAGAATTTACCGCTCATTAACGTCGCTTATTCTTGATCGCTTGTTTCTGACAACTGGGCAGTATTCTTGGCCCGAACTGCAGAAAGATATCTTTTTTGTAGACGTTAGGATCACTCTAAGAGTGAATACATATTAGTATGTATACCGAGGATGCCAAAAAATTGTATGCACACTTTCACAGTAGATTTCTGTTTAATATATTTCAAAGTTGAACCGAAAAACATCAGTAATGTGTAGTATTGTGTTCTGTAAACAGAGGTGACTCACATACGTTTTGATAGCGTTGCTGCATCACAGGTAAATCAACAATGAACAAATGAAGCCAAAATTATCTTATCATGTTCAGTAAACAGATGCGACTCATATTACGTTATGCTAGCGTTGCTACAACAAAATGGATCTAAGATTATCGTTTGAGCAGTGGAAAACAATTTTGAAGTGGTATTGGAAAACCGAGAATGTTGTTGAAGTTCAAAGGCAATGGAGACGTGCGTACAGAACAGAACTGCCAACACGAGTAACGCACGTATTCGAGACAAACTTGAGACTGATGGTACTGTATGCAACAAGGGCAGATCTAGGAGACCTCGCACAGCAACAAGCCCCGCGCACTGGATAGGACGAATAGGTCCGATTGAGTTTCCACCGCGTTCTCCGAATCTAACTCCGTTGGACTTGTACCTATGGGGAACTCTTAAGGATGTTGTATACCGTAGGAAACCAGCTACATTGGCAGCACTTCGGGAAGAAATTGAAACGAAATTTGCTGCAATCGCTGAGGACACTTTCGCAAACGTTACTCAATCAGTAGTTCAACATACTCAGAAGTGTATCGACACTGATGGTGGGCATTTTGAGCAACTGTTGTTAACTGTAAAAGTCTGAGATGATTAGTGCTCATCATTTTCTGTTTGTATGAATTTAGTTTTGTTATTTTAACGCAGTTTTTTTTTTTCTATGTTTGAAGTGTGTATACTTTTTTGGGGGGGGGGGGCATCCTCTGTATTCTTTGTCACATAACTACAACCTTTTAGCATTGTGAAATATTCACGGTTGTATGTGTTATTGGAGAACTTTAATGCTTGTATGTCATCAGTAGAGATGTATCAATTCCTTCGGAAATAAGATACGATCTGAACATTAATCTGACGCAAGTTAGTGTACATGACGTCAGAGGGAGTGGGTTAGAGTTTGTGGCTGCATGCCAAAGCCTGCTGTGGTGTACATCGGAACGCTAGGCACACACAGGTCGGCTGGCTACATTATATGGTTGATGCTAAGGCAGTTTCGCGTCCATGATAGGAAGTGCTCTGTCACTAATCATGTAAATAAATCAATATTAATGCTCCGAAGAAGTTTTTATACTAACTCTCTTCTTCAATAGTTACTATATCATATTTTTTAAGCTCAAAAGGTTGCTGATACAAGAAATACTCCAAAATTGAATTCACACTATTAGACCCACTGAAGCTGTTTAAGCGAAAGACAACCGTCGAGCCAGTTAGCATATAACTGCCACAACCAACAACGGCTAAGTAACAAATTACCCGTATCCCATTTATGGGTAGTCGTAAGGAAAGTCACAGAGGAAAACTTTGGGGTTGTTTGAGACGGTAACACTAGCACCTGGTAACAAATTGAGCGTTATCAACTTATCACGTACAAGAACATCATGACAAAAGTAGTGAAACTATTTGAAATTGTAATATAGAAGTATCGTTATTTTCATTTACATATGAAAACCACAGACATAGAAATTCTGAGTAACTTTTTTTGAAAATATGACATGCTTTTTATCTAGTAACATATATATTGATATTCATGTAACACAAATAAAATTCAAGGGTACAAATTGAAAATAAAAAAAGTGTTGTGCCAAAGGAAGATGTCGATCCTGGTGGTGTAGTGGTAACCATACTTGCCTCCTAAACCTAACATCGCTGGTTGTCCCAATCAGATCGATGGATTTTTTCGGGCGTAAAAATCAAATATGGCTTCTTTCGAAAGGGAAAGTAAACCCGTGGGTGCCGTGTCGTAGATTTACGGCATCTAAAACAGCCTCAAGCCTGAAAGAAGAGGCCTTTGAGCAAAATCTATTGGGCGTTTCACGCTCTGAGTTGAATGAGACGCTGATGACCTGAGATGTTAAAGAGCGTCCATAAATAAACAAATCGACAAACGCGGCAGCCGCAGGTACCCAATTTACCGTGGGTGGCGGCATCATATGCCCCGCAGAGTTCAACCCTTCCGGACACTCCCCTAAGGGGGGGGGGGGGGCGTGAATAAGCAGAATTTGCGCTATTGGCACATCAAACCCCGCTCAGCTTCACCAGCGTCCGCTGCATGCAACAAAAGCGACTGTGTGGTGTGCAGTGTTAGTGGGCCCGTACTCTTTTGTGACGTCAGCTCATATGTCAACATGATAGAAATGTTTTTGTTCCAAAACTTTACAGCTTTCCACACACTGCCCGACATTCGATGAGAGCTATGAGACTGTTAGACTGTTGTTTGGATATCGGATAATCTGAGAAAGAGAGAGAGAGAGAGCTGATTTTGCTTGGCCGCTCCAGTCCCCACACCCTGCGATTTCCTTTTATGCGGACATCTTAAGAGTATGGTATACCAAACACCCCTGCCCCCCAAAACCATTGCCCAGCTAAAAACAAGATCGCAGAGGAAAACACCAACATTTTAACTGACACATTGCGCGGTGCTATAGAAATTGTGTATGGGAAAATGGATTTATAGGATGAGGTTTTTAAACAATTAATAACACAATAATGTTTAACTCTCAATCACGTGGAACATGCCTTGCGCGTTAAAAAAAACTTCAATGTTCTCGTTTCCCTGCGCCACTCAGTATTAATGTTTTTCACTATAGTTGTGCGTATTATCGGCCGTTTCATTCGCTGCCGGCCTTTAATTTATCCTCATATTTTTCGATATAAAGAACACACTTCAATGCGATTTGACAAGGGCATCCCTAGTGCATGAGAAGCGTGGTTATTAAGAACATGAGTGACTGTGCTAATCTCTAGTCCATGTTTTGCGCATGCCTGTGAAGGCCGATTGCTTGATCACATTCTCAGTAGTTGTGGGTAACGGCATCGCAACAGTCCGACTCTCTTGAAGCATTTTATATTACACAGGTTCGGTTCGATTCCCGACTACGACCTACTCCAAACACATCTATTACATCATTAATTCGTTTCATTTATAGTATCAAAGACTTGTGGCCAAACATTACCAAATAAATAAATAAATTGAAAGATGTTGCATAAACTTTTTGCAAATGATGGAAGAAGTAGAACGCATCAAGTAGATATCTAAGGGACTCTAATTTTGCATGTGTAAGCAAGTTTGTTACATGCTTAGGTGGTCACACGCTCGCACGAAATTCTTATGTTTTCAGTAGTTTGCGTAATATGATACTGAGTTGCAGATGCACATAAAACAATTACCAACCATTTATGCAATCGCGTTTTCTGTTGGGTATGATTCCCTTGTCAGTCGTGAGATCATTAGCAGAATGCAGCAAAAGTTAATTCATAGTTATGTAACATTCCTTTCTATAATTTATTTGGACAGTTCACTTACCATATAATTCTTTTATATTTTGACTTTGCCCTTTGTGAATATTTAAGGGTCAAATTTTAATATGCAGCATTCTGCTTGTGACTAAGTGACCTTCTGTTTTTGGACTGCCCAAATGGCGCCTCGCCGATCCTTATGATCCAAAGAATAGTAGACTAATAAAAAATTTGTACCACTCTACGATTAACTTATTAATTACATAATAAGCGTTTCTGCAGTATACTACTACAATAGCGATACTGCAGTATACAGTATCACAGTTTTGCGTTTCTGCAGTGTCGGTCCTGGTGGTGTAGTGGTAATCATACTTGCCTTCTAAACCCAAGATCGCGGGTTCAAACCTGGCCAGGATCGATGGATTTTTTCGGGCGTAAAAATCTTAAGTAAAGCAGTGGGTCCCGTGTCGTACATTTACGGCACGATAAAGATCCTCTAGCCTGAAAGAAGGGGCCTCTGAGCAAAATTTATAGGCCGTTTCACGTCCTGAGTTGAATGGGACGCTGATGACCTGAGATATGAAAGAGCGTGCATAAATAAAACATTTTTTTTTTTTTAATCTTCCTCACCAGCATACTAACTTCTGCGTACAGCGATACTGCAGTATAATAGTTTCATTTAATGTACAACAATGGTGGTTGTAACAAATTACTGATACTATACGGTTCAGATATCTATGCCATTCTTCATTAGAATTAACCATAAAGGTCATGATTCTCTACTTCATAATAGGAAGGAAAAATGGTTAAGAGTTCTTCAGGATTCTTTCCAGCGAACGATTTCCTAACGTGTGTGACTGTGGACGGAAAATTGCATCAATGTTTGGAAGCACCTACTTATGTGAAAGTACATTCTCTAACATGGAGTTCGTTAAGTTGGTACAGAAGCTACCACGCAGACTGTTCACTTCTGAATATTTTTCATCTGGCAACAAAAGGAATCGATGTAGATCCCGGCCCTTGTGAGTGCTGTCGATCGCCCTCATCTGTCGCTGAAAAGATATACTTTTATGCTCTCAGGTTCACAGTAATTGGAACATATTTATATATTTTAGCACTAAGTAAAATACACTATAGAATAGTTGTCGGAAATCTGTATTCCGAAAATTAAAGTAGTTTAATCGTGTACATTGTCTCTTTATCACTCTTAATCTGCTGCTTATCTGAGGCACGTAGCAGATAAGTCAGGAGGGCTTACATTAGAGATTACGTAAATAGTTTGCCGGAGATATTAAGATATCGGCCATGGTTGTCATTTACTTTTGCTTTTTCATTTTTCTTCCGTACTATATAGGCATCTATAGACCTGTTAAGTATCCTAATATTTTATTGTTTTTATATAGTATTTGAACAGCAGAAAAATGGAATTATACAGGATGTTTAAAAAGTGATGGTAAAAATTTACCAGTGAAAAGCACAAGCTAAAAGAAGCAATAAAAGTTCCCAGTAAACATGGGTCCGCAAATTAACCGCTTATGACATGATGGCAGTAATTTTTTTATTGGGACCACCACTAACCGAGCACCTGGATACTGTAAACCAGCGACATTCATGCTTTATACGCATGCCGCACTCTCCTGCCCATCCTCTCATTGCTTAAGCCTTTGTAATTAATCAAAACCAATCAATTATTTAATGGTAGCTACGAGGGCAGTCCATAAGTTTCGGGCCTAACATTTTCTAGGTATGATAAAGACAAAAACTATATTTGACTTTTCAATATAGTTGCTTTTTATTGCAATACACTTCTCACATTTTTGAATTAACATTTCAACCCCCCCCCCCCCCAAAATAGTCGGAAGTATTGTCTACAAAATGGGTATTAACAGCAGTGATCACTTCTACGTTATACTTAAATTTCCTTTCTCGAAGGTCCTTCTTGAGCTTTAAGATGAGGAATAGTCACTGGGAGCTAGATCTGGGCTGTAGGGTGGATGGTCGATCTCCTTATAGCCACATTTCCTCACAGCTTCCTTTGCAACAACAGCTGTGTGTACAGGTTGTTGTCGTGAAGAAGGCACACGCCACCACTCAGCTTTCCTCGCCTTTTCTCTTTGATGCAAGCACGTAGTCTGTGCAATAGGTCAGCATAGTACTCCCCATTTCCTGTGGTGTTCCTCTCCTTGAAATCAATGAACAGTATTCCTTCACAGTCCCAAAAGATTGTGGCTTTAATGTTCTTGATTGACTTTGGCCTTTAGAGGCGGTGCTTCGCTAGGTTTATGCCATTCCATTAATTCTCTTTTGGACAAGGGATCATATTAGAGAACCATAGTTTCATCTCCTGTAACAATGATTTGCAGAGCTTCTCTATCTTTGCCACGGCAGAACTCCAAAACTGCCATACAATAGATGTCTGGTTTCTGCTTTTGGACTGAGGAAAGAAGTCTAGGCACTAACCTTATTCATGTTTAAATGTTGGTGAATAATTCGAAGGACTGTTGTTATAGAAAGGCCCAACCTTGCTGCTATTTCTGTAATTTTGAACTGCCGGTCTTTCATAATTTCTCCTTCCACAAGAGCGATGCTTTCAGGAATGAGCACCTCCAAGGATCGACCTGCACCTTCTTCGTCTTCAATGCTTTCTCGACCCCATTAAGTTTGGCCCATTCTTTTACGGTAGAATATGAGGAGAATGCTTCCCCATATACACCGTCCAATCGCTGTTTAATTTCATTTGGAATAAGTTCTTCTTTTATGAAGAACTTAATAATAGCTCAAAACTCCATTTTTAACATATCACAATCTTCTACACATAGTCTTCTTTATGCAACTATATCTGAACAACTGAACACAGATGAGCGAAAGTTACAGCTGAAATTATGTACTTAGCACCTAAGATGTGACACCAAGGAAGAGTTTTATGAAGTCCTTATTGGCGAGGCCGGAAACTTATGGCCCTACCCTCGTATGTATATTGCAAATAAAGGCTATGTGTCCATCATAAATTTATGAAAAGGTTTGCAAACATGAAAACGAAATACAGCAACGTGGAATATGCGGACGTGCGCGTCATGTGATTAGGTTGAGGACCTGTACCGTGGCTTGCCAGTTCACCGGATTTAAATACTTTGGGTTTTGGGTTTTGGTGTATGGGGTCATGCAAAAAAGCTAATTTATACAACGGACATCACCACACCTTTGATTGATTGATTTATTTATGGACGCTCTTTAACATCTCAGGTCATCAGCGTCCCATTCAACTCAGGGCGTGAAACTGCCTACAAATTTTGCTCAGAGGCCTCTTCTTTCAGACTTGAGGTTCTTTATCGTGCCGTAAATGTACGACACGGGACCCACAGCTTTACTTCCCTTCCGAAGGAAGCCATACTTAGGATTTTTACGCCCGAAAAAATTCATCGGTCCTGGCCGGGTTCGAACCCGCGATCTTGGGTGTAGGAGGCAAGTATGATAACCACTACACCACCAGGACCGACATCACTACACCTGGAGAATTGCAGCATGGGAATGTAGATGCCTTCTAAATATTGAAAGGATTGCTCGAGCGTATTTGCAGGTGTTTGCGGAGAAGACTACAGAGTTGCATTCAATGCACAGTCAGCATTTTGCCTGGTGTGAAAGTCTTCACTTGGTGTTCATTAGCACAGTAAATTAGCACAACATTCACTGTTGTTCAAACAAGTTTCTTTTTTGTATGTTCAATCACATTTCTGCGCTGTTGAATTCAAATTTAAGAATTTTACTCTCCATTTATTGATAAATAAAATAAAATTGTCAATAATTTTGTTGGGAACTTCACTGGCGGCCCCAACCAACGAAATTAATGACATTATCTCGAAAACGGTTAATTTGGGATCATCATTTGGGGTCTTATCATTTTTTAAACATTCTATATATATGAAAAATTTATAGACAACATTTTGACACTTCATATAAATGGTCTGGTTGCGTTATCGTTTATTTAAAGGCAAGAAACAGCTGCTTTATGCTCCTGCAAACTCCTCTCACATCTGCTTAAAAAAAAAAAAAAAAACAGCAATTAATCATACCGATGCTCGCCCTGCCTACAGAAAGAAATTATATACTTCAGTTATGCTTAAATGATTCTACATCTTCATCGTTGTCGATTGCCCAACCTCCCAATTCTTCTTTTAACGGTCCAAACATATTGTAATCGCAAGGGATAAACCTGGAGTATAGGGAGGGGCCTCCAATGCTGTTCAATGAATATCCTCAAGTTTTTCCCTTGTCAAAGCAGCTGTTTGCGAACTGGCATTGTTTTGGAGTAGAAATTCTCGATTAGTTTATCTTTTTCGTCGTAAGCACGTTTTTTTTTTTTTTTTTCTCAACCAGAAACTGAAAATAATTGACTGTTCGACATTCATGAAGAGAAACGATCAACATTATGCCTCTGTTCCTCCACTCGATGCTCCTCACTTGCTTTGACTCAGGAATTCATATTTCATCACAGTTTATGATTCAATGCAGAAACGTTTCTCTTTGATCCCGGTAATAAGCCAAAAGTCTCTTGACACACACCCACACATGCAGCTTTTGGTCCTCACATTAGAATTCGAAGAATCCACTCATAATTCAAGTCATCTAAAATGTTAAATTCAACACTTGCGTAACTTGTCCGAACTTCAGAAGAAGGGGGGGGGAGTGGCAAATCAACATTCAGGGTGCAAAGAATTGAAAATGTTTGAGGAGGCATACTAGTTTTGCATAGCATGCAAGAATATACAGTTAGATATTTGTCCTAATCATTTGCAAGCTTGCATTCTTTATTGTTGTCGTCAGTGTTACAATAACTGAATAAAATATTTATTTAAAAATTAAATATTAATAAAGAAATATATAGTAAAAAGCTGGAAATGGTGATGGAAAAATAGTCAGGAGTCATCTTGTACTCCTGCATTAGGAATAGCACTGTTTCACTAACTAGGTTACATTATTACAACCAACTTTTACTAATCATGTCATCAAAGCCTTATTTTATTATCTATTATATTTGTTCCACTGGAGGGGAGGTGTTGAAAGACTCCAGAGGAGAAAAGTCTCACAGAAAGAAGCACTGATTAACATAATTAGAGAAACAGAACCATTATGAATTATTAATGGATGCCAAAAACCTTATCTGTGAAATGTACATATCTGTTGACATGTGTTCATGATGCATTATGTGAAGAGGTATGTTCAAAGATAAAACCTTTTAAAGATAATGTTGGCAATGAAAAACATTAGCAGATTGAACCTTTGTACTAAAGAATGAGTTTCATATTGCTTAGTCATAGATGCTAAAGATTACCAGAGAAGAATAATTCGATCTTTGCAGTGCTAAAAGAATTAGTTAACATTATGTATGTCTTTTCTTCTGTAATGACCTTGCACACATTTACTAAATTACTTAAACTGCAAATTCAATTTTACATCAAGAACAAAATCAAAACAAAGCGTAGTTGTTTACTTGAAACTTCACATATTGCTTCAAGAGAACTCATTTTTCTCTGTGCTAGTTTTTTTGATTTCATTTTTTTAAGCTATTTTAATGCTTCTATACAAAAATATTGTAAAATATTTAACTTTAATAAATAAATGCTCTTAACAATCTTGTTGCAATTGTTTGCTAATGTCATTTGAAAATCAGTATAGCTAGTACCTGAAAAATATGTAATCCCTTTTATGATTATTTCATATTCAGCAAAAACTTGTGATTACATTTAGGCTTTTTTTTTCAAGTATGGCAGTTTATATATTGCATTTCCTCAACATAAAATTTTGTTAGTGTCTTTATTTATGACTAACCACATCTATTGATCATTTTTAAGTTCAATTACCAAGTTAATAGAGATGTGTCTAGTAATAAGGTTGACAGTTAGCAGTTAGAAATGACAGCTGAAAAGTTTGAGAAGTTCCCATGCTATTATTTAGTAATAAAGTGTAATTCTGTTTAGAAAGGCTAGCTGCTGCAAAAGTAGGTCTAGGATAAGAGAGGTAAGCCTGACTAGGCTTTGCTGTTTATGGTAGTATTGTTGACCTTTACAGCATAGTTCTGGATGACCTAATTGCAAATTAGTGTGCCATCTGTTTGACTTGAAGCCATTGACACCAAAACCAATAACTTCTTAGTCACTTTTGTTGTCAGCTTATAGTAATTGCTGAAGCACCTGGTAATGGTCTTTCTCTCTCCCGTCCCTGTTTGCTCCTCACTCACTCAAATTGTAAATACTTCTCCTTTTGGTTACCCTTCTTTCTTTCATTATTTCCTTCTTATTTTTGTTCCTCCTTACCTTTGCTGGGTGGTTTGAAACATTCTCATTTGTTTATCATAATACACTTCAAGTATATAGGACTCTACTACAAATGTGTTGTTAAATCCCATTATGGAAAATGGTCATTATGTAAGCTTGGATGTGATTTGGATTACCAGAAAACACATTACATTATACAGTTTTGCCCTTTCACTACTTAGACAGCGATACAAAATCCCATAATGGTTAGTTACAAATGATATACCACTAAATAAGTTTCCCAACAATGTGGTGTATAATATTTTTCCACAATTACTTTTTTCCCAATGAATAAATAAGTTTTTATTTCTCACACACATCAACGTATAAAATATTGTAACAAAATAAACACAAAAAAATCTAATTAAGATTTAACAAATTGGATCAGCTTCTTCTGCAATTCTAGAAGGCAATAACTGCAATCAAAATTCCAATTTGGGCTTTGCCCCCCAGTCCCTGATTCTTCAGCAGCTACATAGTGGAATATCCAGGGGACCAGGCTCTGATCCCCCCCCCCCCCCAAATATAAAACGCACACACAATACTATAAATAATTTATATCCAAACCATTATTATAACCAGTTAACTGCAATTTCCACGCGATGAATTTATTCAACAAACAACATTACAATTAAATGTACATAAATAAACAAAATATCTAAATATTTAACAATACCAAAACAAGGTTCTCCCATGCCTTAAATGCCTGGTTATATGTATTGTAAAAAATCCATAAAATAAATTATCCTTTTTATAAGTGTGTGTGCGCCCTCAAGTCCCTATTTTGCACTTTTCCATTTATCCCTTACTTTTTATAAGAATTCCCCAATCTTGTTTATTTTCTCTACACACATGTCTGATAAAATTTTAATTGCCACTATATCTTGGATAACATTTTAACTGCCACTATATCTTGTAGTTTGTCCCACTTTCATCCCTGATACTATCCCTCCACCTTTTTACCATTTCTCATTAAATTAGACAATGGAACACCTTATCCACTTTCCCGCACATAATGCATCCTTCTTTAAAATTTATTCTTAATTCTTTTAGAAATAATACTCCTGTACGCATCTATGCTAGACCTGTTCTTCCAAATTGATCACAATTATCTATATATTTATCCTGCCCCCAATTTCTTTCAACTACTTTATATAAATCTAAAGAACTTTTATGCTCTAAGTTAGCCCAAATCTCTTGCTTCTCTATATCTTCTCCCCCTGTCTCACTTCTTTCTAAAATCCACAAACATTACTTTCACCGAATCCTCATACATCTCCATTCCAATTTCTTCTAATTTTTTCCCCACCTTTCCAACTCACTGAGTTGTGCCAAACTCACCCCCCTCGGCAAACTTTTTGGTAACCTCAGAACTTTTCTAAAAAAACATTCTATGTACTACATGAATCTTTGTCTGCCCCTTTGACACTGGCACGGACTCGTGAGCGGAAGTTCTGGGTTGGAATACTACCAATACCGTCCTCCCTGACTGAGGTTTTTTCCAGGTTTTCCTCAGTCCTCATAAATGGCAAATGCTGGGGAGGTACCCTAAACTTAGGCCTGGAACGTTTCCTTCCTTAAAAGTAAATCCTTTCCCAATATATCATTTCATCTCATGTATCATCAGTGTCCATTGCCTGTGTTGCCTCTGTAGCAAAAATGGGCTTTAAATGCTATTCATTCATTCATTTGACACTCCCCAAATTTTTACTGCATACCTCATATTCGACTCAACCACAGCCTCATATAATTTTTCTACCCATTTCATTGACACTATGGGAACTTAATACAAATTTATTCTGACAGTTTCGTAGCTAATTTACCTTTTACTCTTGCACATTTAGAATAAACCTTGCACCTTCCGTTACTCTTAAATCTCATCCGCAAATAAATTTTTTCACTACCTCTATTTTGTATCTATTTATAAACAAGTGCTCATCTTTTCTTAATTTTATTCCTTTTTTAAGTATATTATCTTTTATTTTTTACTATTTATCCTTAGACCCCATTATGTACGATATCTATTAATTTCATCAATGGCTTGTTGTATTCCTATCACGATTACTGCTATTATGAGATCATCAGCAAAAAGCAATCCTGGTACTTCCTTCTTTCCAATAATTGGACAGTGCCTATTGTTTTTCGTGATCCTATCTAAGATATCTATAAACAAATAATATCAGGCTCAATTTACATCTCAAACCTAAATTTTAAAGTCCTAGAATAAATTCATCTCAATTTGTATGCCAGTGCATCCCTATTTATTGTATCAGATGCTTCCTCAAAATCTGCAAAGAAAATATATGTCCTATCCCTTTAATTTCTTAAATATTTCTCCACTTGAGATGTATTATCATTATATTATGTATTGTTCTTCTTCCTTTTCTAAAACCTGCTTGAAATTCTGATAATTTATCTTCCATTTTTGCCGATTCATGCAACCTTCCAGCTAATATGCCAGGTATATTTTACCTAAAATGGATAATAAACTAAATACTCTGTAACTGCTCAGGTTATTTATATCATCTTTCCTTTATATTGTGATATAATCATGTTCACTTTCCAGCTCTCATATATTACCTTCCATTTCTTAATTCTGTTTAATAACTGTTAGTATCATGGTACCTCCTTCTGCTTCCTCAAATCCTTTCCAAATTCTCTTGGAATTCTATTTATTCCTGAAGCCTTTTTCCTCTTCCATATTTTGATCTGATACCCTACTCATTCATAGTAAACTGTTTATCTAAACATTCTATCCTGTTTACTGTAGTATCTACATTTAAGTAATAACTCAGAATAATCCCTCCACCTATCAAATTTCTAAAATGATTTTTTTCATTTTATTGGGGTTATCTAATTTCCTACCCTTTTCTTCTTCAAGATATCCTTCACAACTGACCATATATATTTACTATCATTAGCTGTCACAGCTCCTTTAATTTTTTCACCCATTCTCTGTTGCCATTCTTTCTTTTTATCCTGTATTTATATCGACTTTTTTTAAACAAAAAATTTTTGCTTATCATCTTCCTCTTCTGACCACTATATTAAATCCTTAAACACTTCTTTCTTTGCCTTTAGACACTCTCCATCATACCATTTTTGCCAATGAAGTAGCATGACTTCACAGTAATGTTGTTAACACTGCATAAGTGTTGGCTCTTGATACTTTTCTAGTTGAATCATGCAGTGAAATGGTAAAATGTCCACTAATGGTGTTGAAATGATATTATGTGCATATAAAATGAAACTGAGAATGTCCTTTACTGCAATAATAATGTAATAAAATTAAATTTGCACTAAAAGGTGTGTTCAACAAAATGGAAAACCTGAGAATAAAAATAAATTTTTGTATGTAATTTTCTCTTTCTTTCAAACTTTTTTGGAGGGAGAACTGGCCAAATAGTATAATTAACTGAACGTTCACCTCTTACCCTTAACTTTTAAGTCCGAACCCTCTAAAACAGACATGATATGAATGTAGCTTTAATGAATAGAATAAAATAAAATATTTAGTTCACTTGGTCATTACAAAAGTTTAGCAAATGCTTTTCCATTTTTACCGTTGTTCTCAGAGTACTAATTTCTGGTATCCTACACACTCAACATTCTGGTTCTCCCCTGTTCCTTCCCTATCTCCATATATACATTCTTCCATAAGTTTAATTACTCTTTTCCACCATTTCTCTCTTACCTTCCCTATATAATCACCAAATTTTCTCAAAAACTCTTTGTTACCAGTTCAAAAATTTTTAATATCATCATTGATACCAGTAAATTGTTCCATTTCTTAATCCATAAACCTTCTCTCCATACTTTAGTTTGTGAACATTCAACTATACAATGAAAATCCTTCTCCCTTTCTCCACATAGTGAACGTTTTTCCTTTTTTTTTTTACTTTTAACCCATTTAATCCCAATATACCTGCTTTATACCAAGTAAATCCCTTCCTTCCCCTTTTATTACAAATATCGATATATTTTTTCGGGCCCCATTCATTCTTAAATTTCCTATAATGTTTCAAGGTACTCTTGTCTTGTAAAGTCGGTCCTGGTGGTGTAGTGGTTACCATACTTGCCTCCTATACCCAAAACGTGGGTTCGAACCCGGCCAGGACCGATGGATTTTTTCGGGCGTAAAAATCCTAAGTATGGCTTCCTTCGGAAGGGAAGTAAAGCCGTGGGTCCCGTGTCGTACATTTGCGGCACGAAAAAGAACCTCAAGCCTGAAAGAGAGGCCTCTGAGCAAAATTTGTCGGCCGTTTCACGCCCTGAGTTGAATGGGACGCTGATGACCTGAGCTGTTAAAGAGCGTCCTTAAATAAATTAATAATAATAATTGTCTTGTAAACTACTCTATATTTCTTGCTTTCATCTATTCCAACCTCTTAGATTATTCTCTTTAGTTGAGCTAACCAACTTCTTTCCCCTTTAACTTTTTCTTGTATCTGTAAACAGTCTTTGACTATATGTCCTTCTCTGGATGCTATCGTATACCAATATTTCAAAATATGTTTAACTACCATGCCTTTCCTGCGAACTCTTCCTAATTCCACCAATTCTACCCCATTTGGAGTTGCCCTCAGTAATCCCAACATGATATTAAAAAATGCTCTGTAAATATGGTCAATATACTCCCATCCTTTCTCTATACCCAATATTCCAACTCCATATATAATTTTTGATTCAACGATGCTGAATAAATTATCTTGAGTCATGTTATACTCATACTTGGAATATTCTTAAACAGGTTCTTAGATTAATAGTTAATTTTCCCTTTCCTTATACATTCCTACCCTGCTCTGTCCATCTTGCACTATTATTATTATTATTATTATTATTATTATTATTATTATTATTATTATTATTATTATTATTATTATTATGCCTAACCTGTTAATACTCCAATCTCTTTACTACTTCAATTTCAATTTCATTTCCTCCATCCACCATTTCTCACCTCTTTTGAGTTAACTGCCTTTCTTGCATACCATAATTTTCGATTTATATTTATTTATTTTTAACCCCCATTCTTTACAATATCTCAATATTCCTTCTAGTGCTTTACTTAACCCTCTGCTTGTTATTACTACTGCTACTAAATCATCTGCAAAAATAATCCTCAGATATCTTTATTATTAATTATAGGACAATGGTTACTCTCCTTTCCTATTTCTTTTAAATGTCATCTTTGAATAATATTGGGCCTAGTTTGCACCCTTGTCTTAGCCCCATGTTATTAGGTATCCACTCTGTTATTTTATTTTCTGCACATCTAACATAACACACATTTTCTAAACTTCCTACTTAGCACCTTTCCCCTCAGTAACTTCCCTAATATTTTTGGTAGTGTTGTCAAATCCCCCCCCCCCCCCCAAATAATGCCTTAAAAAGTCCCTTCATCTACTGGGTCCAGTTGAATTAATCTTTCCTTTCCCTCTGCCTGATATTCTTTTTACAAGTTTCCATATTCCATTCGAATATTACATTATTCGTCCATTGCTGCTTTATAGATCTGATTCCCAATTCTGTCACTCCATTCTTTCTTTTTTGACTCCATTAGATATTTGTAACCCCATCTAGCTATTAAGAATTGCTTCCTCTCATAAATCTCTTCTGTTTGTTTCCACCTCTTTAACTCTCTTTCTACTTTTTTCTTTGTCAACCAACACTCATCATACCAGCCCCTTGCCCAGACTGTTGAGCTCTCTCTCCATCTCAATTTACTTCCTGCTCTTTTCATCAGCCCCTCTGTGTCATTGCTTTGTCAGACTTCCCTCCCCCAATTAGTTGTATAGCTCTTAATTCTACATTTCTACCTTCATTCAACCCTATTTTTTGTACAAAATAAGTCTCTTTTCTCCACATAAGTTTTTCTAAAGTTCTTTCCCATACTAAACTATCAATTATGTTATCTTCTTTCACTGCACCTCCAATTTGAAATTCTGCTAATAAAGGAAAATGTAACTACTCAATACAGTATTCCAAACCTTAAAATCTATGATATCATCATCTAGATTCGATGAACACAGCATGTAATCAATTACGTTTTGCCCATTTTGATTTATGAAAGTAAAATTTCCACATTTATCTGATCCCCTTAATCCCATTACACATTAATGCAGTTTTAATATATTAAAGCCACTGTCCAAAAGGCTTAAAAATATGTTAATTTCAGTTCGTTTCCTGGCTACAATGTTTTCCTGGAATGTGCAAAAATGAGTATATTATTTATGATTATTTATATGTTAGTTAGCAAATTCTATTCTTATTGTTACCAGCAACTTTTATTTCATTATTTATTTTATTTCATTTTTTCTTCTTGCAATGGCTTCCCTTTGTTTTCCTAGGTCTACCTTTTCTACTATGCCCATATTTTCTTCTGCTGATAATTTTATATATGCTGCTGTGGTATCTCTGAAAACATTGTTCAGTTCTATTCCACATTTCTTTATAAGTCACATTTGTATTCTCTGAGATGTGGTCCATAAGTTTCCGACCTGACATAGAAGGCCCTTGGTTCATTGTTTTGCATCTAATACATGTTTCAGGAGTATAATTATTGCATGTTCTTTCTGGCCTCACTACTCACTTACTTGGAGAAACTGTACTATGTAATGGAAGACACATTACATAATACAGTACAATGTTCAAATTTGAATACAGAGCTGTGATTAAATTTTTAACTAAAGAAGGACTTGCACCCAGTGATGTTAAACAATACTTTAATGGTGTGTATAGTAAAGTTTCTCCTTCATATTCCAAGGAACAATCAAAATTATTGTTTGGATACAGAGAGACTTGAAAATGATGGTTCACATGAGGGGAGGCTGGTGGCTGAGACAAGAAACATCTCCTTTGTTGAAATGAGAGTTCCCAGTAACAAAAGGAATAGCTGCAAGGTTGCAGCTTTTTAAACAACTGTTCTTCTCCCTTCATCAACATTTGCACGTGCATAATTGTCGATCCTGGTGGTGTAGTGGTAACCATACTTGCCTTCTAAACCCAAGATCGCAGGTTTAAACCCAGCCAGGACCGATGAATTTTTTCGGGCATAAAAATCCTAAGCATAGCTTCCTTTGGAAGGGAAATAAAGCTGTGGGTCCCATGTCGTACATTTACGGCACGATAAAGAACCTCAACCCTGAAAGAGAGGCCTCTGAGCAAAATTTGTCGGCCGTTTCACGCCCTGAATTGAATGGGACGCTGTTGACCTGAGCTGTTCAAGAGCGTCCATAAATAAATCAAATCAACAAGCACGTGCATAAGGTCAGTGCAAGATGAGTTCCCTGAATCCTTTCAGCACTTCAAATGCACACAGAATGTTATCAGTAGTTTTTTAACCTTTGCCATGGTAACAAGAGGGGCAGTATTGTAACCCTTCATCACAGGGGACAAAAGTATGGTTCTCTACTATGACTCTGGTTCAAAAACAGAATCAAGGGAATGCCATAAAGCACTCTCTAGAAAGGCAAAGATCACATCTTTTGTAAAGATCAGGGCAACAATTGTATTTGGGAATGCTGATGATAGAATTCAAAAAATGGGACACAATGGCAATGTGGAGTAGTAATGTTCTGAGCTATCGCATCAGTTGCATAGTGTCATCAAGAAAAAGATGATGGAATGCTGAGTCGAGGTGTTCGTCTGCTGCAGAACAATGCACAGTCTGCATGGCTGCATTGTGGCTTACAGGAGTTGAATCATCCACCATGCAGCCCATACCAAAGTAGAACCTGATCTTCAAGGGCAGAGATTCATGAATGAAAATAGGTTAAAGGATGCTGTTTTCCATCATTATGCAGGCAAAACTTTGTACTGCTTTTTAGGGAGAGTGAAATAATCCAGAGAGTTTTTTTTAATAGTGTTTAACGCCCATTTTTACTACTGAGGCACCACAGGCGGTGGACACTGATGATACATGAAATGAAATGATATATTGGAAAGGGTTTTTTTTTTTTTTTTTAAGGAAGGAAACGTCCCAGGCCTAAGTTTAGGATACTTCTCCAATATTTGCCAATTATGAGGACTGAGGAAAACCTGGAAAAAACCTCAGTCAGGGAGGATGGTCCTGGTGGGATTCAAACCCCAGACCTCCCGACTCACGACTCCGCACCTTAACGACCTCGGCCACCCGTGGCGGTAATCCAGAGAGTGAGAAATGCATTTAAGTAAATGGAGCTTACGTTGAAAAATTATAGCTGTATTTTTATTACCCACCTAACTGGTCAGGCCAGAAACTTATAATTTGCAGTTCCTAGACTCTTATTAATCACTTATGAATGTACATTTCTAATGTTGTCAATTTCAGAAGTTGATTTGCAAATTTCACAGCCATACACAAAACTGATTTTACATTACTACAAGATAATAAAAGTCAGTTGTTTTAATCTCCTCCTCAAATCTAACAAAGATGAAAAGATGGTAGTACTGTATAGACACATACTAATTTGAAGCAGAATGGTTTTGGCAATTTATATATTGCAATTATATATTGCTAACAGTGTTTTTGATACCGTTTATATATAGAAATATTCTTTCACACTAGCCTTGTATAGAACATAAGTTGGAAATGAAGAATAAAACTTGAAAAATTTGGGTCACAGCTGGGAATCAAACCACAGATCTTCAGCCTTCTGGGCTGATGCTCCAACCAATGATCTATTGTGTCCTTCTCCAAGCATGGAACCATGAACCACAAGTATGATTATTTAATTTCCAACTAATATCCTATATACAGCTAGTGTGGCAGAACAATTTCTATATATAATCTCCTATATAGTTAAAGTAGAAGCCTGGATCATAAGTACTCATAGCATTGGGAATCACCTCTTAAGGAATAAATCTACCATAGTAGAGAAACCTTAGGGAGATCTCCAAGATATATAGAATCAGATGTGAGAGGTTTGTGGTTCTGTGCTTGAAGAAGGACACAGTAGCTCAATTGGTTAGAGCATTAGCCCAGAGGGCTGTGGTTCAAATCCCAAAATTTTCAAGTCTAATTAACCGTTTCCAAAAAAAATGCAATCGTTTATATAAATTAGGTCAATTATGCTATTATAGAAACCACATTCACATTTGATTTTCTTCAAACTTTATGAATATCTGCTTAGATACCATTAAACTTATATGTTTAGAGCAAATAATTGTGGAAATAACCAATATTCTTTTGTTTTCTTTGAAGGTTCATGGGTGTGTGTGTTCACGAAGGGCAGTTACATGCTTTGACTGAGGTAAGAAGCAAAAAAATTAATATGAATTGGTTATATTATAATATCAGTACCTGTGTAAATAATGAATGATTTAGAGCAAAAGGAGTAGAATCCAAACATTGGTCCAAATGATATCATTAACCTACAGTATCATCTAAGCAGGCATGACACGAACTTAATCTATACAGTGTACAACTTATCATGTAGGAAACTGGGGAATTAATAAAAGGACGTAAAGCAAGCATAAAAGCATATAGCAGTTTCAACCCCCCTCTTCCATCAATTGCTGTCCTGTGTGCCCCATCATGAACGACACACATACGGTGTATTAAGTAAAATAGGACAGCTTGCAATAAAATAATGAAATGATTTGTTAAAACAGCAATATGATGTCCCAGATAAAATAGTAGGACTGAGTATGTGTTGACAATAATTATTCCAGCCTATCATTAATGCAAAACTGCATAGAGATTTTCATTAGCCCATACAAGAACATTGTGAAAGTTTTGCACTCCATTGTAAGGCAACTCTATGGCAATGTATGGATGGCAGATGACTTTGACCACAAATCACAACACACTACCTATTTGTAAAAAGACAAAAATATCTGTATCTCATTTATCACAAAATTACTTTTTTTTTTTGCTTGTTTTTAGGTCATCTGTCAATGTGCCAGAGTTCCCTACATGTTAAGTAAAGTTCATAAACTCGAGTCGTCGTGCAAATGTGCAGCAAATATTTTCATTTATTCAATTTTTGATTACATTTAGCCTTTTGCAAGACATTGTGCAATTATGATATAATTAATTAATTATTAATGACAGTGTACTCTTGCACTTCATAAATACTTAAAAGCTTTAAGTGTAAAGTTTTCTTCTCTATTGTTTTCATAATACCTCCAAACTCCATATATTTAATGCTGCTATTCCATTTATATTTTATTTTCATTAGAAATTAACTAAATGAGGTAGTTGTCTCTACCTCTAGGAACTTCCCAAACATGATTTTTGGGTGTAGAGATTACATTATGAGAAAAGATACGGCTTTATATAATGTGAGTCATCTGATACTATAAATGTGAAGATATATGCACTTTAATATGAAGGTTTTATATGGAGGTTGAGGATTTGTAGTAGCTTTCCTGCAACTCAAACAACTTTTTGATATAAGAGAAGGGTTACAGGAGTATAAGGAACGAGCTAGTAGGAAGTCTTCAGACTTTCTCATCTGACTAAACAAAGAAAAAGATGTGCTAACCACCCTAAAGAATGTTTGAAGGTTGAACAGGCACTGTGAAATCTCATTCCCTCAACTAGTTGTAAACAAAGGGACGGTTCTTTTGTCAAAATAACAGAGAAATGTGAGCTGAAATGCATTGATTTAAGTTTTGGTTGCAAGAAAATTTGCAATTCGTCATTTATATGAACACTGTTTATAGAATTACACCTTGAACAAGAAACACTTTCATTTATGTATGAAGACAGGTTAATAATTATATTTACTATTCATAGCATTTATAGGTAGCACCTCACTAATGTCGTCATTTACATTGAATAAATCAGATAATTTCTCGAAGCACTTGAACTTGTAGAGGACTGGTTAGGTACACATGTGCCACCATCCACTATAATGTTTTCCAACTTCTTATACTGGTTACCAATAAATTTACATTTAGGATTGAATGGTTGTACTCTTCCCATATTTTGACTGTAAGCTGTAAGGCTTCAAGAAAAAATCTAATTCCCTTTATAAGCTAATTAAAATATACCATGATACAGGAGCAATAACAGACAGGTTTCCTTTGTATACACATGCTAGAAATCATGACTGCCAATATCAAAAGAAATCAAAAGAAATTTTCCAGCAGAAAAAGTACCGGAAAAGTTTTCTTTCACAAATTGAAAGCTGGCAATAGATGCAGCATTTCAAGATGAAGTGCAGGATTTAAACGTGCTTAATAATAACGTAACATATATCACCCATATATCAAAAGGCTCAGGAACTTATGCTGTATTACATAAGCAAACTCTGATAATGGCCTCTCCCCAAATTCTATCACTGGACACTTCAAGTTCTTGTTTTGTGAGTGACGAAAAGGAAATGGCTATGGTTTTCTCTTTATTGACTTTTAGTCAACTTAGAATATTAATTAAGATCTTTCCCTGAAGACATTAGTATCATCTGCAAAAAAAGTTAGTTTCCCATGGCTAATATATGACTGTAAATCATTAATGTATATCAGAAATAAAGCCTAATTTTGATGTCATGGTTATTTCTTCCATAATATGCGAGATTTTCTGGCCTCTACTGAATGTCTGCCCACACCTGAAAATCTGCATATGCTGTAAAATGTGTGCGTAATGGTTTCCTTTTCCATCAGATTGCTAGTGGTTCCCAGCTTGATTCTTTAACCTTTTTGCAACCAAAACATCTATCCCTAATGGTCACATTGATGATACCAAAGGATTATTATTATTATTATTATTATTATTATTATTGTTGTTGTTGTTGTTGTTGTTGTTGTTTGTTACAAAGTGCATAGCTCTTGAGTATTTCTAGCAGTTGCATTTGTGTGTATATTCCTACCAAGGTCACTAGACAAATACACATCAAAGTATTTGCAACATCCGATCTGTAGAATGTTTTCACTGCATAAAAGATAATTGTAGTATAATTTCTGTTCTTGATCTACAGAACATGTTCTGTGTTCAAAGTACTTCTGTGCATGAACCTTTGGAATGAAGTTAAATGTTATAGCAATGAATTCATATTTATCATTTTTTTATAATTTGTGATTAGTGCATGAAAACAAGAAAGAAACTTATGATGTGCCAGATCCTGTTTTGTATTTATTAAGTGTAGGATATGAGGTGAAAATTAGTAAAGCTCAATATGATTTTAATATGACCAGACTAAAAGTACAGTTAATTCTAATAATGCAATAGAGCTACTTTTTTTTTTTTTTTTTTTTTTTTTTGTCAGTGCTAATAATATGGTTGTATTAGGCTTCATTAAAAATGTTTTCATAGTGTTAATTTTTCACTTTTACAAGCAGGTTTTGCAAAAAGGTTAAGATAATGATAGCTTTTTAGTGAAAGCAATTAATTAAAAGTGCATTTTATTTTTCCTAGCTTTTTAAAATATCTTTATATGCATATGGATATGGGGTACTTCACAAGCAGTTTTTATTTGCCTAATTCATGCATTTTTTGTTATATGCAGTATATAAATGGAGGCAGCTTAGAGCAGCTAATTCAGAATAGAAATCAAGACTTGCCATATTTAACAAGAATGAAGCTGGCACTGGATATTGCAAGGGGAATGGAGTATCTTCATTCTAGAGGAGTTTTTCACAGGGACCTCACTTCTAAGGTCAGTTTTCTTAACTCTTTTCTTCTTCCCTATTCCTTTCAGATTAAATAGGAAAGGGATTTTCATAAATGTATATTTTTATTTATTTTTTCTGCATAATTTTATTTATGATTATGTTGATGTGATCATTTTTTTAGATGCAGATTTCGTTGAATATGCAAGAGGAAGATTTGCACTTTGTGAAAAAACTATATATACTTAGCAAAATAAATTCTTGTCTGATGTCTGTATGGTGGGAATGTTATTTTTTTTTTTCTGAAAAAAAAATAAGATTGCAAATCATTTACCTAGGATAGTTCTGAAATAGTTTAAGACAAAAACTGGAAGTTGAGAATATTTCTTCTGAAAATTTAGTGCAGCACTTTTCTCCTGCTATATATGAAAGTGGTTTTTATGAAGACCATTAACTGCCTTCAAGTCAAAGAATCAACTGCATTGAACATGGCTAATTATTAATAATTAATTATCTCAGTACTGCAAGCAAATGTAAATAGTGTTGCTCACTGTTGTTTGCTCTATATTGAATTCCTAGTTGAATCTTGTATATTAATAAAGCTTTATGTAGTATTCTGAAAAGACAGCATTTTATATTCTGTTTTTGTTATCTTGCTGTAAACTGGATGTCCTGAGTGTAGTGATGATAATATTTTGCATTATAATTTCTCTAAGTTCACTCATTTTTTTAATATAAATGAACATTTTGAAGTTGTTTAAATTTTAAATAGAGTTAAACAGTTTATAAAATAACTCCCTTTCTATGAAAGTTTGGAAGCAGATCTTGATCCCAAAGGTTCTTTAATATGGGCATCTAGCAAGAATGTAATTTTAACTGTTTCATTGCTATACTTACAGGGCACTTTATATAAGTTACCTGCAAGCTTTCTGCTGTCTTTTAAAATGAAGTTTATGTTTACTAGCATTTGTGATGAGTATGGCAAGTTCAGATGGGAATGTAAGCAAAAAACTAACAGCAAGTATTTATTGTTGTTAAGATGAAGCTGTAAGAATTAAATGCTATACTCAGGATTTTCATATAATCTGGTGTACAATAAGAGATAAAAGGGTCTTTCTTGCAAACATTTTTATTAACTTTCAGCTTTTACCCAACTTTCTGTACTAGTTTAAGGCAAGCCTATACCAAAATCTCAGAATATTTCAATTTGAAATGGAAGCATTTTGAAATTTGGCATATCTTAATTATATTTATGTATAACTATAATAGGTACAAAAATATTCTTTCTTCAGATATTCTTTATATAATAAAAAATAAAATTTAGAGTAGTTGAAAAAACATTTTTACACATTTAATGAGCATTGGAGTGCTTTTATTGAAAAGTTACATTATTTGGATCTCTCTTATGTACTGAAAAGTATGAAAAAGAAATTTCTAACAAGTGAAGTGTAAAAGCAGCCTTCACTCACATAGATGTAAATTTGTATTCTGTAGCCAAAAGAAGTTGCATTCAACACTTTTATTATTCTACATATTGATAAAAGCTTAAACTTCAATAAAATATAGAAAAATTATAAAATATATTGAGCTTTTTACTGTGTTTTTCGTGTAGATGCCTTATGGTTGGCAAGGAAGTTGTCTAAATTAATATAAGCAGAAGTATGGTGGTGGTACTCAGAACCTATGTTATTGCACAGAATCATTTAATGAATATATACAAATGAGTCAGTATTAAGTGACACTAAAACTTCACTAACTAATTAATTCTTCAGAACATGTTTCAAGAGCATTCGCTCTCATCTTCAGCTGGGGACTGACTAACTCTAGCAGGTGACGTATACGCATCTGGTGGTTCCATTAGATAACTGAACAAGAAGTCCATAAATGTCACAATTCATAACTCTATGTTTATTTTTTAAAATATAAATCTTTTCCCATATTGCCAAATCCTTGGGATTGGTGGTAGTTTTTAACAGTTAAACGCTACCACCAATCCCAAGGATTTTGCAATATGGTAAAAGATTTATATTTTAAAAAATAAACATAGAGTTATGAATTTTGACATTCCACAAATGGAATTACTGTTCCATTATCTAATGGAACCACCAGATGCTACTACATCACCTGCTAGAGTTAGTCAGTCCCCAGCTGAAGATGAGAGCGAATGTTCTTGAAACATGTTCTGAAGAATTAATCAGTCAGTGAAGTTTTAGTGCCACCTAATACTGACTCAGTTGTATATGTAACAACTTCACTGTTCCTAACTTCTTTTAAGATTACAATTTTATTTAATGAAGCTTTCTTTTTATCCTGCCCCTCTCCATATTTGTTTTTCTTTATTACTGATGAGAAAGCTTTTATGTTACTGAATTCTCAAATGAGTTCATTAGAAATGTCACTTTTTTCATTTATCATGAATGCACTATTTAGAAACTTGAATAAGAATTAATATAGAAATACAGAAAGGCCTTTTATGTCTCTCGAGAGACTGGTTCATTGGCTAAGTGTGATCTAGAGGCTCTAGCTGTGCAGCACTATAACATACATGAGAATTCTTTGTGCTTATGGCAAAAATGTAATATAATTATTATACTCAAAGTAATAGTATACTAATGTTCTGATTTGTATCATAATTTTTTGTTTAAATAAAATTAATTCTCTTGAATATTAAAAACAATTGTTCAGTAATTATTTTTAAATACCAGTCTGATTAACCCAAAACTGCCACAGGTTATAAACTTATATGTACTTTTTCAGAATGTGCTCATAAAAAAGAATGAGGAACTGAATGAAATGACTGCAGTGGTTGGAGACTTTGGTTTGGCAGCTAAGATTCCTGATCCCTTGAGTGGGTACAGGTTACCTACAGTGGGATCCCCTTATTGGATGTCACCAGAGTGCCTAAAGGGTCAGTGGTATGATGAAAAGTCTGATGTATTCTCATATGGAATCGTTTTGTGTGAGCTAATAGCAAGAATAGAAGCCGATCCAGATGTCTTGCCAAGAACAGAAAACTTTGGTTTGGATTATTTGGCCTTCAGTGAAATGTGTGGACCATGTCCTCCAGATTTCCTCAAGCTTGCATTTTCATGTTGTACAGTAAGTATGTGCTTGATGCTTTAGGTAAACATTTAAGGAATTAAATTAAATTATTTTCAGTAGTTGCTTTATTATTAAGTACAGAGTACATTACAAAATAATTGAGGTCTACAGATTCTGACTGTGGCCATTATCTCTATAGCACATCCCACTACATCAAACAACATAAAAGAAATAACATACAATAAATCAAATATCTAAATAAATTCTGACAAGTTCAAATTCCCAGTTCATCAGTAGTTACCTACTGGAATCCAAAGGAATAGAGATACCCCATCTTCAGATATGCAACCATAAATTCAATGTTGCTATTCCACATATTAAATCTAATTAAAATCTTCACCCTTACATCATTTGACTCTTTTTAACAGCCTATCCATTAAACTTAATTTTCCATTGAAACTTATTAAGATTATTTATTGGTCTCTTGTTATTAAAGAATTTCCTCAGCATCACCGTTTTTCTCCTCTTCAACCATTTTCCTCCCCACTAAACCTATCCTTCAAACCTTGGTCTGTTTGCAGTCAAACAAAATATGTATTGCATCTTCCCTTCCTCTACAAACAGCACAGATATCATGACCTATTCCCTACTATTCTTCAGACTCCATACTGATAAACAAAACCAAGCAATCCCTTCTCCTTTTTTTATCACAAACACTAAAATATCATTAGCTTGGATGGTTTCAGTGTTTTTGGTATTTTTTTCCTATTCATTGAGTACATAATAATTTTTTTATGTATTTAATAATTTATTTTATTTAATTTATTTCTATACTTAATGAATAATATATATGATTTCATACTGTAATGTATTTTTAACATTTTTAATTTTCCCTGACGTCACCTGTAATTGCCACTGGCACGGCTTTAGATGCATTTTTTCTCATGATATCCAAAGTTCATCCATATAATGTATAAGTTTTAGACAATTGTCAGAGTTTTTAAAAATTTATTGGACTTTATAACATTGTTGACATTAAATATTACAAAATAAAATAATTTAAGCATAAAAATGTCTACATAGCAATATAGTGTAAGTTTGGTTAGAACTGGGAAGCAATCAAATTACAATACTAAAAAATAAATTTAACATTTTAAGAACTAACCAAATCCAGAAAATTAATTACAGCAATATCTGCATATCCTGGTACTCTACTGCAGCACACATATGGACAAACAAATTTTCCCTTCTCTTCCTTTGGTGCCTACAACACTTTTGGTATTTGGTCCTTAGAAATTGTTTCCTCATCAGGGTCTTAAGGGAATACAAACACCCTTTTGCTGTTGTTGTATGAGCACAGAAACATTACATCAGCATTTGTTGTAGCCCACAAACTGCCCTATACAACTTTTACACCCAACATTGTACTGATAATTAGCCACCAAGAATGAGTCATCCTGTAGCTTCAGGGCATTTGTTTCTATGTTGTTGCTTTTGGCAACAACCAAGAATTATGTTTAAAAAAATGCACATATCATTTATGTTTTCTGTGTTCTGATTTTTTGCCCCTCTCTCTCCTTTTTTTGCAAGGGGAGGGCACATGATCATGTAACTGATGAAACAAAAGTGCTGAATGGTGATATTTCTCTACATTAAGACTGCAGTTTTCTCACCATTTATTGTATTTTACTATGCTCTCCTAGATTCAGAATTGTGAATTTGCGCTTCAGAATCTGTCCTATATCTTTTTAGCAGATTGCATATGGTTGTTGTGTTGACTTTTAGTATGTGTTTAGAAGTTTCCTAAGTTTGGAGTTAGTAAGTTTGTTTTTCTTAGAATGTATCACTCTCTTCACTTCTAAGACTGTGTATCCAATTACTTTCAATACTTTTCTAATTATAAGTATAGAGTTCTTTACGTAATTGATTTGGGAGGTATAATCTGACACACAACTTGATCCTTAAGAGCTGCTAACTGTTACAGAGAGACATTTTTTAATTCCCTGTGATTGTAATAACAACACTAAGATATTGATGCTAATGGGTATCACTCAGTAAAAACAATTTGATGAGCATTATTTTAGCTTTACTAACATCATACTTGGAAGTGTAAAATGCATACTAATTGCTTGCAGTTTGAACCAAAGAGTCGTCCATCATTCTCAGAAATAGTTGCCCGCCTGGAACCTATAATCAGTGAGTTTCAAATTGACCCTGCTGGTAATGAAAAACGCCTGCTGTCAGAGGACAAAGCTGTGAAAGTAGGGGTAAGCTTAGGTGCAAGGAGTGAAGAAGTTATACCTACCAGTGATGAACCTCTGATGGAAAGTAGAGATACTACCCATCATAAGAAAGGTGAGAAAATATGTGTCATTATTGAATTTTTCTTTTTTAACTTAGAAAATTGAAAAGTTAGTCCATTATCAAAATTACCATTATACAAGATTATATCTTGTAATAACATTTGATTTGGACACCTGTCTAGAACTTAGTAATGTGAATGACTAAATGAGAGAATGACATAACTCAGTACAAACATGTGCACTATATATCAATAAATAGGATAAATAGATTATTTTGTAGACTTGGCCTGTTGCATAATGCGGTTGCTCTAAAGGAATTAGGAATAATACAAAATAAAAGCAAGGTAGTGGAAAGAGTATAATATTGGTATAGAATATGGAAGTTAGAAGTGGAGAATATCATCAAATAATGTTTGGTAACCCAAGAAAGAATTAAAGGGAAAGAAACTTAGATATATAAAAACCAAAATATTCTACAGAAAGTTGGAAAGGGAATAACATGGCATGAGAGGGAAAGAATGGGAAAAGGATTTTGGAAAGAGAGAAAAACAAGAATTGATTATTAATGGATATCATTGTATGATTAGTTGAACTACACACTCTTAAAACTTCACTTACTTTTCATAAATGTATGGACCCGGTTTCGAGAACATTTTGTTCCCATCTTCAGCCATGCTAAGGTTCAACTTACATACAATGATATCCATTAATATGATTGGCTTCACTGTGTTAAGTTCCAATTTTACATTTAAGAATTGATTATATTGCAAAACAGAAAATATGGGCTAATCCAAATGTCAAAAAATTTCTGAAACTATGTAGAGCACTGAAAAATGATTGAAGAAGGGAAAAATGTATTGAAATATGTGACAAGACAGGAAGGATTGGCATGGTTTAGAACAGGAGTATATGCCTAAGTGGGACAAGGAATGGATATATTAAGGGTATATGTCCAATGTGTGAAGAAGCAGATAGTACTTGACATTGTATTTTGAAATGTAATCAAACCAAGTTTTGGAAAAGTGGGAAAACTTCTGAATGAAATAAGAGGCAGAACAATTTTAAATTTAAGAGCACATGAAAATATAAAAGAACTTAGAAAATACAGTTGGTAAGATGAGACAAAAATGTCTGTGGAAGTTGGCAAACAAATGGGAATAACAGTGTTGATAATGACACTATTTAGGATTACCAAAAATACACAAACCAGGTAAAGACATGAGACCAATAATTAACAATATCAATACCCCATGTTACCTCCTAGCCAAATGGTTAATTACACGATTTAATACATTTCCCAAATTCCCAAGTCTAAGCATAAAAAAACTCGTTCGATCTTGTAAACAAAATCAAAGATCATAAACTAAACTCAAATGATATCATGGTTTCCTTTGATGTAAAAGCATTGTTTCCAAGCATTCTAAAAGAGAAAACCCTGAATTTGTTAAAAAAAATGGCTACTCTCTAACAACATTGCAGAAACACACACAAAAGAATATGTAAAACTCACAGAACTATGTTTGGACCAAGCTTACTTCACGTTTGAAGGAAAGTTTTATAAACAAAAATCAGGTTTAATCATCATCACTATCTCCATTTTTGGCTGATCTGTTCATGAGCTATTTTGAAATACATATAACGAGAGCCTTCCCATATTCAAAACATGGTACAGATATGTAGATGATGTGTTTGCCATTGTACAAGATAGATTCATAGAAGATGCATTGAAACTGTTGAACTTGCAAGAACCAACCATAAAATTCACTATGGAAACTGAGGTTATAATACTTTACCTTTTCTGGATCTAAGGATAATAAAAAGGAATAAAAATATAGAATTTGGTATATACAGAAAGGACACACATAATACCGACAATTACATAAAAGCAAAAGGTTTCAACCCCAGATCCCAGACCCCACAAGGAAGCAGCATTCAATAGTATGACATATAGGCTAGTTAATACACCACTCAGTAAAGAAGAATACAGGAAAGAATACACACAGCAGAAATTAATGGATTTAACAAACAAATGGTAGATAAAAAAATAAAAAGATTTAAAACTAAAAAGGAAATCAAACTAATCACTACACTCAGTTCTTCACTTAAAGAAAATACTTATCAAAAATTCACATATCACCCTTATGTTAACCATAAATTCCAAAAAATTTTCAAAAAGTATAACATTACTCTGGCACCAATAAACAGATATAGTGTTGGTAAATTATTGTATCTAAATAAAATTAAATAAAAAAAGAAGAAAATTCAGGCATATATAGAATTAATTTCAAAGATTGTGACAAAATATACATAGGAAAAACAAAGAGAAATCTGGGGATAAGATTAAAGGAGCACTGGAGAAATATTGGACACAAACAAGTAGAAAAATCAGCAGTGGCTGCACATTTTTGGAATGAAAATGAATCATGAAATAGAGAAGGACATGACATTACTAAAAACAATTCAACATCCGAAAGAACTTAATATATGGGAAAACATTTACATAAAAAAATATGAATACAAACTTATGAATTTTGATATACCGGAAGCAGACAACATATTAAGTTCATTAACAGACCACCAGAGCAAACATAGCAACGTACATACCTTGCTGAAATTGACTCCTCAGTCGTCGTTTTGGTTGACAAAGTGAGGAATGTACCTGATGAAACATGTACCAAAATTACTTTTATAAGTGTGTTTGTGAAACTTAAAGAGAGTTTTAATGTGATGACATGATTTTTAGTGTTTTACTTTAAATCAAAATAAGATTAACAAAAGTTTCACTGTGTGGATTCCGACATTCCGTAAAATCATATTATATTAGGCAATTAATCTGTGATGAGATTTGTAGCAATGGAAGCATAAAGCAAATTATGTGTGCAAACAGACATACTCAGCCTAGAGCTCTATACAATCTGTACAGCACTGTAGTACAGATTCTGTTTATGAACTGGTTTGATTTTTATTGCAGATAATAATTTGTCCTAAAATGCATCAAACTTATTGATTTAGCATTTCCACATAATTTTCTTTGTTAAATATAGTAATATACTTAAGATTTGCTATTTTATTTGGAGAACTATAAGTAAGTTATTATGTGGTAAATATAAAATGAGATGTGGTTAATCAGTTACAGATATGTTGTTGAGAAAACCTTTTAGAACTGCTGATTTTTTTAACATAAAATATTTTAAAACTATGTGTACTCTACAAATTGCACCAGAATTGCTTTTGTTATAGTGTATTGCAGGTAGAAATAATTGTTAATTATTATTGCAATCACTGGAGCAGTTATGTAGCAGAGCAGAATTCAGGAAAGTGATTGAAGCAGGACAAAAATTGATGAACAACTTCATGAAACATCAATGTCATATCTTCTGATATAGCTTTCATGGCTGGAGTTAATCATGCTAAAGTTTTAGGCTTATGCGGCATACAGTGTATTAAAACAGTTAAAAATCAACAGTTATTAAGTAAAATTGTACTTACGAAGCTGTAGACAATGGAGTGGTAATATATCCTACATTAATGTGTTAACAAATTGAACACATTAATGTAGGATAAATCATCAGTTAATTCACCAATTAAAATGTTAATTGGAACTGCACAGTGAAGCCAATCATATAATTGATATTATTGTATGATTTAGTTGAACTACACACTCGTAATGGTTTACTTGTCATAATATATAGAACTGGTTTCGAGATCATTTTGTTCTCATCATCAGCTAATATAAGCTAAATGTCAACTTTCAGATAATTCATTAAGTTGTGGGAATGTGTATTCTGCTCTGGTGACAGTGTGATAAACTTTAGTTTATGTATGCAAATGAGTCAGTATTAGGTGACACTAAAACTTCACTAAATGGTTAATTCTTCAGAACATGTTTCAAGAGCATTCACTCTCATCCTCAGCTGGGGACCGACTAACCTTGGCAGGTGGTGTAGTGACCTCTGATGGTTCCATTAGATAACGAAACAGGAAGTTCATTGGTGGAATGTCAAAATTCATAACTCTATGTTTATTTTTTAAAATATAAATCTTTTCCCATATTGTCAATTCCTTGACTTCGGTGGTAGCTTTTAACAGTTTGGCTTCTCCTGCAATGTCATGATCGTATGTCCAAAAATGATCTGCAACCGCTGATTTATCCGCTTGTTTATATCTTACATTCCTGAAGTGTTTTTTGGTCCTTGTCTCCAAATTTCCTATTGTTTTTCCTATATATATATATCTGATCACACTCCACACAATCTATCCAATACACTCCTGCCTTTTTGTTGGGTGGAATAACATCTTTTATGGTGCTGTTCAGAAGCTTTCCAATACTAAATTTATTTTGTGCTGCCAAACTTATATCATAATTTTTAAAAATCTTCATGAATGCCCTGTTTGCCCATGGATGATATGTGAATTTTTTAAAAACCACGTCCTTTTTTATCATTGAGAGAGTTGTAGTGTTTTTAATACCTTTCTGCCTTTTGAAATGTCTGATCTTCTTATCAACTAAAGAGCTGCTGAATCCATTGTTGAGGGCCGTTTTGATGATATACGGTATTCTGCTGAATATTCTTCTTTGTTGAGTGGGATGTTTACCAATCTATAGACAAGGCTGTTTATAATGGCATGTTGGTGTGGTTTAGGGTTGAAACTTGTTATTCTTTATGTGATTATCTGTATGTGTTTCCTATATATGCCAAATGAAATTATGTTGTTTCTTCTGTATGTTTTTAGGTCCAAAAACAGCAAATAACCATTTGCCTCCAATTCCATAGTGAACTTAATATTTTGGACCTGCAAATTTAGTAATTTTAGAGCATCTTATGTTTGTTTTTTTGGTACTATTGCCAGAATGTCATCCACATAATGAAACCATGCTTTGAAGGTTAAAGGGAATGCCTTAGTAATGTGTGTTTCTACAGCACACATTGAATAAATTTACCAGAAAAGGAAAAAAAGGGTCACCCATAGCTAAGCCAGAAATTTGTTGGTAAATTTTCCCATTGAATGTAAAAAAGTTTTGGTTTATACACAGTTTTGTGAGATTGGTATAATCCTCAATTTTCTCTACTGTTAAGTTCACACTTTTTAGCCAATTCTGGAGATTAGGAGCAGTTTTTTTTATAGGAATACTGGTAAACAAAGCTGCAACATCAAAAGAGACCAATGCATCATTCGGCAACATCCACTCATTGTTAAATTGGTCCACAAGTTCATATGAATTAACAATACTTCTACTTTCAAATTGTTCTAAAGATGCAAATTTCCACAATTTGAAAGTAGAAGTATCGTTAATTCATGTGAACTTGTGAACCAATGGATTGGAGTGTGATCAGATATATATAGGCAAAACAATACGAAATTTGGAGACAAGAACCAAAGAACACTTCAGGAATGTAAGATATAAACAAGTGGATAAATCAGCTTTCGCAGATCTTTTTTGGACTTAAGATCATAACATTGCCGGAGAGGCTAAACTGTTAAAAGCTACCACCAATTTCAAGGAATTGACAATATGGGAAAAGATTTATATTTTAAAAAATAAACATAGAGTTATGAATTTTGACATTCCACCAATGGACTTCCTGTTTCGTTATCTAATGGAACCATCAGAGGTCACTACGCCACCTGCCAAGGTTAGTCGGTCCCCATCTGAAGATGAGAACGAATGTCTTGAAACATGTTCTGAAGAATTAACCAGTTAGTGAAGTTTTAGTGTCACCTAATACTGACTCATTTGTATATTTAACAACTTCACTGTTCCTAACTTCTTTTAAGATTACAATTGTAGTTTATGTTTTCACCCCTGGCAATGTCATAGTTCATTAGACTGTCTTTGTATTTATAGATGTAGATTTTCTCCCAAGTAGCTAATTCTGTAGGTCCTTGTTCTGATTTTAATAATTTTGCTTCATTCACTGATTCAGTTTATATGATTGGCTTCACTGTGCAGGTTCCAATTAACATTTTAATTGGAACATTATATAACATAACATTAAGAGTTATTATAATTTTAATTGTTTTAACGGGAATAACTAAAAGTGCTCAGATTCCTTTTTCAACTTGATTACCTGCTGCAATAGCTATTAAATTTAATTATTTCTTGGATATTTGATTTAATTAGAATTAAAAAAAGCTAAAAAAGAATATGTTCAGATCCATTTAGACCCATTGAAGGGATGTATTAATTCAATCAGTGAGGTTCTAAAAATGTACACACTTATTCCACAGGAAATGTTTTAACATTTTTTAACATCAAGTTGTAACAATATATGCCTTCATGGCTCCAGTTCATGTTTGGCTACCAGAGTTCAATCAAGACAATTCAGAATGATCAACCATTATAGTGACTTAAAGACAGACTGTCAACAAACTCATTCTTTACCATTTCAGATGAATGAAATAAGTATATTTTATCTTATACTTAATTTAGTGTATTATAATGAACATTTTCTTTCACTGTTTTATGCCCCCTGTATGTAAAACCCTTTGTTTTCAGTCATATTTTTTTTAAATAGTTAAATGTATAAGTAATGTTAAATAATAAAAATGATAATTTGATTGTTACAGCCAGCCATCGTCGTTCCCTCTCAGAAGATGTTGGCTGTGTTATGTTTCCGCCCCATACAGCTCCTAGTGATAAGGCTCGTTGTCACTTCATCTCCTCAAGGCAGCAATCATCAGATACAGAGCTGCTGACTCCAAAACATGTTGGTGAGAGCATGGTGAAGCAGGATCCTCACTACAAACCCATGTCTACAGGGGTTAATCCCTTTGCCACTCTCTCACAGTTCAGAGGAGTCAAGAAGATCTTAGGAGGAGTTGCTAAAAGTAAGATTTTGCAATATCTTTAATTTGTGGATACTTTACTGAGGTTGCCTTTAATCTATAAAGAATCGCTTTAACTGTAGTAGCATTCATATGAGTTATGATATATGAGGGCTATTTTCAACCTCCAATAGGACACAACAAAAAGACAAATATGAATCACATAATGGTTTTATTACCAGGAGTGAAGTATAATCACAGTTGCTTTTCCACAGTCACCATGAAGATTAAGACATTTGTCATATCGATAAACGAGCTTTTCAATATTCTCGTTATAAAAGCAGCATATGGAGGTAGGTCTTTTTAGGAACCCAGCATGCATAATATTTTCGATAGCCTAGGTGTTCTGTAACAATCATGTACAGAGCTGACCTTGAAATGTGCGGAAATTCCACAGACAACTCACTGATGATAAATATCCATCTCTCTCGAACCACTTGATCAATTTGCTGTTCAAGATCTTCACTTGCAATAAACCTGTATTCTTGTCCATGTTCATCATGAACATAAGTTCAGCCTTCATTCAATTTCTTACACCATTCATGCTCACTCATACAGTTTGTACCATAAACACAGTTCATTTTGCGATGAATTTCTGCTGCACCATTTCCTTCTGCCTGTAGAAAACAAATGATGGGAAAATCTATCATGCTAGCCATGTTCAAGTGCCTGTAGCTCAGCTCCAACTGATGTATTGAACTAGACCTTGGAAGACATGATGGGGTATTAGCACAGTGAGCAGATCTGCCTCCTTATGCTTGTCTGGTCATGTAGCTGAGCAATGGGAGGTTGAAAAAAAAAAAAGCTCTCATATAAGAAGCATATCCAAAAAGACCAAAACTTTTCAATTTCCTCCAGAAGTGCTGCCAGTCTATCTGGTATTCTATGCTATGCAACATCCTTTAGAGTTTCCCATAGGTAGAAGTCCAACGAAGTTAGATCCAGAGAAAGCGGTGGAAATTCAATTGGACCTCTTCATCCTTTCGAGTGCCTTAGAATATTGTCATCAAGGTACGCACAACATCTCGGTAGTAATGTGATGATCTGCCAGATGTGCCCTAGTGACATCGCATAAATACCATGAGTCTCAAATTTGTCTCGAATGTGTGCAATTCACATTAGCAGTTCTGTTCTGTACACACATCTCCATTGCCTTTGAACTTCAACAACATTCTCAGTTTTCCAATACCACTTCAAAATTGCTTTCCACTGTTGAAACAATAATCTTGGCTCCATTTTGTTGTAGCAATGCTAACATAACTAATGTAAGTCACATCTGCTTACAGAACATCATGCGATAATCTGGGCTTCGTTTGTTCATTGTTGATTTACTGTCGCATAGCAATGCTATCATAATGTGAGTCACTCTGTTTACAGAACATCATTATTGTTGTTTTTCAGTGCAATTTTGAAATATATTAAAGAGATATCTACTGTGAAAGTGTATATACAGTTTTTTGGCACTCTGGGTACAAGAGATTCATTGAGTTTGATCCACCCCACTCTCTAGACTTGCTCCCAGCAGACATTTTTCTTTTCTGAAGTTAAAGTAATTTTAGAAGAATTTGATTTTTAGCATAGAAGAGATTTAGGAAACTGTGATACAATACCTGAGTGCCATTCCAGAAAATAAATTCCAAGAAGCAAACAGTGCCTTGGTCAAGTGGATAGACTACTCATTTCCCACCTAGATAACCTGGGTTCATTCCAGTAGTTATAAGTGGGATTTGTGGCAGACAAAGCAGCATCTGGGCAGATTTCCTTTGGGGTCTCCAGTTTACCCTGTGTCATTCTGCCATTGCTTCATTTTCACCCTCATATAGCATAAGGTAGGCTGCTAATTTTTTTATGCATGCATTCGAATGCATCATGCTACTGCCATCTAACAATGAAGAAGGCTTAATAATATTTATAGCAAAAGTTGGGCATTTTTTGAACTTACCTCATAGTTTTCTGGCAACTGCCTTTAATTCTTATATTCGTAATTAATGAGAATTGATTTATGTATGAACTTAAATTTGGAATTTTTAATAAATTACTCAACAAACAACCAATATAAATAACACAAACACACTTTAATCATTAAAGTTAACAAAGTTAAATTTCCAAAAATACATTTTCCTCATATTTCAGTTTAAGAATATACTGTATAAATGTATCACTTCTCCTGTTTATCAACTTATCTTTAATCTACTTGCTACTATTTGCCTTTTCCATATCTTGATTATTTAACTAATCATAAGAAATGTGCCACCCTTATCTATTCTGAGATTAAAATCTCTCATTGATGTGTTCTCTGAATTAACAAATAACTTTTTAAACTAGAGATGCTAAATGGAACTTGTACAGTGAAGCCAATCATATAATTGAAATCATAGTATGATTTAGTCAAACTAAACACTCTTATTGCACCACTTACTTGTCTATAAATGTAGAGCTTGTTTCACAAACTTTCGTTCACATCATCAGCTAAAGATCAACTATTGGATACTTCATTATGTTGTGGGAATGTGCATTCTGCTCTGGTGGAGGTGTGATGAACTTAAAGTTTATGTTTTCATCCCCGGAAATGTTGAAGTTCCTTTAACTATATTTGTATTTGTAGAATTGAATATGTAGAAGGTTCATGAAACTGGTTTTACATTTATGGACAAGTAAGGAGTAATAAGAGTGTTTAGTTTGACTCAATCATACTATGATTTTAACTTTTATGTATCCTGCTCCCATTTTGGGGCAAGTCAGTATTGTAGAATTAGAAGATATAGGAGTTATGTAATATACTTCAATATGTGATTCTGTAACATTTGCCAATATAATATACCTTAATATGCAATTCTCTAATATTTGCCACACCATGTTTTATGATATGAATTATGGATCTTATAGCAAGTGTAGAAAAAGGTTTCAGATAAATGGTATTTGACAACGTTAATACTTGAGGTATATGGTTTTCCAAATCTTAGACAATTGTGAATACTTCACCAAGATTACAGCCCCTTAAGGTTAATCAAATATAAGGCTTCTCTGCAGTAAAATGCAGTTACAGCAGTTGTTTTATTTGCCTGTGCTTATTCTATGGTTAATATTATTTCCATGCCCAATAATTATTGTATTTTCATAACTATAATTATTGCTTTATTCAGGGATTAAAAACTTTAATAGTATTAATAGCATCTGTTCGATATAACACATTCACTGAGCATAGCGATTTCTTTGCTTCTCAGTTTTGAAATAAAAAGTTGGTATGCATGTAACATATAAGGAATGTAATGCTTAGGCTTTTATAGCCAAACATTGGTCCAGAAATGTATTTCCCATGTTTGTAGTCCAGCAACTAGCCAGAAGTCAACTTCCTCTGAAAATGCCCGAAAGAGGTAGGAGCAAAACATCAGATAATTTTTAATCACCTGGACCATGGCCTATAAGCTTGGGAACTACATTTTACTGAATTAAATAATAAACTTTTATGGAAACTCAAATTAGAAAGCTGTTGATAGAGTTAGATTTTGGAACAAAATTACAAGATTAGGGGTCATTCTAAATAACGATAAATCTTTTTCTGATTAAAAGGAAATAAAAAAGCATAAAATTTCTGTGGTACTAATTTTACCAGAAATACTGTCAAAGTCTCAATGATGTTAGTTGTAGGGGGGGGGGGGAGGTTCTAGAATGGAAAACAGAATTAAAGGGTGTGTGCATAATACAGTGGCAGACTTTTTAGGAACATTGTAAGCATGTTCATTTTGGTTCACTGAAATGCCTTCAGGTAGGTGTAAAAGATAGTTTACATCTTCCTTCCTCTTTAGTGTAGAATAAAGAGTTTTGTTAATATAAAAAAATTAATAAAAAAATAAATACAATTTAAAAAAATGTCTTAGATCCTGTATTGGTGGCACAAAACAGAATTAAAGGAAAATCTATTTGCCAAGCTAAATATACATATTTTATCATAAAAAATAAAATCAAGAGTGCTCAGCATCTTAGCTGATGAGTTAACTGCACAATTTTATTTTTCTTATTACTAATGCACTGCTAGCTATAAAGGGTGAGCAAAGTTCTAATTGTTTGCCTGCTAATGTTAGCAATCAATTTCCTGTGTAAATACCATGCTACTTGCAAAGGAAATGATGATGCCAGTGCACAAACTGCAATCAACTGAACATAGTTCACTTTACAACCAAGGATTATCTGTGCTAATGAAGTGGAAAGGAGGAGCTGTTAGGGTACTGCACAATTAGCATACTTACCTTCTTTTTATGTACATTTGAAGAAATCTGTCACTTGTTATTTAACTTTCTACCAGCAATTTCTTTTCAGGTGTTTATTCTAATTATATGCAGTAAAACAGTGTTTCAGAATGAAATGTCATATAAAATGCGTGAAGGTTCTCTACTGATTTAATGATGCCCCATACTGTTATAACAGCAACCAAATTCATAGTTAAGTTTACCACCATTTCACCATTCTCAGACCTTTCTAAATTTTCACATTTTTTGCTATATCCAAAACTTAGGTTTTGTCTTATCTAATAGTGAAGATATTGTAAGGCAAATTTCTACAACAAAATGAAAATTTGACTTACAAGCTTCAAGGTTATTGTGTTGTAAATGTTCAATGTAAAGTGTTAAAAGAAGTTGTACATGCTCTTCTACTTTACCGTTATGAATTAGCTTTAATAAGGTACCTTGTTAGACCCATAATATTAAGTTAAATTTTAGAAGGGTTTTAAAAATAATTATGGAAAAAGTTAATGAGCAGAAAGACCATCAAATAATCTGATGATTGTAAATTATAATTAATCTGTCGTCTTATACACTCTTATGCTTCACTTACTTTTAAATATGGTGGGACCAGTTTCGAAGAGACATCCTCTCCATCTTGAACCAACTTGATGACTGGTATGAGAAACTAACATCTATGAGGACCTGTGGCTCTGTCCTGGTGGTGTTTTTTATTTATAAACTGGAAATTGGTATTACATTCTCCTATAATGTCGAAATTCATAAGATGATCCCTATGTTTATGAATGCAAATCTTCTCCCAATTGTCCAATTCTGTACGTCCTTGTGCTTCTTTAAGTAACTTTATTTCTCCTTTTATGTCGTGATTATCTTTCCAAAAATGGTGTGCCACTGCTGACCTGTCAATCTGTTTGTACTTAATGTTCCTGAGATGTTCTTTAACTGTGTTCCTATGTTCCTTTTAGTTTTTACAATGTATTTATCACATTGTTTACATGTGATTTTGTAGATGCCTGACATTTCTCCTGTGGAATGTTATTAAAATTGTTGTCTACTAAAGCATTTTTCAGAGTGTATCTGTTAATAGGTGCCAATTTAATGTTAATATCTTTAAAAAAATTTTGGAATTTATTCATAGCTACTGGATGGTAGGTGAATTTTTTAAAAACCGGTCTCTCTTTTTCAGTTAATAGTTTGGTGGTATTCTTGATCAATTTCTTCTTTAGGAATCTATTAAGATTTTTGTTTACTAAATTTTTGTTAAAACCATTTATAATGGCAATCTCCTGTATCTTCTCAAATTCTTTTTTGCACTCCTCTTTACTGATTGGTAAATTCACCAGTCTATCTGTTAAGCTGTCGAAAATTGAGTGCTTGTGAGCTATGTGGTTAAGCCCATTTGATTTTATATAGTTATCTGTGTACGTATCCTTTCTATAGATTCCAAATTCTAGATTTCCATGATTATTATTAATTTTTATATCTAAAAGCGGCAACATTCCCTTTGTTTCTGTTTCCAGTGTGAAGCATATATTCCTATCTTGTGTATTTAAAAGCTTCATAGCTTCATAGTATCTTCAACAAATTCTTTTTTCACAATACTAAAAATGTCAACATATCTGTACCACCATATAAAATAGTGTGGGAAGGCGGAAATTATGTGAGTTTCAAATGTACTCATAAATAAATCTGCTAGAAAGGGGGACAAAGGATTTCCCATTATGAGTTCTGTTTTCTGTTTATACAACTCTTCTGCAACTCGTTTACCAAATAAGAAAATGGAAGATTTACACATCAGATATAACCATAACTTTTATAACTTGAAGAAGGATATTAAATACTACATAAAACTAAAAGGAAAAAGTTGACTGATAGATGCAGACATTTTTTAAATTTGTGTCTTAAACATCTCATCTGCCCAAAATTTGTTACGAAAATAATTAAATATAAGGAAAACCGTAAGGAACAATTAGCAGCTGTAAAGAAATTAATCCATATGGAAAAAGTAAAACATTACGCAAAATTAGCCAACATAGATTTGAAATTATATGACATATACTTGAGAGTCACCAAAAAGTTAGGTTATGTATTTGGGACAAATTAATAAGAATGCGCTAGAGCATATAAAAATTATAGTAAAAAAAAAAAAGTAAATCTGATGATTGTTTAATCAGGAGGCACATATTCGAAGTTCTATTGTATATTGATTTCAGGACAAAACTGGTAATTTGAAGTAACTGAACTGAAATATCTGTTGTATAATGCTTTTCTGAAGAGTAGGTTGTAACATTTGTGTTTTTGTTTGTGACAGGTGGAAGCTCAAATATGTATGTATCTGGAACAGGGGGAGACTTGTTCTCATCCTGTTTTGAACTGCCGTCCCCATTTTATGGACCCACACCACCTAGCACACCTACAGGTGACTTAAGCAGTGAATCACCTGTGAGGTGCATGTCCCCACTTGGCTCAGGAAGCAAATTAAATCACCAGCCACTCTCATTGCCAGCCTCCCCTACACTAATGCGCAAGAGGATTCTTACAAATTCCAACTTGGTAAATCCCACAGTAGGTTCCAGTGAAGATAACCGGGAAGAAGATAAAATACCAAAGAAATCAGTGTTAAAAAACTTGGATGATTCACATAAGAAGACTTCAGGCTCATCATCGAAAAAGGCAAAAGCAGTGACTGTGAATTCACTCTTTTCACATCCTTTGTTCAAGAGCAACGAGTGTAATACCAAGACTGAAAAGGCAGAGAAGGGAAGTGCCCAGCACACTACTCTGTTACAACTTCCCCAGCCCTCACCTCTACGGGTATGTTCGTCCAGTCTAAACCTTGCCGACACTGGTCTCCTGCTGAGTGAGGACCCAAGTGGAGCACCTCCTTTACGACGTAGGGGCTCTTGTGAGTCAGGTTTCTTCAGCAGTGTAGGTGAGGACTTTGGTTGTGTTGTTGGTGATCTGCTTTCTCCTTCGGAATTTACAGGCATTCATGCCTCTACACGAAGTCATCACACAGCATCTTCAGCAACACTTTCTTCTTCTTCTGCAGCATCTTCACTTTTTTTACTTGATGATTCAGCTGTGTCAACAACTACAGTAAGTTCTTTGCGCTCTGGTAGTGGAGAACTTGGTGATCTAGATGATATAACTACAGCTGGGACTGCAGGAACTGTGTTGACTCGCAGTGCTCCCCACCATTCACTTCTTTTTGCTGCTAAACGTTCTTCCTCAATTTACACAGATAGCTCAGAAGATATATCAAGTTTAGGTGGTGGAGATCTATCCTATTGGGAAGATAGAAGCTTAGGTGGCATAGGGCAGCCACAGCATATTAGCAAAATTGTGGAGTATTTTGAAAGAAAACAAAGCTGTACTAATCATAACCTAGCAGATGGCGATAAAGCACATTCAGTTTGGGAGGTACAAGAGCCTCAAACTTCTTCAAAACACCAAAGAGACATGTTGTTCCATCAAGCCACAGGATTCACCAACAGAACATCACCCTTGGAGTTTGCAAGGCGGATGGAAGGTGCAAGTTTAAATGATGCAATGCGTTCATCAAAAATAGCCCTTTTGAGAAAATCTCTGGAAAAGATGGCTGCTGGGAGCATATCATCTAGTGTTGCACAGCAGGCCCAGTCTTCAGGGATCATCCAGCAGTTATCAGGAGAGAAAAATGTTAAAAGGGCTGTTAATGCTACACAGAGGTTAATGATATGTGAAGGTGCTGTACGCTCGAAACTACCTCTGTTTGACAAGAAGTGAGTTCTGCATATGCTAATATGCTAAAAACTTTTAATATATTGTTATAATTAATAATTTTACTTTGTTACAAAAATAGGGGTAATAACAGGTTACTGCTCCCAGTATATTTAATTTTGCTCTTCCAGAGTAGACTGAAAAGTTACTTAGTGGTGGTTAGTGTTTAGCTACAACCACCAGATGCATTTTTGTTTCATGTCTTTAAATCTATAATTCATAGAGTCTTATATTTTATTTATTTAACTATTAACATTACTTTTTGAGTCCAAAGATTTCTTTAAGTTTATATTTGATAATTTTCATTTCATGTCATTTTCAAAAATGTCCAATCTTAAAATGTTACAATTTTTTTCTAAGAGCTACAATCATTGTGGATTATGGAAGATATATCCATAAAAAATAATTATAGATAATAAATTATGCATGATCTTTGCATTGGTAGCAGTGTAAAAGTCTGACCTTTTCTTTATATTTTTTGTTCTGAGTAAATTGAATAAATCTGGTTAGTAACAAAAATATTACAAAAGGATGAAATTTATACATAATTGTTTTATCTACAAATATACATAAACACATTACAATATGAAACTTTCCACAAAACTTTATACTGACATTGAGGCACATTAACATAGAACTTTTCAACATAGTTGAAAAAAATCATGCTTGTATTTCAAGAATAGTTTAAGTGTTCATTTTAGCTTGGATATTTTTGAAAACAGTGTGTTGGCAGCTAATTTAAGCTAGGTTAAATTGTTGAATGTAAGCTCTTTGATTTGCATGCAAATAGAGCTCAGCTGCAGTTTAATTATGACATGAAAGTAATCATACAAAAAAGGTACAAATTCTTGAATAATCATTATCTGCTCACACTTTAAAACTTTGAATTTGATTGTAAACTGTATGAAACATCTAAAGGTATGGGAAATGTTGTTGCCAGTCATTAATTTTTTCATATAAAATCATTTACCATACTTTTGCGTGGAGGAAACTGTAATAATATTGTAAATATTATTCTTAACTTGAAATATAACTTTGATATAGTGTGTCAAAAGTGTTGTTTTTTAGCCTGGATTCCTTAAAACACCTGTAGGTCTTTCAATATTCACATTAGATAACCTAGAAAAGTGAAACAATAAATCAAGCAAGAGAAGCTACTGAAAGAAGAATTAAAAGCTATTTGTACATGAGGTACGAATATGTTGTAATATTTCTAAGTATACAGCAGCTAATGTTCTCTTTAAGCTCTTGAAGTCCATCCTTGATCACTTTAGAAAAGGGATTAAATAACATAATGGAGAGTGTCTCACAATTTAAAGAGCCATCTGTAAATTTTGAGTCATGTCTTAATTTGGTTGGCAGAGAGTATTTAAAAGTTAAAAATCCCAGAAATAATCAAGTAGCCATGATTTAATAGAATAATAACAAGCCTTACATATCTAAAGCTCTAAGCAAAATATACAGGGTGATCTGTTTGGGTATGGATAGTAAAATATAATATTTATAATAAATATTATTATAAATATTTTGCTTGAAAGATGAGAATTTTCGTACATGGCAAGAATGAAAGTCAACAATGCATGATGACAAATAAAAATGTAAAGTAAGTTCCAACAGAATTTTTTAAAAATGTCTTAATTTTTAAAAGTTCTTAAATGAAAAATGTAGATTATTGAAATGACTATTACAAATCAACGTGATTCTTATGAATCATTTTTGGATATATTGCAGCTGTTTCTCTTGCCACAACTTGATGAAGAAACAATATGAATATTTTATTTCAGAAAGGGCGCATCCCCCTTACTGGGCATGGGAGGTTCGTTATTTTCTAAATAGCACATTCAAAAGTAAGTGGTGTAATCATAATGGGCCAATTTCTTGGCACCCAAACTTCCCTCCTGAACTTCTTTGTGTGGGGTTTTGTTAAAGACACTATCTATTCACAGAGACCCAGAAAACATTGATAATCTCAAATTAAAAATTACTCAAACTTTCCAAAAAAATCATCCCTCTGATGTTACAGCAGACATTGACTGAATTGCATCACCACTATGAGTTGTGCAGAGTGCACATTGGAGGCCACGTAGCATTTTGAGAAATTTCCCATCCTTCAATGTTGCATACACCAGTTTCAAAATGTAAAGTTTAATAATAAATATTTTACAGTGTTTTCATTTTATCCATACCCAAATGGATCACCCTATACAATCGTTGCATTTGGATTATATTAAAAAAACAGCTACATAACTAGCCTCGAATTTGCAAGCACAAGGTAAGAGAACCTAAATAAAAGTAAACTTTCTTCTATCCTAATTAATATGGAAGGAACTTAATTTTATATCTAAAAAACAGGTCCACTTACAAAACTTTGAAACTGTTGATAAAGTGGCATGTCCATCCACTTAAGAAGGAACCTCTAGTTATGCTGTAAATTCTGTCTCTCGTACAGAGAAAAAACAACAAATAATAGTAGTAACATATAACAAATTAACTATGAGGAAATCACTCAAATTTTGCTAGTTTTGTTCCACTTACTCGGACACGTTTCAAAGGCAAATTTCCTTCATCAGCATGGTTCCACTATCAGCTTTCCAGCATGGTATTAATATGTCACTCTTTGGATTTCATAAACTTTTTGTTGAGGTTACTGTTGTTCAGAAGATCAAAATTAACTGAATGTTCTTTATTTTCATTCAAGAATATGTTTTCGCACACAGATAATTCTAGGGGTTTTTGAAGAGCTTTTAAAAGTTTTTGGTTCATCTTGGAACTCTTTTGGTGCCAGAAATGGTATGATACTGCTAATTTTTCCATATGTTTATATTTTACATTTTTCATCCATTCCTTAGTAATGTTCCTTTTTGTTTTACCTATATATTTATAATTGCAGTCTTTGCAACTGATTTCATAAATGCCTGATTGTTTTCCTGGCGGGATTTTGTCTTTTGTATTGGTTTTAAGGAGGTTTTTCGAATTGCATTTGTTTACCGGGGCCAAAATAGTGTTGGCATCTTTAAAAATCTTTGGAAATTTTTGGTGTGCCCATGGATGGAATGTAAATTTCTTATATATCTGCTCTCCTTTGTAACCTTTCAGTGTGGTGATTTCTTTTATTTGTTTTTGTTTATTGAATTTTTCTATCTTTTTTGACCAGATCTGTTGTGTAGCCATTTTTCTATGCTATATCCATGATTTTTTGCTACTCCAATTTGTATTCTGTCTCACTTATTGGTAGATTTGTTAATCTGAATGTGAAGCTATTGATTATGGCGAGTTTATGTTGTTTTGGATTGTGGCTGTTGCTTTGTATATCATTATCTGTGTGGGTATCCTTCCTGAATATGCCAAATTCCAGTATGTTATCATTTTTTATAATTTTTATATCCAGGAAAGGAAGAACCTTGTTGTTCTCCATTTCCACTGAGAATTTTATGTTGCTGTCTTTTAGGTTTAGTAGTTTAATTACATTCATCTTTCCATTTTTCATCTACTATTGCAAAGACATCATCAACATAACGGTACCAACATTTGGATATAAGTGGGAAAGCCTCTACAAACTTTGTTTCCAAGAAACTTGTGTACATGTCTGCTAAGAATCGTGAGAGCAGATTACCCATTTTTTTTTTTTGTTTGTTTGTTTATTTACGGATGCTCTTTAACATCTCAGGTCATCAGCGTCCCATTCAAATCAGGGCGTGAAATGGCCAACAAATTTTGCTCAGAGGCCTCTCTTTCAGGCTTGAGGTTCTTTTTCGTGCCGTAAATGTACGACATGGGACCCACAGCTTTACTTCCCTTCCGAAGGAAGCCATACTTACAATATTTACACCCAAAAAAATCCATCGGTCCTGGCCGGGTTCAAATCCGCGATCTTGGGTTTAGAAGGCCAATATGGTAACCACTACACCACCAGGACCGACAACCCATTGCTAAACCCTTCTTTTGTATATATATATATATATATATCTTGCCTCTGAATGTGAAATAGGTTTGATTGATGCAAATTTTGGTGAGGTTCAGATATTGTTGTATTATTTCTCCATGTTGCTTGATTGAGGTTAGTCATTTTTTAAACATTTATTAGTTTCTCTTTGGGGATGTTAAGGGGACATAGAAACCACATCATAAGATACTAGTAAATCCCTGCTTTTCAGTTTCATAAGTTTAATTCTCTCCATTAATTCTGTTGAGTTTTTTATGCTTTGACTTTTGTATTTTGGTAACCTTTTGAATTATTTTAACAAGTAATTGACTAAATTGTATGTGGGTGAATGTATTGTATTTACTATAGGTCTTATTGTATTACCAGGTTTATATTTTTTCAGTAGTTCATAGATTCTGGGTATGGTAGGGTTGTCTGGTAAAATCTTTTTTGTTCCTTGTTTAGTATGGTTATGCATTTTAGTAGCTTGCTTACTGAATTGAACTGAAACATAGTTTTGGGTAGGATCAGTTGTTATATTTTCACAATCTTGGCTATCTAGTAAATTATATATGCGGTTTTCATGAATGACTGTAACAGACTATGACAGTAGGACCGTGCTGACGATGAAGGAAATTTGCCTTTGAAACATGTCCGAGTAAGTGGAACAAAACTAGTGAAATTTGAGTGATTTCCTCATAAATAATTTGGTATATGATACTATATTTTACTGTGAAAATCCCAAACTATTCAAATCTAAAATGAAAGTAAATTTATGTTTTGTTTTTTTATTTGATGATTACTTTGCCAAATATTCACATTACTCAAAATGTCCACCATTTGCATTTATGCACTGCTTTAAAATTATCGGCCATGCATATAGCTTTTCCAGCACCATTGAAGCTTCTGCCTTCACCATATTTACTTTTAATGCTCTAATTTTTAAAGAGGAATAGAATAGGGCTTTTTCTGTGGGATATTCCACAATCGGTAGTCCAAAGGTTTTAAGTCAGACTTCCTGAGGGCCAACCAGCAGCAGTAGTAAACTTGAACACATGCACTTTCAACTGGCATTACGTTAACTTTGCTGTGTGACAGTGCTAAGTTCTGTATAATCTCTTCACTACTTAACTAAAATTGTTAATTGGAACATTGCACAGTGAAGCTAATCGTATATTAACATCATTCTATGATTGAGTTCGGTTAACACTCTTTTGCTCCACTTGTTTAAAATATGTAGGACCGGTTTCAAGAACTTTTCATTCTCATCATCAGCTCATTGTCAACTGGAGGATAAACTGTTATGCTATGGGAATGTGTAATCTGCTCTGTTGGAGATGTGATGAACTTAAAGTTTATGTTTTCATCACTGGAAGTGTTGAAGTTCACCAAACTGTCTTTGTACTTGTAAATATTTTCTCCCATGTTGCTAATTCTGTAGGTTCTTGCACTGATTTTAATAATTTTGTTTTATTCAATATGACCTGGTTTTCTGTCCAGAAATGGGATGCCACTGCTGATTTCTCCAACTGCTCGTATTTTATGTTCCTGAAAAGTTGTTTTAACTGTGTGCTTATGTTTATATTTGTTTTTCCAATGTAGATTTTTTCACATTCTGTACAACTTATTTCATAATTACCTGCTTTTTTTCCTGTGGAATACTGTCATTAACATTGTCAATCAGAAGATTGTTAACATTAAATCTGTTTGCAGGTGCTAACCTGATATTAAAATCTTTAAGAATATTCTGTAATTTTTTTGTAGCCCATGGATGATATGTGAATTTTTTAAAAATTAGGTGCTCTATTTTTCCTGAAAGTGTGGTTTCTTTAATAAGTTTTTGCCCGTTTAATTATCTGTCCTTTTTTGTGTACTGTGTACTTTTTTAACACCATTTTTAACTGCTGTTCTTTCTATTTGTTTATATTCTTTAAAACATTCTTCTTTGCTAATTTAATTAACCAATTAACAGCTGTTGATAACTGCTCTGCACTACTTTCTCTAAAATATCACTATGCACATGTTTTGACCCCCTCCTCACAGAAACGTGACACCCTTGTATGATGATCCCCTCCCCCAAAGGAATATTTTCTGTAGCTTCCTGAGAACTGTAATCTTAATTCTTATCATTTTGCTAATTGTATTTTTCTTCCACATTGAAGTTTTTTTCATCAGTGATTATCATTTACATTATGCTGAAACAAACTCTTCTAGCCCTTCTGTGAAGTAAAGCATATGACAGTCATTTCTGCAATAGGTTTCAAGTCTTACATTGCTTGTAATTATGCATGACATGATTCGTGATGGGATTTTCATTTCTCATGCATGATTTTCTGCTTCCTAACAAATTTCTATAAATTCTTGCTGCAACAGCTTTTGTAATGCTGTTTTCTAGGTCTGTTATCAACAGAGCACATCTCATTTTATCACTTTATGGTTCAATATACAATTTTATTTTATTTGTAGCAGTTTTAATATAATAAAAATCTCTAATGGTGTATGCTACACTTGTGAAATGCAATAACATCATTATGGTTCTCTTTTACTCTCCACCCCATTTTTACTGCATGGCATATGGCCTTGAATTGAAGAGTTACTAGCAGCTCAGGATCTTCTGTTATGCTATGTACACAAATTTAGGAGTGCCAATTTACCCAGTGTAGAAACGTATGACAAGCAAGAAGAGAACTTATAGCAAGTCTTGTATAGATTTTGTGGTTTATTTATGGACCCTCTTTAACATCTCAGGTCATCAGCATCCCACTCAATTTAGGTGTGAAACGGCTGATAAATTTTGCTCAGAGGCCTCTTCTTTCAGGCTTGAGGTTCTCTTTCATGCCATAAATGTACGACACAGGACCCACGACTTTACTACCCCTTCATCGATCCTAGCTGGGATTGAACCTACGATCTTGGGTTTAGGAGGCAAGTATGGCTACCACTACACCACCAGGACCAACCCCTTGTGTAGATTGCTCACCCAGATAAGCAAGAGATATTAATATGCTGCATGATGTCAACACAACAAGCAAGGGAAGAGGCTCCTTCACAACTTCCCTACTTCCCACTTTAAGACATGTCATAAACATAAACCGGAGTTATATAATACAGGATAGGCCTTATTCTTGTTTCTTGTAACTACTTATATAATTGACATGATATGCATAAGGAATGAGGTGTATCAGAGATTGCTCAGGAAAACAGATATGTCATATCTGAAGTTGACAGATGTGTTACATCTCTGGAATCACTTTCACTAAATCTTTGATGTAGGAAAGTAACAGTGGCAACACTGCAGAATTTTCAGCTATCTTATTGCATCGTGTTATTATTTAGAAAAAAATAATGACACTAAACACTCGGAACTTAGTGGGATGTGACTATGAGCAAAATTTGAAAGTCTCCTGGAAGAATAAGCCATTGGTCAACATCCACCTAGTCATCACAAGAGGGCAATTATCTCCCCACTCCAGTAATGTTATATAAGGCGTCTCAACTGCAATGCAACCACAGCTTTGAGAATACATGTTAGGGAGACTGCACACTGGCAGGTATCAAGTCAGATAAATTTGATCCTTTCTTGTCTCTTTAGTGATCCAAGACATGCAGCCCACATCAGAGCAACATGTGTCTGCATGAATCTTCTAAACCAGTGGACGACATGGCCTCTTTGAGTGAAGACGATGTTGTAATGTATAGATGACTGAAATTGCGCAACAGGAGAAAGAAAATGGGTTCATAATTTCAATTTGCCTTGTGCTGAGCATGGTGCCTGTGTCTTATAATGTGATTTATTGAAAGATCCTGCAAACTTTCAGTCCTATTATCAGATGTACCCAGAAACATAGTACTATTAGTACTATTTACCTTATGTATGTATATATGAGATGATGAAATGAATAAGCAACAGTATCAAGCCTCATTTGCCAGAATTCTCTAAATGACTTGTAAAGTAATCACTTGAGACTAAATACTAAAAAGAAAACAGATTTCAAGTGGACAATATTGTATAAAGACTCACTAGCAACTAAAATATTAATTTTCCAACTAGATAGTCTTTCCAAAATACCAGATTTAGTTGAAAAGTGACTAAATTGGCAGCACTAATGATAAGATGCTTGCAGGAATCGGATGTTATCTGCAAATTACTATGAGACATGATGCACAGAATGCATCACGCTGAATCTCGTAAAATGTGTCTCCAGCATGTTGATGACATTATCAACATGATGCAAACTGGTTTGTAGTGGATATCATATTGCATTGCTTTCCATTGAGCTCAATATCTTTGCTTCATGTTACGACATGATCGATAATGTCTGTTGCATTACTTGATGCATTCCAAAGTGTGGCCTGCCTTAGTTTGTAAACATCAGCAGCATGAATCCAAAGACATAGCATAACCCAGAGAACATAAACCTCACTAATGACTAATATATATTTAATTTATTCTCATACATTTTTTCACTCTTAAACTTTCTTCTTTGCATTTATCACAATATATGTGTTTTTTTATGATTTAGTCACTGTAAAATATGCAGCTAAAGAACAGAGAGAAGGCAGACTTTGTAATAGTTAACCATCTTCATGATGCAAGACAGAGGGGAAAAAATATGCAAATAACTCACAGTTAATTGTAAACTTATTAGAATTAAAATCGGTAAAGTTGACAGATTATACACATAAAGAATTTGGTATTAGGTGGCATTATATTTTGCTAACTGAAAGTTCAGTTAATTTAGGAATTGAAATTAGTGTAGTCTAATATGTTTTCATAATGTGTATAACTTACAGCTAATTGCTTTAACTTGGAAAAGAGGAAACTAAAATTGGCTATTTTTTTCCTATTAAATTGGAGAGTTTAAAATTGTTTAATGACCATCAATAAGTATAATATTTTTTTGAAAGTAAACTAGGCATTCTTGTTTTGGTGATCTGATTGTTAAACCTTTTGCTAACAAATTAATGTTTTTGAGAAAGAAAAAGCAATAATCATGTTTTTTTAATATTTAAATAAACCATGTCAATTTTATGGTATTGACCTTTATTGATTCTCTCCCCCTTCTCTTTTGAGGGTCTTTGTCATTAGCATATATCTAGACCATCAGCGATTCTTAAAATGAAAAGAGCCACTAAATCTAAAAAGGTTGACCACCACCACTGTACATGTTCACAGCATTAAATGTCATTAAAGTAGTAAAACCATGGTCTATACCACATGGTCCACCAGTGCCTTATAATTTATGAGATAAGCAATACTTAAACTCCTGAAATGAATTAGGTTATATGGCTACGCTTGCCCACTATATGTTGAACATGAAAATCCAGCCTCTGGTCTAAACAAAATCATACCTTAGCAACAGTGGCTATGTCCATTCCAAAAACATGGTACTCCTTGCCTGCTGTTATAGTGCATGTGAATGTAATTAAATGAAAATAATAGATTCAGCAATGTGGTCTATAACATTAGAATGTTAAATGAACACTTATGAAAAAGAGGTATATGATATTATGTGAAGAAGTAGAGAGAGTTGTATACAGCCACAGCTGAGAAAATACTGCAAAACTAGTTCTTACAAAACAAATTAGTTATCAATAAAGAAAAAACACTGGTAATCTCCTTCAGATATCTAATTATTAAAATAATTATAAACTCAAAATAAAATTTGGAAATATAATTATAAATTATACAAATACAAAATTCTCATGAATCTGGATAAATAAGCATTTAAAGTGGTTTACCACATAGAAAAAGTGATAACATTATTTGTCAATTATGTTTTGCTTTTAGTATAACAAAGGAATGCCTTGAAAAGCTGCACTTTGTTTATTACCATAGCATTCCGAAATATGGGATTATTTCAGGGGGAACAAAGCAGATCTTGTATTTAAAATTCAAAAAAAGGGTTATTAGAATAATGATGAATAAGCAGAAAAAAAACTTACAAACCATTTAACAAATTATTTATGAGGAAATCGCTCAAATTTCACTAGTTTTGTTACGTTACTTGTTTATAAAATCTAAAGCGCGACATCTTAATACCAAGCTGGAAAGCTGACAGTGGAACCGTGCTGACGATGAAGGAAATTTGTCTTTGAAACATGTCCAATGCGCATGAGGTATTTAAGCTTATCCATCCTGGCTATAGGACTAAGCGTGGCTCAGTTTATACTTTGTAATGCCATGGTGATTCATGCTGTTTCTACTCTTGTCAATGTCAGCACTGTATTGACAAGGATGTGTTCTTGTCTTTACCCTGTCTGCTGGGAGAGAATGGAGTGCATAATAATTTTACAAGTACAAAACTAGTGAAATTTGAGTGATTTCCTCATAAATAATTTGTTATACGATACTATATTACTATACTATATTTCACTGTGAAACTCCCAAACTATTCAAATCTATTGCAAACCAGTGTTTAAGGCACTAAGGATATTACCTGCCAAGTATTTAAATTCTAGAAATGTTGAAAACCCAACAGACTTCCAACATATCAGAGACAAACATAATTAAATTGAATTGAATTATGGTACCAGAAGTAATGATCCCTGAACAGTACGTCATATTGAAATTGAAATTGTAGTATTTATTTCACATAAACATCATACATATAACACAATATATTATATTTTGAATCTAAATAATTCAATCCAAAATGTTTCCAATTTGAATAGCTTAGACTCCAGTTCCTGGTTCATCAGCAGCTACCTACTGGAATATCCAGGGGACCAGAGTCTGATCCAACCATAAATACAATACTATAAATATTTTATACATAAATCATTATTGTAACTAATTAACTACAATTTCTTCATCAGCAATTCCCTTGTTTCTAAGTTATCCATTTGCCCCTAAACAAACAAACTAAATATCTAAAAATGTAAACCTGCCAAAACTAATATTAATCAAAATACTAAAATACCTTAATTTTACTTCATCTAATCAATCAATTCACAAATCACTAATTAAGTGCTGAGTTCCAATGGAGGCCCCAAAAGCCTACGTAGTAGTTATCTAGGTATTGGGCCCTATTTTCCCTTTAAATCTACTATATAATAATCTTTCTTACTTTCATCATTATCTTGCTTACTAATTTTCCTGAGCCTTTTGGCTCTAAATTTACCTAAATAATTTTCTATTTCTTTTATTTCTTTCTTGATTTTATACTCATTATTTTTTACCCCAATATCTCTTGGAAAATTGGACCACTTCTTCATTTCTAATTTCTCTCTAAGAATCTTTGTTTCTTCACATTCTAACAATATGTGCAAATTATTATCCTTTCAGTTACAGAATGGACATTTTTATAAATCCCCCCTTAATCTTAATCCTTTCAATTTCATAACCTGCATTCTAGCCCATGCAAAACCTTTTCTTGCTGCTTTACCTACATGATCTTCTCTACTCCACTCTGTTTTATCTCTATATATACTCAATGAAGTTTTGGAATTAAAATTGGCAAGCATATCTTGCCATTCAATATTTTCAATTCTTAATTTAATTTCTTTCCAGAATTCACTTTCTAATGATTCTCTAGCTTTCCAAATTTCCATTTTTTTTTCCAAAATTTCCTCAATCCTATTGAGTTTTCTCCTTGATTTAACCTTTCCTGGACTTTCAGGCACTGAAGTAAGCTATTTTGCGCATCCATATTTCTAATTCTAAACCAATATTTCAATACTTTTTCCAACATTTTCCCTTTGCTATCAATTTTTCCTAATTCTACTAATGCAATACTATTGGGTGAAGCTCCAGTGAAGCCCAAGATTTGTTTACAAAAGTTCCTGTGGATCATATTCAAATTTGTCCACCTCTCCTCTACACCCCAGGTCTCTACTCCAAGCATCATAACCTCAACTACTGCCAGGTAAAATCTCTCCAACCATTTTATTTGCTTCCATGGTATTTTCTATGTACATGCTTATATGGCTTTCAATGAGAGTTTTCCTTTAGCTAGGTATCCTTACTTTTGCTCACTCTATCCACCATTACTATTTAATTTTACTCCCAGATAAAATAATTTTAACCACCTAAATTTCTCTCCCTTGCTAACACCACTTCTTATCTTTCTTTAACTTGCTACCCTTCTTAAATACCATACTTTTTTATTTCTTATATTAATTCTTACATTCCATTTCCTACAAAACTGATCTGGTGCTTCAACTATTTTCATTAATCCAACATTGGTTATTGACCCTTCTACAAGATCATCTGCAAATAATAAAACAGCATTTCTTTGTTGTTAAATGCTGGAACAAGTCTATTAGCCAATAAGTCACATAGCACCAAACTGCATGAAGGTAGCATAATTATATAATGGAATGAAATTGTTCAATAAACTGTCTCAAAAAGTTAGAAAGATCAGTTAAATAGTTAAAGTCAGACATATAATTCAATCATTTCTAGATGAAATTCATTTACTCCTTGGATGCATATTTTAAATGTAATTTGAATGTAATTTAAGCCATGTAGATTACAAAGTACCAATGATAAACCTATAATGACTTGATATTTATATGTAGACTGTAAAATTTTACTACACACAAGTTCATTGTCTGTATTAATTTGATAATGCCTTGATTAAATGTTTTATTTCTTTCTTGAGTAGCCTATATCATGCATATGATCTATAGGACGAATAAATAGAGTTGAATTGAGAAGTATCTACAAGTTCAAAGGGCAAACTAACTGCAGGGTCCCTGTGGCTGAATAAGTGCATACAGTACCGCATCAACAGTAGATCATTTTGTAATGGTTCGAATCCTAGGACATACATACAATTTTTTGTGTTCATTGATTCATCACATATACACAGGGCTAAACATTGGATAATTAGGACACATTACCCTAGCAGTGTATGCTACATGACCTTATCTCTATCAATAACAGCACAAAGCTTCAGTCTCTCAAGATGCACTCAAACTATGAGTGCATTGACATTCTAACTTATTTAGGAAAAGTGCAACTTAACTCATAACAGGCAAAACAGCTGTTTCAAGATGGGTTTCTGCAAAGAAAACAACTTATAGCTAAACCTTTTGTAATGTTGAACAATGTTTGCCAACAAAAGGGCCACTTGGAAAAACAGTCCTGTTAGAGAGTTGCCAGTTACTATTTCAGCCATAATGAAGAGATTGTTTTTAAGATGCCATATTAATAACCCTCATATCAGCATGTGAACATTGGCATAAGACACTAACATAGGTCAGTCATTTGTTTGCAAATATTACATAGCAACAAATTCCATCCATACCATCTTCAGCTACAAGAGGAGTTCCTAGGTTATGACTATGAAGCTTGAGTGGATTTTTGCTGATGGATATTACCTAACAGTGGACAGTGATGCAGCCTTTTTATCTGGAATCCTATTTACGATGAATCACGATTTCACAACAATGGAACTGTGACTCATAACATGCACTTCTGGAGTACTGATATCCCTCATTGGTTAGACAGCCAGGACTTCAGAATTGGTATGGAGTAATTGAATAGTTGGCATTTTGTACTATTCATTGAGCAACGTTTGCGAAAGTGTCCTCAGCGTTTGCAGCACATGCTATTTCAATTTCTTCCTGAAGTGCTGCCAGTGTAGCTGGTTTTCTATGGCATGCAACATCCTTAAGAGTTCCCCATAAGTAGAAGTCCAACGGAGTTAGATCTGGAGAACGCGGTGGAAACTCAATCAGACCTCTTCATTCTATCCATTGCCTTGGAATATGTCATCAAGATACGCATGTACATCTCGGGGGGGGGGGGGGTAATGTGGTGTTGCTCCATCCTGTTGGAAACAAAATTCCACATTTCCATAGAGTATATGAATGGCGGGTAAGACGGATGTGCATATCGTGCTCAGGTACATTGGACTCTTCCTTTAAAAAAGAATGGTCCAATTAGACCCCTACATGACAACCCACACCAAACACTTATTCCAGGTAAATTAGCAGCTTTTTCCAAAGTAACATGAGGATTGTTTGCGCACCAGTAGACACAGTTATGCCAGTTAACAGTTCCGCTCAACTTAAATTGTGCCTCATCGCACCAAACAACTTTCCCTGCAAAGGCGTTATCCTCTTGCACCAAGTTCCGAAATCACTTGCAGTACTGCATTCTCTGATCAGGGTCATTTTCATTTAATGTATGCAAAAGTCTTGGGATGAAAACTTTCAACTTTGCTGTTTTAATAATACAATGTACGCTGGTTCTGCTAATCCCACTCTCACATGTACATTGCTTTGTAGATTTCTGCAGTGAGTGCTCAAAATGTTCCAAAATCAGAGCCGAGGATGCAGGGCTTGTTGCTGTGCAAGGTCTCCCTGATCTGTCCTTGCAGACATCGCATATGATATCATAAATCTTAAATTTGTCTTGAAGGTGTGCAATTGTTACTCACATTGGTGGTTCTGTTCTGTACACACGTCTCCATTGCCTTTGAATTTCAACAACATTCTCGGTTTTCCAGTACACTTCAAAATTGCTTTCCACTGTTAAAACGATAATCTTGGCTCCATTTTGTTGTAGCAATGCTAGCATAATGTAATGTGAATTGCACCTGTTTACAGAACATCATACAATAATCTTGGCTTTATTTGTTCATTGTTGGTTAACGATAATCTTGACTTCATTTGCTCATTGTTGATTTACCTGTCATATAGCAATATGAGTCACATCTGTTTACCGAACATCATACTACACATTACTGTTATTTTTCGGTCTAACTTGAAATATATTATATAAATATCTACTGTGAAAGTGTGTATACATTTTTTTGGACCTTGGGTATATACAGGAACCGAAGAACCTGGATCATCTTCAGCAGTTGATCGCTGAAGCCTGCATATTTGTTACAGCTCATATATTACAATGTGCTAGGTTGTCATTATATCAACATGCTTAGATCTGTATCATTGAAGGATGCCATCACTTTGAGCATCTGCTTCATTAAAATAAAAATAAAAAGTTTTCTTAATGATTTATTTATATTTTGAATACTTATTGAATGCCCTAAAACTGTATGCTTACTTGATATTCAGAAAAAAAAAAAACGTTCAGTTATGAATGGAGATTGGTATTTGTTCATTTACTTAGTAGAACTTTTACACTGAGGTTATTTTTGTTATATCTTTTCTTGTCTAATTAACAACATTTTACTTCTAAAATAATTAATTTTTTTCATTCATTTCATGGCATTTTCAAACATTGTACTTCTATTCTTTGCAAGTTTACTTGCATCCAAGTTAATGTGCATCAGATTAGTTTGCTCTGATCAGAATTTAATGTAGGAAGTGGTTCATTAATCACTGAGCAAAAAACTAAAGAAAACAAGAAAAAGAAGTGAAAAAGAAAGGAAGGAAGAAAAACAAAATATAGCAAAACAAATTAACAAACAAATAGTGAATTTAAAAAAATTAATGAACTTGGAAGATTCAAACCTAACTTTATGTATTGTGGCATTTGATCTAAAAACATACTTGTGTTTTATTCGATGCACTATTACTTATGTCTCAGAGCTTGTAGACCTATATAGCTCCCTCCATATTGTAGTTATTCTAAGAATTGTTAGAGCTTCAAATACTAAATTTAATCCCACAGTATCGATTACTTCATCTTCTAGAATCTAGAGTGTCATCTCAAGAATATTATTCTGTTAATTCTGGATGAGAAATAGGATTGATGTTTTTAAAATGTCTATAAACTGTGAGTTCTATAAAACCAAATTATCATGGATTGGTGAACCACTGAGTATAAAAGCAACTATTTTGCACAGAATACAGTTTGAGAACTATGTGCTTGCAATTTAATTTGTTTTAATGAGTTTTCATTACAGAAATGTATTCATTTAAACAAGTTACAGTGTAGAATTATTAATCAATATTTAATCACAATGCCAATTCAGTGTCATCAGCGATGCATTGGCAGCCATAAAATATGCAGGTACCACCTGTATAATTTCTGCGAGCACACTCTATCTTGCATGCAGCGTCAGGATTTTCCACATGTTTGCAGCGTACTCGAGCAACTGTAAATAATGTACTTACATTATACTATTACTATTGCATAACAACATCTTTACACACATGTACACATACACTCATACTTGCATATGCATGCACACAAATTCCAGTGAAAAAACATGTATTGTTTTTTAAATATTTTCCATTTAAATCATTACATACCCACATAGTAGGTCTCACATGCAACCTAGAAAAAGAAAAATAGTGTTAATATTATATACTGTTCAACTTGGAAACATGTTTAAAATGTCATGTACCTCTTTTGTGAAACAGATTATATGAATTCAGTAGCTTATGCAGATAAATTAGCATAATTTACTATAAACACATATTTTTTACATTAATGGTTCCACAACTTTAGTTATTTTATCTATTGATATGAGTTATGTCACTGTGATGCTGAAGTAATTATCCAGATTATTTGAAATGCATATTTCTGTTCGGGTCTCACATATCAATTGCATGAGAAAATATATGACCTTCATTTCTGTTCTAACTCAACATTGTAATTGTGCTGACAGCTTTGTAATATTCCCTTGTGTCTCAAAGATTCTGCCAGATCAGTTAAATGGAGAGGACTACAAGAGTTTAAATAACAAAAAGTAAGCATTGTGTTTAATGTTCTTTTTTTCTTCATTTCTTTCTTTCTCTCTTTTTTAAAATCCATTTTCCCTTAATTCTATTGAGCAAAAATAATCTTACATTTAATAAATAACATTTCCTCAAAAATGTTTGAATATTCTCCATTAATTCCTGTAAGCAAACAGCCTCTGGCTCCTTTTGGTACAGTCACTAAAATTCTGCTCATGCTTGTAACTGTCATTAGTTTTAAAAAATAATAAAGTTTTGTGATATATTTAATACTCCCTCTTTTTGCTGTTAAACTTAATCCCTAAGTGGAGAGCAATTGTATTTCCAGACTGAAGACCTTTTAGTGTTATACCTATATCCAGAGATATTATATATATCCAATATAAAAACACAATTTTTGATACATTTGAAAAGAAATTGTCAGTCTGTTTAGCAAGCTATTTCAACCCATTATCTTTAATTTTAAAAAATAAATAATTGGATAACTTTTTCAAAAAATAGATCAGTACTAAACAATAATAAGATTATATTAGTATTTTTAACTTTTTAATACAGTACTTTTATTATAAAATGCTCTTTTGAATTTCATTTCACGATGTGTTTGTAGTAAAAGCAGATAGTGAGCTCTTTATACTATAGCACTACTAATTACAATTATTATAATCATGTATTTTTAATCAATATTGACAATCATATACGTTTCATTTGTATAAAAGAACTCCAGAACTATTGCTAGTAATAAATAACCTTTCCATTCGTAGTACCGTGATTTCAAGTCTGGCTCAAAGTTTCTAATCCATGTTTCATCAATGGTGAACGTTTGACAATGTTCACCCGCACACCGACAATGTTGTAACCAATAAGCTGTGCGAATGTGGATAAGTGTTATCTCAACCCTACAGATTGGACATGAGACCCCAGACTTCGACTTATTTCCAAGGCGGGAGGAAAAAAACCCTATATAGACTTTATTTTTCCTTCTCTGGAAGAGCTTTCTGTCGCCTTTACATGAGATCGACAGATGAACAGAGCGACTTTGAATAAAATAGTGCAGCTTCCCAATGGACCTGTAAACTATCAGTGTAAGAAATAAAAATGTGTGCATTATTTATGAAAGGACTCTCGTATATAAGGTTGCCAACGGTTGTGTCTATCAAAATAACTTGGTAACAGGAATACAAGAGAGCTCATGAATTGGGTTGAACTGGAAGTTTTGTGGAAGCTTTAGAATGCTAAAATGCCAATCAAATCTTTAACTATGATTTATAAAATGCTTTACCACGGAAAATCCTGGAAACAAAAAGGACAAATAATTATAATAATAATAATAATAATAATAATAATAATAATTATTATTATTATTATTATTATTATCATCATTATTACTATTATTATTATTATTATTATTATTATTATTATTATTATTATTATTATTATTATTATGTGTGTGTATTTAAAATTATTCGATTTTTTACGAAATATGTTTATATCCAGCTAAGCAAAGTCTATGATTCACTAAAAAGAAGATGCAAAATCATCAAAATCCTAACTTTAAGGATTAGTCAGAATAATAACGTCATTAAAAATCCTTCGGAAGGAACATAAAGCTGTGGGACCCATGTCGTAGATTTACGGCTGGCAAAAGAACTTTAAACCTGAAAGAAGAGTCCTCTGAGAAAGAGGTGATAATTCATATGTTAAATATGGAGTATCTCAAGGACCAGTATTAAGAACATTGCTATTTTTAATATACAGAGGGTGCCAAAAGTGTATACACACTTCAAGCAAAGATAAAACTGTGTTAACACAACAAAGCTGAATTCACACAAACGGAAAATGATGATCACTGATCATCTTAGACTTTTACAGTTACAAAAGTTGCTCAAAAATACCCACCATCGGCGTCGATACACTTCTGAGTACGTTGAACTACTGATTAAGCAACATTTGCGAAAGTGACCTTAGCGATTGCAGCACGTGCCGTTTCAATTTTTTCCCGTTGTGCTGTCAACGTAGCCGGTTTTCTACGGAATACAACATTCTTAAGAGTTCCCCATAGGCAGAAGTCCAATAAAAGAACGTGGTGGAAACTCGATCGGACCTCTTCGTCCTATCCAGTGACTTGGAAGATTGTCATCAAAGTACGCACGTACATCTCGGTAGTAATGTGGTGATCTGCCAGATCTGCCCTTGTGAACATCGCATACGGCACCACGAGTCTCAAATTTATTTGGAATGCGTACAATTGTTATTCGCGTTGGCGGTTCTGTTCTGTACACATCTTTATTGCCTATGAACTTCAACAACATTCTCGGTTTTCCAATACCATTTCAAAATTGCTTTCCACTGTTCAAACGATAATCTTGACTCCATTATGCTGTAGCAACGTTAGCATAAAGTAATGTGGGTGGCATCTATTTACAGAACATCATAGGATAATCTTCGTTTCATTTGTTAATTATTGATTTACGATAATCTTGACGTCATTTATTCATTGTTGATTTACCTATCAGGTAGCAAAGCTATCATAATGTATGTGAGCCACATCTGTATACAGAACATCATAATACCATTAATGTTGCTTTTCGGTTCAACTTTGAAATATATTAAATAGATATCTACTGTGAAAGTATGTATACATTTTTGGCAACTTCGGCATATAAATAGCAAAAGGTATCTTAAACTTAAAGGTAGTACAGTTTTTGTTTGTTTATAGTAATTGCTATATTTTAAATGGGAAACTAACACAGAGAATTTAAATAATATGAAAAATGACATTGAAATACTAATAGAATGGTTAATAAATATAGGCAAACAATTCATGTAAATATGTGTTATTATGCAATAAAGCGAATTATGAAATATCATATAATGATATTAAGAGCTAGGATATTTATGTAATAACAAAATTTTGTTTTTTATTAAAACACACACACACACGTAAATATACCGCCACGGTGGCCGAGGTCGTCAAGGCGCGGACTCGTGAGCTGGAGGTCTGGGGTTCGAATCCAGTCAAGACCGTCTTCCCTGACTGAGGTTTTCTCCAGGTTTTCCTCATTCCTCATAAATGGCAAATGCCGGGGAGGTACCCTAAACTTAAGCCTGTAACGTTTCCTTCTTTTAAAAAATCCTTTCTCAGTTTATCATTTCATCTCATGTATCATCAGTGTCCATCGCCTATGATGCCTTAGTAGTAAAAACGGGCGTTAAACACCATTGTCTGAAAATGTAAATTTTATAGAGCACATTTGTTGCATATTATGGATATTTTCATAATTGCATGATATTTAGAGGATATAATTACAATTATATAATATATTTTAACTTATTTTCCGATTTTCACTGGAAGTTTTTTAAAAATATAATTTATTATTTAGTTTTAAAGTAATAATAATAATAATAATAATAATAATAATAATAATAATAATAATAATGAATTACACATTAAAATGAAACTGATTTGGAGTCGTAGCTGGAAAGCACCGTTGTTCAGAACCGGGAATTCTCGACGTGGCAAATGCGTGACGAACGAAATGCACACTCTATGAGAGGCGCGGGCACTGTAATGTTGCGTAGTGAGATCGGGGAATTCTTGACGGGGATTCCCCATACAAGTAGCACCTCTGCACTCTGCATTTCAATTTAGTATTAATCAATTTTGATTGTGAATGTTAAGTGTCTGGGCGTTACCTTTCCGTCCCCTTTCTTTTTTATAGTTAAACTTATATATATATATATATATATATATATTGTGCGCACGCGCGTGTGTGTTCATAATGTACGTGAAAGTAAAGGCGTGCTTACTACAGATGGGCTAGTATTATTTTGTGTTGGTTGTAAAAGAGTACAAGTGTGGATACTCGTTTCCAGGTGATTCAATATTTGAAAACAAAATATGTTTCGCTCAAAAAAGTGCTAAACAAAGTATGCTAAAAGTAAATACCCTAAACAAAGCAACTTGCTCAACTTAAGCCCCCAGTTGTCAACCTTTAATGAGGACCTATGTGAAGCTTTCACTTGTCCTGATATTCTCCTATATAAATTAGAGCATCCTAAATTACGTGCTTTCTTAGAAACATATATAAAACAGATTATACCAGTGAGTCTACTTTTCGCCATTCTTTATGAAAAAGCAGTACAAGATGTTCGTGCTTCTATTAAAGATAAACTTATCTGGATTAGTTTGGATGAAACTCCAGATGCGCGTGTATGTGTGTGTGTGTGTGTGTGTGTGTGTGTGTGCAGCTATTATTATGCTGGCTCAAATTGAAATTTCGAAGGTTTAGCCTCGAGCAGTGGAAGAAATAGCAGCGAGAAATTATTCCACCATCGCGAAAGTATTTAACAACAAAGTGTTGTTATTGTGGCCAGAGGGAATTAAGTATGAAAATGTAGTTTTGTTCTTCTTTGATGCTGCCTCTTATATGGTTAAGGTAGGAAGGGGGCTAAAACTTATGTGTAATAGAATTATTCATGTAACATGCTTGGCGCATTCAGTACAACGCCTCAGTAAAACTGTTCGCTTAAGTTTTCCAACTGTTAATAGTTTAATATCAAGCGTAAAAACGGGTTTCCTTAAATCTCCGAGCAGAAACAATTTGTTTAAACAGTTGGCATCAGAAATTCCACTTCCTCCAATTCCATTATTACGAAATGGGAGACCTGGTTAGAGGAATTGTAATTATTGTAACTCTTTTCACATTATCGAGATCTAAAAGAACAAAATGATAAAGAAGTAGAAAGCACTGTTGAAGTATTTCTGCAGTCATCACAGTGCTCGAACGAAATACGTATTGCTTGCCATAAATATACGTCTAATACAAAATCTCTTACTAGACCTTAAATTTTCGCCAGATGAAATTGCAAAGAATGTAATAAAAAATTGTAACTATGTATTCCAAAATAATCGTGGGTACCGTACATTAAAGTACATTGCCAAAATCTTATCTGGTAAAACGTACAGCTTAATTGTTGGACACTGAAGAAACATTGTCGCTGGAGGAAATAGCAAATTTTAAATTAAATTCACTCCAACAACAATTCCAGTCCACAAAATCGGTGAGTTTTAAAACATTTTTATTGCTTTGGTTGATTATTATCAGTTCCTTAACTTCGATTTTCAGTGTTAAAAATAATGGATGAAAAGAACCCAATTTCTAATTTTTTCTTCATTATTTCATCATTTTTGTGAGGTTTTGGATAGTACATATTTTCTGGGTTGTTGACGAATATATCCCTATTTTAAAATCCCATAATTACATTACATATTTTGCCTTTTTAACGCATAACTATCCTGGCCCTAGACATTAATACATGTGTTGGTACTGAAAAATTGCAAAGCCTTAATACATATAAGAATTTATAAATAATTATTGATAGTACATTGACATAGAAGTCACATATTGAGCATACCAGGAAAAATAAATTCTCCAATCTTGAGATAGATCAATATTATGCTCCGGTATATTCTTACTAAAATATACGGATAGTATTTGGGTCATATATAATAAGCAGTAGATAGAAAGATTGGAGTTTTTGCAAAGAAGAGCCATTAAAATACCAATAATTCCAGCAAACAAAAATATTACCATTAAAACTAATTATAAAAATGTCACTGTGCTCATTTATGAATATAACTGTAAATAATATTATATATTTAACCATATGTTTAAAAACATATAATAATACCTAATACAACAAAATATGATCTGAAATCTTCCTTTTATACAGTATAATGCATTTACTAGAAAGCATAAAATTAATTAAGAAAATGGAACATTTCGTGTGTGTGTGTGAGAGAGAGAGAAATAAAAATAGCCCAGGCAGCTGTAATTTTAATAATATTAACGTTGGCCATGAAACCCTAAAGGTATTATGTTTGTCAATGTATAGAGATGGCGTGAGTAATCTTTAATGCTATTATGTACTAAGTTTAAAAATAGTGCATACCTCTGTCACAATGATCACCAGCATGAACGCTAAAACAAAGCTGGGTTTTTGTAAAGATGTAAATAGCAGCATTTTGTTCTGTAAGTGCAGCTATGCTTCATGGACTACTCCTTTTATCTGGCATATAACTTCCATCAAGCTGATTACTTAACTGAGGAAATGGTTTCCCCCTCCTGGTATCGCGAAGATTTCACTTGACGTTAAAAAAAGACGAAATTCGCTGCTGCAGGAATGTCGCTGCTGCAGGGAATGTTGCTGCTGTATTGAACCTGTGCTCCTCTGTACTCCTCTACTCAAGGCATGGAGAGAGGGTTTCCTAGGGGGGAATATGTGAGCAAGGTAACAGAATCTGCTCCTCTGTAACAGAACATGCAGCATAACGTCAAGTCATGATATGTTCACAGCCAACGTTGCTCCAATAAAATGAACTTTCCGGGCTTGATGGCCGTTGTCCAGAAGATATTGAAACACCTGACATTTCGCCCGTCTCTCCGTTGGGCATCTTCAGAGGATGACAAGACTGAGAAGCTAAAAACTTCTAAACTACTCAGTCTTTAGTCATCCTCTGAAAATGCCCGACGGAGAGAGGGGCGAAACGTCAGGTGTTTCAACATCTTCTGGATCAAGGCCAACAAGCGCGTAAAGTTCATTTTATTGGACCACTATTCTATCCAAGTGTAGCATTATTCTCTAATCCTCTGCGCAATTGCACCGTTCATACTGAAGCGTTATTACCAACAGATAGTTGTGCCACTACCTTCATCTCTCTCCGCCAACTCAAGTGTCTGGCAAGCCGCTCGGGAAATTACTAATTACAAACAGCAGCAATACAATTTAAGACTTGACGTTAAAAAGAGACGAAAAATTCGCTGCTGCAGGAATGTCGCTGCTGCAGGGAATGTTGCTGCTGTATTGAACCTGTGCTCCTCTGTACTCCTCTGCTCAAGGCATGGAGAGAGGGTTATGCTGCATGTAGCGTTTGAACAAACTAAATGGAAGCCTTTCAAGATTCTGTTACCTTGCTCACATATTCCCCCCTAGGAAACCCTCTCTCCATGCCTTGAGCAGAGGAGTACAGAGGAGCACAGGTTCAATACAGCAGCAACATTCCCTGCAGCAGCGAATTTTTCGTTTGACGTTATGCTCCATGTAGCGTTTGAACAAACTAAATGGAAGCCTTTCAAGATTCTGTTACCTTGCTCACATATTCCCCCCTAGGAAACCCTCTCTCCATGCCTTGAGCAGAGGAGTACAGAGGAGCAGATTCTGTTACCTTGCTCACATATTCCCCCCTAGGAAACCCTCTCTCCATGCCTTGAGCAGAGGAGTACAGAGGAGCACAGGTGACTTGACGTTATGCTGCATGTAGCGTTTGAACAAACTAAATGGAAGCCTTTCAAGATTCTGTTACCTTGCTCACATATTCCCCCCTAGGAAACCCTCTCTCCATGCCTTGAGCAGAGGAGTACAGAGGAGCAGATTCTGTTACCTTGCTCACATATTCCCCCCTAGGAAACCCTCTCTCCATGCCTTGAGCAGAGGAGTACAGAGGAGCACAGGTTCAATACAGCAGCAACATTCCCTGCAGCAGCGACATTCCTGCAGCAGCGAATTTTTCGTCTCTTTTTAACGTCAAGTGAAGATTTCTCACATTAAAGATACGGAATATCTTTATAGGATATTATAGCTGCAGTTTCTGGTAATATTATATAGCACGGACTTCATTTTATTTACTCATATTAAAGATATGGGAATACTTTGTAAGAAAATATAGCTATAGTTTCTGTCAATATTTTTAGATGCATCTTTTGTTTTCGATGCTATATGAGCATAAGATTGGGAGACCAAAAATGTACCATTTTTATTTTTACTACCTTAAAGAAGTAATTTTAAGCTCCTTTAACTCAGGGGAATAATATAACATAATAATATATACATTAATTATGGTAATAATCGTGTACTTAATAATGTTGGTCAAATATGTAGCTATTCATAGCTGCATTCGTCTTTATTTTTCGTAACCTTTGATAGCTATTAAATCATTAATTCGTCATGGCGTATTGTTAATGCTTTCTCTGCATCTACATAACTTGAATTATTTTCTCAATAAGACTAGTTTTCATGGTAATCACTTCCTTCTTTACCAGTTGCTAAATGTTTTCAATTAAGTTAACATCTGGAGAACAAAGGAATATTTTCTTCCTGAAAATGGTTGCTTCTAATTTAGCGGTACAATGTTTATCTTGAATAAAAACGAAGGATTCTCTATTTGGAAACCATTCTCTTAAGAGGCAGCAGCCTACCCTTTCTCTCCCTGATATTGTCTCCATACATAGACGCAGGGGAAGTGCCTCTATGGAAGTATGTAAACACCTAAAAAAATCAGGGCATAACAATACCTATTTAATTCATCTTAATGAAAAGAAACTGTGTTGATGTTTAACGTTTTCGTCTCCTTGCACCATTGTTGTTGTTATTATTATTATCATCATCATCATCGTTATTATTATTATTATTATTATTATTATTATTATTATTATTGTTGTTGTTGTTGTTGTTGTTGTTGATTTTTTAAATTTTTTCTAGCGATTTGTGAATGTGCTTTTAAGCAGCACATTTTAAACTTTCCAAAAGTGAAATTTATTTTTCCTCCTCTTTGTGAATGGTCCAGTGAGCACCTTCAAGATCGTGCTCGTAGAGAGAGGGTGGGAGAGAGCGAGGGAGGGAGAAAGCATCCCTCGCCTTCGAACCTCCTTTTTCCCCTCATTTTTCGTTAAGAAGTACAATTTTACAAGTTTATACAATTTTATCTTTAAGAGCGTGAGAAATGGCAAATACGAGGGTAGGTCCATAAGTTTCCGGCTTAACCATTTTTTAGTATGATAAAGACAAAAACTATATTGCAATACACTTCTCACATCTTTGAATTAACATTTCTATGTCCCCCAGAAATAGTTAGAAGCCTTGTCCGAAAATGGGCATAAACAACATGCATCACTTCTTCGTCACACTTCATTTTTCTTCGAAGGTCCTTCTTCAGTTTTGAGAACAGGGAATAGTCACTGGGACCTACATCTGGGCTGTAGGGTGGATGGTCGATCTCCTTGAAGCCACATTTCTTCACAGCTTTTTTTGCAACAAGAGCTGTGTGCATAGGCGTGTTGTCATGAAAAAGGCGCACATCCCCACTCAGCTTTCCTCGCCTTTTCTCTTTGATAAAAGCACTAGTCTGAGCAGTAGGCCAGCCATTTACTGTGGTGTTCCTCTCCTTTAAGTTAATGAATAGTATTCATTCCTCCCCAGTCCCCCTTTAGAATATTATAGAAATGCGAGAATATTTGCTATTGTAATGAATGTCGCAGTAGAAGAATGGCAATCCACTTGAATGCAACCTTGATTCTCAGTCGCGATTACTGCGTCAAAACTCTCATCTAGCAGATTAATCGAACACGTGTTTAGCATATCTGCATACAGCTTCTAGCAATCAAAAACGGGTCAAATGTTGTTTGTTGGGCTAGTAGCGTCTTAGCTGTGCTTCGATTCGGGTATAAAATATTGACTATCACATTAAAATGGAGCTCCAAAGTGTAATATTATTTTTTTCAGAATTATAACATTATTTAATAAGATGTTTTATTAAAACTAAGAAAATTGCTGTAATTATTGAAAGAATCAACTATTAAAACATAATAGCGATACCACTGGTAACACTTGAAGTTTCTATAGGAAATGCTGTATTTCGTTGTGATTATTAGAAAATAGTTATAGAAAATACGTTAAGTGGATTAAATTAAATCCTTTATTTTATAGATATATCGTATTAATAGAAAATGTGTATGAAAAATATGATAAATACATTACACAGACTTATAAAACTCAAAACTAGACACATCGATTTTTTTTTTTTTTTTTTTTTGCATATTAGAATCCAGAGCTTCAACTTCAACATCAATAATAGGGGTGAATCCTATAAATTCATTTTGTCTAATTCTTTTTCTACTTTAGTAGATTGTTTATTTGTTTTATATTTTAAATCATTAAAGCCTTTCAAATTTAACATTGTAATATAACAATCAGCATCTCAGTAGAGTCTTTGTGATAAGACATGAGCCCGTCACTATTTGCTGTTGTAGGCTACGAGCTGTGTAAAGCGGAAGTAGCGACTTTGATAAGCGAACAGTGCCGGTCAAAGGGCTACAGACCGCAGTGTTGTCCGGTTTAGTCATAAGCCAACGAGCTAGAGTAAAACGTAATAAATGATGATTATTATAATATATTAATGTAATGTATATTTGTTACAGAACATTACAATAAGTAAGCAAATATTTAGCACCATTGTTCAATAATGCATTCACAATGACCGAAGATATTACAAATACGAGTACATCATTAAATTTAGAAAAACATTGCCCTTTTAAAAGAATAAATTTGGTATACAAATTGTCTTACTAGGTACCCCTTTCCTTCTGACATTTCATTAATGTAGCCAACATGTCAAATACTGATTAAGTGCTACGTAATGTGACTGCTCACCATACTCTGCAGCTATAAATAGATTATCAACATGCATTAATATCCATTTTCTTCCCCACTTCAGCCTGCATTTTAAGCATTAAGTTTTTGGAGCCTTTTCTAAAGAGACCCTCAATACTTCTTAATACCTTCTCAGCTATGTTACGTAATTTCACTACATATTTTGCTGGATTCATAGGTTCACCATTAATATCTTTCTGTTTAATCAAACACTTATTTTTTCGTTAGAAAATGGGGTTCTATTTATTCCACACACTTAAAAAGTTTACATATTTGATGTAGCACACTTTCTACGAAGTATTCAACATTCTCCAAATACAAACTGAGCGGTTCTATACTGACGTTGTAATAATCATGATCAATACCACAAGAACGAATTGTATATCTGTACCCAACATTTATTCAAATAATATCCATCTACTAGAAAAATACACATCGTATTCGGTTGGTCTGCAATTAGCATTTTAATAGGTTTGAATTCGGGTAATCAAACATTTCCTATACGTTGATATAAATTGTACGACATTTGGAATAGTCTTATTACCATCTTTAGTGCGTATGGGCGAAATATAATTAACAATAGAATTTTGCTTCAGACATAAGTTTTTGCTACTCTTTGACACCATTTAAATTTATAATAAATCCACAAATTGCCATTTTTCTGTTTGTTGCACAAACATCATTTACACCTTAGTAGTGTATCTCCCCTTGCCGGTGAAAAACCGGCTTCTGCAGTAAGCACCACTAGTGGTCTCGCGCACATCAGTCAATTACAGCCATCCGGAGAAGGGACGTTTTTATTGTTGGGGATGGTTAATGAAGTGTGGTAGTAGTGGGTTAATGGTATTTTCGTGTTTTTTTCATGGAATAGAGTGAGGGTTCCGGCTTTTTTTTTTTTTTTTTTGCGAAAGTTTTGGAATTCTAGTATTAAAAGCGTTTTGTTGATCAACCCTCGGGGTTTAATTGAATTTCGACCTTCGCGGGTATAGAGGTATGCGAATTATTTTATTAAATGTAATTAAGTAAAAAAATGTTGCAATTATGCAAAAATTATTGATGAAATTCAAATGATGATAAAATGCAAAAATATTGTTACAACGCGAAAAATCCTCCGCTGTGTACATGCAGCAACGTGTTAGGAAAAATATATAAAATAGCATAACCTACACCAATTGAAACGGGGGTGTTTCTACCACTGGCTCCGTTCACTTACTGAGTGTGTGCTATAAGTTATGTTGGTGTAGGTTTTTCACCTCAATCATATTTCATCCTATCCAGGCGCCATCTATCTGAAAGCTTTTTCTCTCTCCAGGGCCAAGTATTTTTACCTGTTATTGTTTCCCCCTGGGTCACCCTGTTAAAAGCATTTCCATGTTTTGCGAATTCCAGTGTTAAAGGTGTTTTTCTATTTAACGTTTAGGGTCAGCTTTTTTATTTTATTATTTATTTATTACCTGTTATTGATTTTCCTTAGGGCACTCTGTTAATGGATTTCCAACCCAGGGCCCGTTAAATGCATTTTTTGTTCATATTTTTAAGAATTTCTGTCCAAATGATTTTTCTAGCGGAAATTCTTGGGCGAGATGCGGAAAACCAATCTCAATGGTTGAAAACCAAGTGAGCAAGGTATGTGCGGTAGAAACCCCATCCTCATTGGCTGAAATTCAAGATGGATCGCACATTTGCGAATCGTGCAAATTGTCAAGTTTTTAGTATAGAAGAAATACAGGATTTATCAAGTATGTGAGTCATAGCATCTGGTTTTTTAAATACATGTTACATCAACTACAAGAATTTCCTTTTTAGTGAAGTTCAGCCATAGTATTGTATCCTGAACATACGCGTGATGAGATAGGAGGTTATGGGTACAAATATTGCGTAAATAAGTGTGATTGTTATTGTAAACGTTCTGACAGTTATAGGAATTAATTAAATCCACAAGCGGAGAGATGTATTTGAAATCCATACACCACGTGGTACAGTAAAAAAATCCTTTAGATATATTCCTGCGTGTTTACAGTGCCAGAATCTACGTGCTTGTAAACTATATCATATACCAAGTCCGTACGCACATTTGTAAAAGCCAACTTACGAGTTTCCTCGTTGTGCAATATCCCCCCCTTTTTATTAATTCGTCTGTGTTTATATAATTCAACTTTTAAATTTCGCCAATTTTCTTTAAAAAATGTTAAGAAGGCTTCAATGTAAACACTTTAAAAATAATTTTAATGAATATTCCCATTTTATAGTTGCTTGTGGAAGCCTGTTTTTACCAACCAAAAATTGGTCAACTTTATACTTGAAGATATAGAATGTAGAAACATTATTATGGAACACAATGCGCATGTTCTACAAAAAAAAATGTTATCCAAATTGTTTGTTTTATCAACCACCGCGCACGTGTAACCTCCATAATATTAAACCACCATTTTTACATATACATAACCACATCCGCAAGTAAAAATACTTATTGTTTTAATTTTATATATGTTGTATAAAAAATAGCATAAGTGTGGGTATATACTACATTTTGTTACGATCAATTGTATAGTGTGTTAATTTGTAATGTTTTAGGAAAAAACATATAAAATAATTTATGTGTTCCATGCTATGTACTTGTAACCTCCACAATTCTACATCGCCATTTTTACATGTGCGTGCAGTTTTAAGGGCGTCCATTATATATCTTGTTTTAGTATGTTTAATTTATAATTGCTGAAAATGTGTTTTATGGACGTTTTCCGCAATGTTTTTACTTTAAATGCATATTTCCACAAAAAGTCACGGTTTTTTTTTTTTTTTTTTTTTTAAGCAAAATGTATGTACTGGCATAAATTCTACGTTCTAACTGCTTAAAAACGTGTTTTATGCTGCTTTTTCCGAACGTTTTTACTTTTAACGCATATCAAGTTTAGTTATAATTTTTATATAATGTAATCGTTTTACATGCTATAAACACAATGTATTAATTAATGTACAAACACGTTATCTAAGCAATGTCAACATTTGCAAGCCTACACGAACAACTAAAAAAAAGTCTCGCTCCATTTATATTAAATATACTTATTTAAGACTTATTCATCCACATATACCGAACGTTTCATTCCCGATGTTGCTGAAATTTTGCTGAGCCTATGCAAAGAAGAACATTTTGTGTTATTATGACGACAATTCACTAAATTTGTCAACACTTTGTGCGAAAAAAGATTCTCGCGATTCACTTTTTTAACCCGACAGCGAAAAAGAAGAGGAAGAGGCTATTTGAGCTTTTTGTTACACGAGAAAATAATTCTCCATGAAAAAAAAAAATCACGCGACTCTAACGCACATGTCCGTGAAACAAAAAGGAAACTAATTTAACTTTTACTATGAAACTACTTTTATCTGCTAAATACATTTAAAAAATTTAATGTTGTACACATATTTTAAACAAACAATTCTCACATACATTGAATAAATAAAATCTTTTTGTTAATTTTCTCGGTGATAACTGTATAAGCATTTTTACATATCAGCACGAATAACTTATCGCAGAGAGTGCTTATACCATGGCCGCACGTGGGCTTCTGTACGATGAATCAGCAAATAGCTACATAAACGTGACGTTACACGCTGTACGGAAATCACTAGTGTTTCTCTTTTGGTGCTATTGCAACAAGAGCAACTCGCGCAACGCAGCAATCCCAGGCAACTAGGTGGATGGCATACTATAATGGTGGCGAATCTCCTCTTATGGGAATTCGCAATTAATTTATTTACACACACACTAACCTAACCTGTCTCTAACCACGGGTAAATCCTAGAAACCGTGGATCCAGTGATTTAGTAAGTAAATCATGTAAGGCCCCATTTACAATGAAAATTAAACGTAACGTAAACTTAAAAACTAGATGTCATGTATTGTAATGGAACTACTCTCAATGAGTCACGTAAACATAAAAATAAACGTACAATTAGACGTAAACTTAGAAGCTTGCAAAGTCAAGATTTTGCGTGATTGTTTAACTTAAACTTAAGAAATCAGTCATTCGGAACACAACTGTTCTGTTTGTAGAGCTCTGTGTAGAATTTATTCATACACGGAGCACGGAAATCAAGCGCAGTCTTGCTCCTGCAAGTCCCGAGCGACGGCGGAGAGAGCCGAAGGTAATAACTTTCACAGTTATAACTAAATAATAGGCTTTCAAGTGAATAGTACCAAGCACTGAATGCGTTATACATAAATATTTATGACTTTTTTCTGCTGCAATCAAAGGAGATTTGCTACCAATACAGAGATTTACGCCCCCTATCGATATATATTTACGAAAAACCACGGGTCCAGCGGTTTATAGGATTTATCCAAGGTTAGTATTAACGTGTGTGTGTGTGTGTGTGTGTGTGTGGGTGTGTGGGTGGGTGTGGTTGGGTGAGTGAGTGAGAGAATTAATTGCGAATTCCAAAAAGAGCAGATTTGCTACCGTTACAATATTTTACCTGCCTAACAATCCCCTATCAATTTATATTTAAAAGTTACGCAGGACACCGCATAGGTTACATAATGTTTAACAAAAAATAATACATGCAACATTTACAATGCGGCCACGCACAGTAGTTCGACTCTCCGCTGTCGTTCGGGACTTGCAGCAGCTAGCAGCAGGTGTTGCATTTGATTTGTGCTCCGTGTAAGGGCAAGTTATGGTAGAGAGAGCTGAAAATCAGCAACTGTAGACAGACTGGGGTCAGTGGACAAAAGATTAATTGTCTTATATGAAAGCTATCCTTGCTCATATTACTCCAAGTAAATTAGTTACTGCGCTTTACATATTCATAAACGCTACAGCCGTCTGCTCAGAAGCAGCCATTTTCAATCTGCTGTTAGTTTTGATATTCGCTTGTTCTTATTTTTGATTGGCCAATATGTACCTGCGTCTTTCATTGTGAATGCCTACATACTACAAAAAATTTCGGAATGCTCTTAAAGATTTTAATATCAGGTTAGCACCTGTAAACTGATTTAATATTAAAAATATCCTGATTGATAATGTTAATGGCAGTATTCCACAAGACAAAAAAGCAGGTATTTGTAAAATAAGTTGTGCAGATTGTGAAAAAATCTACATTAGAAAAACAAAGAGAAACATAGCCACACGGTTAAAAGAACATTTCAGAAACATAAAATATAAGAGTTGGAGAAATCAGCAATGGTATGACATTTCTGGACAGAAAACCACGACATATTGAGGGAAAAAAAAAGTATTACAATCAGTGCAAGGATCTACAGAATTAGTAATATGGGAGAAAATCTACATTTACAAGTACAAAGACAGTTTAATGAACTTTGACACTTCCAGTGATGAAAACATAAACTTCAAGCTCATCACACTTCTGCCAGAGCAGATTAGGCATTCCCACAGTATAACCGTTTATCCTTCATTCGACAATGGGGCTGATGATGCGAATGACATGTTCGTGAAACTGATTCTACATATTTAAACAAGTAAGTGGAGCAAAAGAGTGTTAATTCGACTCAATCACACAAAGATCTTAATACTGAATTCCTATTCATACACCAATATGGTGGCATGCTATCATATGTTTAGCCTGAAATTTTGCATATTATTTTAATATTAAATTGTAAAAATATGATTAATTTGTTATTAACAAACAGGTTTATTTTCACTATTAATAAGGTGTGGAAATATTCTAATACAAATTTTAATATGAATTTCTGAGTACCAAATTATAATATTTGAACATGCTTTACTTACATTTTATAATAATGTCATATATTGTACTATGTTTAAAAAATTCATAGATTTCTTCTAAATTATGCTCTTGTGAAAACCATTATAAAGCTCAAGGTTTAATTTGTAAAAACTTCGGCATTTTGTTGGATATTCTGGCAGATATTTTGTCACTGCTTCCTTCCCTCAGGGTTGTAGTTTGAAAAACTTCCCCAGTAAGTATGCTTCCGATAGTGAGCCAGTTGATAAAACTTTAGACTCAGATGTTTGGTTTACCTGCTTCTGTGATATAACTTAGAATTATTATTGAAAACATTGAAAACTAAGTGAAAGCTATTTCAGCTAACTTTACTGCTGAGCATGGAACCACCAGTGTAGTTGTTCAAAAGAAATATTTGGAAACGAGATGAGTGGTGGGATCCAAAATATGGCACAGTCAATTCACAATGTTATAAACAAGTGTAGCCGAACACTACTATAGAAAAAGATGTAAAATAGTGAGCCATTAGCACCGAATGATGCACTATATAAAAATTATAATGCATCAGAAATTAAATGTAATATTTTTGTCAGTTATTTAATACAACAAATTAACAACAATCATAATCAAGTATTTGCTTCAATCATACGATCTTTCGGCAGCAATTTTTTTTTTTTTGAGTAGTGTTTAACGCCCGTTTTTACTACTGAGGCACCACAGGCGGTGGACACTGATGATACATGAAATGAAATGATAAATTGGGAAAGGATTTTTTTTTTTTTTAAGGAAGGAAGCGTTCCAGGCCTAAGTTTAGGTACCTCCCCGGCATTTGCCAGTTATGAAGACTGAGGAAAACCTGGAAAAAACCCCAGTCAGGGAGGACGGTCCCGGCGGGATTCGAACCGCAGACCTCCCGCTCACGAGTCCGTGCCTTAACGACCTCGGCCACCCGTGGCGGTCGGCAGCAATATGCAGTCTGTGACATAGTATGATACAGGCAAATATTTACTGAGTTTGTCATTGATAAAGTGAGCTGAAATGGATAAAAATTGGTTCATACAGATTACATGATGAAATTGATGAAACTAGAGATTTCATTTCATTTCATTTCCTCATTTTCCCAAAATATACTATGCAGGTGGCATCGTCAATACAAAGTGTAAAATTCAAAACAAGTTTGTCAAAAAACATTTTAAATAGAAAGTGATTTTCCAAAAAAAATACTGGTTTCTTTTGATACATTCTGAACAAATATTAAAATACTTACTTTGCATACACATATGCGATAATTATTTCACATTTTGAGAGCATCTATCTCTACTAACGCTCATGTATTCTTCAGTTATAAAAAAAATGCTTGCTTTATTAAGTATTCTTTTCCCTTGGTTTTAAAGTATATCCCATTTTATCTTTATATCATTTGACAGCATTTTGTAAAACATTCCTCCATTGCTTTTAATGCCCTGTTATATAACAACCTATTTAAAGTGGTTTGGAAGGAATGGTTTGGAAATAATTATATACATTTCCAGTGTTATGTGTGTACATGTTTGCATCCATTTTACTTCCCTTGTAGTAAGACATTGATATATATAATATTAATGAAAAATAAAAATAAAGAAACACTATTAACAATGTAACAAATAAACACTAATAATAAAAGTAGATAAAGATAAAACAATGAGAAAGGGTCACACTTGAAATTGCAATAATATATATATATTGAATTAAGTATATTATAGAACCTTTTAAAATGTATAGTTTTTGTTCACAATTTTACTCATTTGTTTTTAGCTTTCACATACATAGAATTTTTATAGTATTTCAGCGTATAGAGCTTTCTTAGCGTAAGTAATGGTTCTTAATTATAAAATCTCTGAAACTAAATAACCTTAGAGGTCTCCAGGATATAATTGGCCTAGATGAGCGAGTTTTGTGGATATGGTTGTGCAGGGCATGGTAGCTCAGGTGTTGAAAGCGTCGGCACGTCAAGCCGAAGATGCCTGTTCGTTCTCGGTCATGACTTCCAGTTTTTCCTATCTGACTTGGTTTCAAAACTTTGGCTATAATGTTTAACTGGGACTTAAAACATTCTTCGTCACTTTCAATTAGTTTGTTGAGATTTGTTTCAGCAATACTTCCTTCTTGTTTTTCCTCTTGTATCCACCTCTTTAATGCGCTGTAAAATTGTCCTGCCTGGAGCAAATTCCCCAGTGCACTGGAGGCAAGTAGTGATCTTTTCTAATTTCCACAAGAGGCTGGTGATTTAATCAAAGCTGACTTGATTGCTGAAATAAAAATTCAACTACATTAAGAACATTATTAATCTCTTCCTTGCATAGATGAACGAGATGTGTCAAGCAGGTGAAATGCATGGCAAATGCAATTAAACATCATTAGCCACTTCCATGTCGAATATTATAACTACGAGTACAAAATCACTTTTTGGATACTGTCGATCAATGCGTTAAGTACAATGTGTACACTGATGTTTACGGTGCAATATTAAACTATTTATATTTTCATCAGACGAGTATTCATACTGGGTTCTCCCAGCGAACAAACAATAGGTGTGTTTACTATGTACTTTACTGTGTTTAATATCAATATTTTCGTCTACCACCACGCCATTGTATCCGGACTCCTTCTGTAACAGTTGAACGAGAGCAAGCAAAAGTTGCTCATGCAATGTCAGGCCAGGGAAAAAATCAGAAATGTACTTAGAACTTATTCCCTAAAGGACTATGTGCACAAAATAATGAAAATTGTGCAGCACAGGAGAAAAAAGCATTCTATAAGTACTGTATAAAAGTGATGACAATATTTTACAAAAGATCGGTGGCAAATTTATATTAAGTCTTTTACAGATTACAGAAATGTAATGGGTAAAGATGGCAAGTTGGAGATACATGCTCTTTTGGTCTCATCTTCAATATGATATTTCCACGTTAGTGTGCGACATTCTTCTTTCCCCATACTTTGGAAATACGATCAGATGAAGAACCAGTATTACAGTTTCTCAATGGTAGCGATAAATAGTCACTTTGTGAGCACATGTCGGCACGTCAGTTTCTGTAAGGCCTTCCTGTGACTCTTTTTCCTCCATGTCGAGGGCTGAGAGTTGTGACTTCGAGGGCAATAGAAACAGACAGCACACGGACAACGTAGAGAAAAGTTTGCTTCGGCTTTTCTCCTCTACAGGAGATTTTTATTTTTCTCTTCGCAGTGGTAAACTTTTTGTATTTCAAATTCTTTGGTGAGTTACAACAATTAAATCTTTCGGCTCTATAGTATTCCGCAGTTGAAGATGTAAATAATTTATGGTTTATTAAATTAAATAAAGTATAATGTAACTAGATAGTAATTTAATTCTATAAGGAAAATGTTATACTTTGTTATATTAAATTTTTATTAATTATTCTAATTGTATCGCTTTACCTTCTGTGGACTTGTATTACAGGCCTTTAAACTGAAACGATTCTTACGCCGGCTCCATTTTATATTAGATTTAGTAAAATAAAAGTTGCTTTAGCTACGTTTTGGGACTTCAATTCTCGTGACTTTGATATTTTTCTATTGTAAGGAGCCGTGGCATTGTGGCTTTTTCGGACGTTCAAAATATATTTGGTCAGCCAGCAAATTAAATATTGTCGATAACGTTTTTAATGAGTTATATATATATATATATATATATTACCTTTTCCTGATCCATGTCATTTTACCTTTTTTATTTAAAATATCTGGAAAACTAATTAGACAATCTCATTTAATTTCCATAAAATCAAAAACTTTTTAGTTTCAATGTGTTGCAACTTCAGTTTTTGATGAAACTCAAAAGAGACCGTTACGTTCATTATTAAAATGAACGTAAAAGTCTCAATACCACACCTTTTCTTATCAGTATTATGTACATTGTACAGTACATTTAGTAGGTAATATATTCCTATTTTTCTTCTCAAGAAAGTGATATACTGTTTGGTATATATCGAAATTAATATTTGCATTGTCCGCCGAGTATGCAGTGAGACGAGTTAGGTGTAGTTCATATTCTTCACTGAGTGCAGCCCTTTCTTACGCGATGATTTGAGGAATTAACTAATAACTGCGCGGAACATCTTTTCATATTTAACAGACTGTGAAAGAATCTAGAATAGTTTGCTGCCTTCTATCTTAAAATGATCTGTAAGTAGTTTTAACACTGTTTAACTTGCTTATGCAGGTAATTTGGGCATTTTGAAATAAATGCGTGTTCTCTACTGACTCTGTAACACGGAATAAATAAAGCACGCTGTATGTGAAAATAACTAGAAGTTGTTGCACAATGCGTTTCACTAAACAGGGAATTTTATTTTTGTACAAAATATTTTAAATTTATTTATATTGTTTTTCTTTATTTAGATATACAGTATTGAAATAAACATTGTTAAACTTTTTGCTTAATTTTTATAAATTTTTATTTATTATCCTTTTAAAGATAACATTTTCGTAGTCGTATAACAATCACAACCAAAGATGTGGTATCAGCTACGGCCTCTAATATGGTGTAAAATGCTGTTAAGTGCTTTTAATGCTTTTTATGCTTTATGGTGGCCCTACCTGGATGAGATTGTGATAAGGATGATGATGTTGTGATAGATGCATCAATTTCAGGATTCTCTGGCGACGTGCCGAAGCACTCTTCAGAGATTCAAAATACATTTGAGGGAAATGTATAACCGAACTGTTGAAAGGATTAATACTCACGCGCTCAAATCGCTGTACAGCATTTGAACATTATTTATTCCATGCTCCTGAGAATGAAAGATTGTTGTGAAAGAAAGTTATAGTCATTTGAAAGTATTGTGTGTTTGGGAGTGTAAAAATTGATCAGTCCCGAGGCTTCAGAATATAAGTAGTAGGTATATCGTTTCAATTTCATTCTGTCTACATAATATATCTGGAATAGGAAGTGTGTTCATCAAATATCAAAAGGCATTTTCCGGGAGCTCGATTTCTGTAAGTTGCTTAGCAACTCCAATAGGAGTTTCTTATTGGTGTAGTCAGAATCAGTTATGGCTACTTCAAAATCCACTGGTAGATTTTTCTTAGTCTTAATTCTTGAAAACGAAAAAGTGGTGGAATAAGAGCATCATTTCACTGCTGCGGGTTACACTCGTGCACCCCTCTCTATTACTGAAAATTGTACTACTTCTATAGCTCTTTTAGCAACAATTTAGGAGGGTTGCTATTTATAGAAATTCAATTTGATACGTGTTGCAAATAATTTTTGTAAAACTATTTTAATTTAAACTAGCATCTTCGGGAGAGAAAACAAAAGTTTCACGATTTCTCATTTTATTCTTCTGCTCTTGCCTCAGAACATACTTTCTAATTTTCTCATAGAAAGTATTTCTTTTCATAGAATATTTTTCTCTGGTTCAGAGCCAAAACGCTGATCAGCAAATACTAAGCTTTAAAGCATCGGATGAGCAACTGATCAAATTGTAAGATTCTTACCCAGTGAATATTTCATTTTAGTCTCACTTGTACGCGCTTTGGGTGAGGAATAAAGTATATAAAATGTCTAATGCCTCTTAAGCTGAGATCTCCCTTTGGCACACTTTGGACAGCACAGTCCATGTCATTTTTTGCTATTTTGCCTTAATACTTTCCTTTTGCATGTCCGTATAATATAATGCATAAGTAATAGCAAAATTATCATTTTTCAAATATAAACGGTTGTTATAAAATATACACCATGTTTTAATAAATGAGATAGTTCTCAACCATTTGAATGAAATAGTCCTATTTTGCAGCGTTTTTAGATCATGGGGTTTTTAAACTGAATGACCAAACGCGATCACAGCTTTCTATCGGCAGTTTTCGAATCATCTTTCCTAAATCATCCACAGGTACCCATCATCATAAACTGCAGCTCTTTTCGGCTGTACCCTTTAAGTTATACGAAGCAACAATTTATCAATCCAGAAAAAAAATTAAATAAATTGTAGGTACTTACCTTCAAGGTTCCTACATGATTCCTTACAGAGTGTGTTTCACTAACTAAAAATGTACAAAACTACTACTAAAACTCAAAACTGCAAGTCAAGATGTCGATTGTGCACAAAACTTATTTTGAGCGGAGAAGGCCCACATCCCTATCCTATAGTTTTGTTACACAAACAAAATATAAAAGATATGGCAAGTAGTAATAATGAAGCAGAATCTTCATTAAAACAACTTTCAGTTTCTCAAAACACCGATAATCGTATAAATATACATTTATCTTAATATCTAACTTTAACAGCTGGTACTTCCATTACCTTTGTGAAATCAGTTTGGAAACTTAATAGTTGAAGCTGTCATTTTAAGTATCTAATTGCCATAATATGAGTACTTCCAGAAATAAGCATTGTTAAATGTACTGAACAAGTTCCATATTTCCTTGGTACAAATTTGTCATGTTTACTAGCAAATTGTCGCCTAGGAGTTACTCAGAGTTTCTAAAATAAAAATAAATAATAATAACAATTTAATAATAATAATAATAATAATAATAATAATAAGAAGAAGAAGAAGAAGAAGAAGAAGAAGAAGAAGAAGAAGAACAAGAACAAGAACAAGAACAAGAACAAGAAGAACAAGAAGAACACGAACAAGAAGAACACGAACAAGAAGAAGAAGAAGAAGAAGAAGAAGAAGAAAGTTACTGATTATTTCTAATAAACACTCCCATGTTGTTTAAATTGAAAGTGTATAACTATCTTAATATACTTTGAGCTTCTGCTACACGTGTTATGGAAAGGTAAATATTAAGGTAAATATGAGGCCCTATTTATTATTAAATATGATTTAATTTTTCCGCAATTCCATAATAAAGAACGACTTTAAATTGTGGGTAAAGTTAATCTCTCTCAGCCAACACGTCAATGGCCAAAATGAAAACATTGTTTCAATAATAGCACATCCCCCAAAACCATGATACGCTGTGTACTTAACGCTATATGACTTCAAGATAACACAATTTTTATAATTGGGAGCAATACCATAACGCATACCATTAAGCAGGTACTTACAGAAGCATTAGCTCTTGTATAGGTCCACATATTCCAGAACATTTTCCAGAAAAGGATTATTAAGCCCAGAATAATACTAATACAGCAGTAATGTGCATTTATAGTTTTCCCCGCTGTTTCTCACTTACCTTTAGCATCAGTAGTTTGTTGGATATTTTTCTTAGTTTTATTTCGCAGTTTTTTAATTGTGAATGCGTTTCTTTGACGGCCGTAATCTGCTTCTGTATCTCTTCCAAAGTCGTCATCAAACTTGCTTGAAGAAAAGCGTTTTTCTTGAGTACGATATTCAACTCCTCGCCGTCTATTGCAATTAATTGTTGAAGCAAATCACGATGCTTTTCACACAATATACAGAAAGTGCTGATCTGATTGAGAGTTTTTCCTACGTGGTGTTTTTCTCCTTCATAATGTACGGGTTTCTTTGCAAAGTTTTGTATATCCTCGGATATATTCATGTTGTTCATCGAAGTGGGGTGTGTTTCATTGTTACTTGTGCGTTCCTCCATTGACTGGTCGTTAGTGTTTAGTTTAGTAATTGTCGTCCTCAGCTGATCATGTACTTTCTCAATTTCTACATTAAGTTTGCTGCTGTTTTCTTTGTTTTGTTTAAAGAAGTATAGCAACTTGCAGGATTTTGACGGTTGTTCCATAACTGGTTGTATGGCCACTGGTGTATCTGTTTCTGACTGGCTTGCAAGGAAGCATCCGCTGTACGCGATGGGGTATTTTAACAGTATCTCTGAAGAGTAAGTTTCTTTAGTTGCCATCTTCTAAAATCTACTGCACTTATATCATACATAAGGAAAGGAATAAAACTTGCATTCTTCATAAACGTTTCAGAAGTTGAAAACTCTTTTGCTCACACTAGAAATTGCAACCTCATATTATAATCATAAGGTTTTAAGTGCACATACCAATGCTAAACCTTCATAATAAGTTAGAATTAGCCCACAGTTATTATTAAGTACTTTTCCTCCAGTTCATTTGTTTTGCTATTCTTTGGCAACTTAAAAAGAAGGCATTGTAATACAAGGTATTACATTGGATGGAACGAAGTTTCTCAGTTTTTCGTTTCAAATTTCCATATATGAACGTTGAACTCTTTCCACAGTATTTAAGCATGTGGTATAAATACATCTAATAAGAACATTTTAGCTTACCATTTTCAGTTTCTTTCAATATAACATGATGTGTGTTAATACGGTTACCTATAATTTTAAATACTCCAAGAAATAGGACCTCCTGTATGTTTGCTAGCAATATTTTAATTTCATGTTAGTTATCTATGATTTTAACAATCCTCTAAACAAATGACTTCGAAATCCTATATAAAACTGAACAATGCGTTTCCTGGAATTATATCGCCATTTTCTAACTAAACATAACTTTTTAGATAAAAATCTATTTTGGTTTCGAAGAGTTTAAAGGTATAACATGCATTATGATTTAAGATGTATTATTAATTATGTATTTAATTAATGTGATAGAATTAATCTCATAAGGTATTTTCTTCCTCTCAAACAGTATTTTATATTTAAATACATTAATAGATTCATGATTATTAAAAATTTATGTTTTCGATACCGACTTGTTCTCTTGGTTTAATGAAACTATTTTAGGTGTAAACCATATATAAAAAAGAACTAAACTTTCATATGTGTGTTCAGCAAGTAAAAATTGTAAACTCACCTAGCATAATAGATGAAGGTGAATATAAACATTATTAGGAGATGGTGTGAATCGGTTAAAGGTATGTACACCACCCTGGGCTTCTTTCGGAAAGGAAGAAAAACCGTTGGTCCCCTGTTGTTGATTTGGGACACGTAAAAGAACTTTAAACTTGAGGCTTGTGTGCAAAATTTATCGGCCGTTTCACGTTCCAATTAAATGGGACACTAATGACTAAAGATATTGAAGAGCGTCCTTAAACAATGACGATGGTGAAGATGAAGAAGGAAGAAGAAGAAGAAGAAGAAGAAGAAGAAGAAGAAGAAGAAGAAGAAGAAGAAGAAGAAGTTAAACGGGGAAGCACAAATTATTCTCTACATAGAGACAAATGACAAAGTATAATCAAGTTGTCATTGAAAACGCACTTCAACAACAAATTTTTTGCGTATTTTTCATTGCCTTAAAATTTAAATATGATATGATAAAACACAGCTGTGCCCTTTTGCACAAAAGTATGTTTTATTACCATTACAAATATATGGACTTGTAACTTGAAGTTATTAGTAAAATTCTGATCCAGAAAAGTTTCTACTAGGCTTGTGCTTTACTACACCATATTTATAAATGTACAAATGATTTTTTGTTGTGCTGTTCCGCAAACAAATTACCATGGGGCACTGGTAATTTGTATACATTTATCTACAAGTGCAAGTATAATGGTAACTTCAAATATCAGCACAGCATATATTATTTTTTCAATGATTTTGGGAGTCACTTGACCAAAAGGTGCTAAGTATTAGAAAGTGATGATAATAATGAGTAGGAATATGTATAAAGAAACAATAACTTTATACAATAATAAAGTTAAGTGCAATTAATGTACGATTTATGACTGATATGGGCGTTTCCCAATTCAAATGCATATTTCAGAGCAGCAACTTAGTTAATGTATTTATAAGATTCTTACTACATGCCACGAAAATAATTTCTTTTGTTCTTCATTCTCTTTTAAAATAATCTCTTTTGACACAGCCCCCCCCCCCTTTTGGCCTATAATGAGAACGTGATCATTAAGCAATATAAATAAATAAGTATAACGATAAAATAGATCAATAAAATAAATTATCCAGAGCAATCGGAAAGCTCGATTCTTCTGCCATCTCTTGAAGACTGAAATGGATGCTCCTAAATGTAGCCGTGTAGAACAGTCGTCTCAAAGTGGACTGTTACATTTGAATATCGATAATGCATAATAGAATATTCATTATGGTTATTATATCTGAGAAAAAAATACAAGAACCAATTATGAGAATGACAATAATTCACCTAATACATTAAAATCCACAATGATTGGACATCTAATTCAAGGAATGGCGAAGTAAGACGGTTCGTTTGGAACTATGAATTACCTCTTTGGAACCGACGATAACATTAAGTAACTCACTAACTTACATCGAAAAAGAAACAAAATGTTACTTTATTTGTTGGTTGCCAGCACTGTAGCGTGACATTCTTGTTGACAAATGGTGGCGAAAGTGTCTGTCAATTTCGAACAGTGAAATTTGCATTCGCGAAAACTTAATGTTAATGTGTGGAATAATTTGAATTGAGGGATTGACTATTTATTGAACATAAAATGGTATGGACGTGAATAATAACAGAAATATTTCTGCATTTTGTAATGTATCACACTTTAATTAAAAAAAATATTAAGATAGGGAAGTAATACTTAGTAGCAGTCGTCACATGCCACCTTATTTGTTGAAGATAGGCGTCCCACGTGGTGCACAGTTTATTTATATTTATAATTTGTGCAAAACATGCTGTTTTGGGTATCACTAAGCAATTTAAGTATTTCGTTAACTATGCTCTTATCATGTTATTTCACCATCCCCGTCATGAAGCGGAATCGTTTGCACTTTCCACGTGGCGATCTCGGGTTTTCTTCCCGATTGGGTTAGTTACCTGAGTTTTTCAGGGGTTTACCGTCAATTCATTAGGTGAATGCCTGGGAAATTTAGGCCACAAAGTCCCCTGAACCCATTCGGCCAAATTATCTGCCACAATAGGTCTTCAGGTCTGGTACCATGATCATTAAAGAAAAAAATTTAAATAAAAACACATCTACCTTCACAAAACATTTTTATGCACCTTGTTACACGCCACTGGCTGAGGATAGATTAATGAGAGATAAATACACTGTTTAATTAAGATTAATATCTGATAAGATTGAAGCAGATGAGTTGTAATAAGTTTTTTTGAATTACTTTTTAAGGCATGTAAGGCTTGATTTATATCAGACATTAAGGACTGTTTGAGGAAGATATTTTACTTGATCATTTTCATCAATTCTAATTATTGGTTCAATAATAATTTATTCAGAAATAATATTTGAATTTTCTGGATTGACTTGTAAACCAATCTTATGAAGAAAATTGGTTGTAGTAGATGCAAAAATGCTTGCAGCTTCTTTAAAAAAGTTATTAAGTTGGATGTGAAAATCTTTTAACAAGAATAATTCAACAGGAACACATTTAAAACAAAACAATAGAGTGCACAAATATATATTTATTTATAGCTAATATTAAAGACAATCATTTTTATAGTAGGGACATAAAACAACAGGAAAGATATAAATATATTACAAATTTTATGCTGCTCTTATTAATAAAAGCAAAATGGTGTATTATTGGCAAATAAAATTAAAGTTGTACTTCCTTCAAAGGGTCATTTTCTGCAGGACTATAAATTTCAAAATTTATTTTAGAACCATGATTGCTATTTCTTGTATCAGTAACATACATATTGCTCTTCCTGTACCCTAGGGGAGCGAAGATTGGGAGAATAGTGATTTTTGGTGAACTAAAGGCAAAGCAAATACGTCATCTGAGGGTGATGTCTGGAATGCTTAAACAAGAATATAATCACAAACAAAGAAGGAAATATATACATGGCCTAGAGATTTAATCTGTTCTATTTTTTGTATTGTATTAAAGCACCTTGTGTATTATTAGTAGATTGAATGTAGGTCTAAGACAAGGATGTAAATTAAGCCCAGTTCTCTTCAATCTATTTATCGATGATGTTTTAGAAGAAATTAGCAAAGGTAATGTACATTTGCCAACTATAAATAATATAGAGATACCGGGTCTGCTCTTTGCAGATGATTTGGTAACATGTTCTTTAACAAGTATAGGATTAAAACAATCATTAGAAACTATAGGCACTTTTTGTAGAGAATGGGGGCTTAAGATAAATAAAAACAAATCTAAGATTATGGTGATGAAAAAAGGTTTCAAATTAAAAAAACAGGAAAAATGGTGGTGGGAGGGCACAGAAATTGAAGTTGTTAAGAAAATTGATTATTTAGGTGTTAGATTGTCTAGTATGGTAAATGGAGTGATCAAAAGAGGAAAGCAGTAGCAGAAGGAAAAGTAGCCATGAGTGTAATCAGATCTTGTGTAAACAAAATACCAAATATGCAAGTAAAATGGTTAGAATATATGGCTCAATAGTGGAGAGCAGAATGATGTATGGAATAGAAATTTGGGGGCCAGATGAAGGATGGAAAAGAATAAATATGATAAATAGATTATTTTATAGAATTGTTCTAGGCTTACCTAGATCTTCACCTAACAAGGTTGCTCTAATGGAACTAGGAAGATTGGGCTATAAAAGCAAGGTCATGGAAAGAGTATTGAAATATTGGTATAGAATAGGGAGACTAGAGGAGGAGAATATTATTAACCAGTGTTTGGTAGCACGAGGTAAAATCAAGGGGAGAGAAGCTTGGCTATCTAAAATCAAATTTCGTACAAGAAGCGGGCATGGGACTAGTATGGTACAAGGGAGAAAGGTTGGGTAAAGGATTTTGGAAAGAGATAACAATAAGAAATGAGGATATAGAAAAACAGGAAATATGGGCAAATCTAACACCAAAAAATCTCTGAAATTATATAGTACACTAAAAAATGTTTGCGGAAGAGAAAGATATGTTGAAATTTGTGATAAGGTAGGAAGGGAAGGGTTGGCATGGTTTAGAACAGGAGTAAAATATTTAAGTGGATTAAAAAATGGACACACTAAGGGGAAATGTCCTATTTGTGCGGAACCAGATAATACTTCATTGTATACTAGAATGTAAGCAAACTAAGCTTTGGAGGGAACAGTTCATATTAAGAAAATGGGAAAACCTACCAGATGAAATAAGAGGTAGAAGAATTTTAAATTTAAAATCAGATGAAAACATTAAGGAACTAGGAAAATACATAGGCAAAGTAAGACAAAACTGGTTATGGGATAAAATACTTAAGAAATGTACTTGAGAATAAAATTGTCAGATAGTGAAAGGAGGATGGAATGAATAGGGGAGGAATGGGGCTAGTTATCTAATATAGTTAAACAGGATCCTTATACACCAATAACCTGGGTGTTAGTGTGTATAAGGCCCTAAGGAATAAGCAACTCTAAAGGATATAACTTTGGCAGAATGGGTTTAATTAAAAAAGAAGAAAGATTTAGTATTGTAAGAAATATAACTTAATGTTGTATTGAATATATAAATTACTTTTAATGTTGTGTTTTGTTTTTGGTTGGATCGAAGCCTGGTCCCCTGGATATTCCAGTAGGTAACTGGTGATGAACCGGGGACTGGAGGGCTGAGCCAATCAAAATGGAATAAATTCTGATTAGATTTAAAAGTAATGTTTTTTTTTTCTTTTATTTGTGTCAATTTTGTATTTAAAAAAATGTATGTGATGCAGGAGAAATAAATACTGCTACTACTACTTACTAGCGGTACATTGATTGAACATGAATGTCTGATATTTGTCTTAAAGCACAGATTTAGGTAATGCAGAATATTGAGCCTTAAATACTCAAGTTCAAGAAATCAGTTCACTAATTGATGTACATCAGTAGGCAATGTGCAATATTAATGTTTCATTTATGAATTAAATCACAAAATTGAGTTATCAATTGGTGAAACGACCGCATTATTTAGTTAATAATTATTTTTTTATTGCAGGGTCTGCTATCAATTCTTCGTAAACTCAAGTCTCACCCTGAAAAGGAATTAAGATTATTATTATTGGGACTTGATAATGCTGGAAAAACAACTCTGTTGAAAAAACTTGCATCTGAAGACATTTCGCATATTACACCAACTCAAGGTTTTAATATAAAATCAGTGCAATCTGATGGTTTCAAACTTAATGTATGGGACATTGGTGGTCAAAGAAAAATCCGTCCATATTGGCGAAATTATTTTGAAAACACCGATGTTCTTGTAAGTGATCTAACTAATTTAGACAAATATAGTAAAATATATGAATATAAGGTTTTTATTTATATTACTCATAATAGTGCTAGTGCTGTTTTTTCTGCTTTGCACATGGATGAAATTTGTTATGTAAATAGAGTGCCTTTTATTGTCAGTGGATAGGCTAATGGGCATGTAATAATTTTCCCATGGTAGCGCATTCACTAACTGGCATGTATATGCTAACTATATCACATGTTACCTACCATTACTTCACTGTCATTTTGAGGATTTAAGTCTCAAGTAACCTAATGAATAAGATAAGCTTCTAAATTGTGTTGTATTTGTCTTTGCTTTTATAACTCAACAAAAATGAGGAGAAAGTCTCCCCAAGCTATTTACTTGTAGGCGTTTACAGAGCTTTAAAGGTACTTATATTATTTTTAAAAAATTTATTTAATTATATTTTATTAATGTTCTGGTCTCATGAAGTAACACTTAGTCCTTTCTTGCTTGCACCTATCTTCAGCTTTCTCTGCTGTCTTCTCAAGCCTCCAGTGATTGCCATTGTGTCAGTTGGTTAAGAGTTTTAGATTGAAATGTGATTCATAACCATTTACTCCTGCAATAAAACAATAATGTTGCTTGTACCTGAAAGCCATTATTTAAAACAATTAATAGCAAATTATATCCATATTAAAATTCTGCCTGCTACTTTTTATGTCAATAGCTCAGCGACTTGTAACATAAATAGAAACATTTTCCCTGAACTGATCAATTTCCAGTAGTCTAGTGGGTAACATGCTGTTTTGGAATTCTGAGATATGTCCATCTATATGAGGTGGAAACTCACTCAAAAGTGCAAATTTATAATTGTAAATTATAAAATATAAGTGCTAAATGTAGCTTAATATGTCAAAATATAAACACAATGAGGAAGAACAACTACAAAAAAGAAATGAGACAGAGAGAGACAATTTTGCAAGATAAGAAAGAAATACATTTATATCCTTGCCTGCTTGCATCCCCTACCCTTTCTATACCATTTCCCCACCCAAAACCCCCAATTCCCAGGCTTTTCTTGCAACAGCAGCCTATGCTTTACCTTTGCCACACGATAATTTTACCTTATTTTATTTTTATCCTTTAAAAATAATACACATTGTTATTGATAAAGTGCCATTAATAATATTTTCATGAATGTATTTGTTTTTCTGTAGATTGTTCTCTAAACAGATAATACAGTCAAAACCAAACAAGCCCAGTAGTCAATAAATCAGATGCTACCATAACATTTTATGGTCAGGCATAATTTTCAATGCTTTTAGTAAATTTTTTCCTTTAATAAAATGAAATTATCAGCCATTATAAACGACACTATAACAAAGAATTCATTTTCAAGTCCCCACAAATGTCTCTTTCTCGCCAATTAGTTATTAATGGTACTGACTTAATTCTTCTTCTGAATAAGCCGAAGCAGCATTCTTTTGGTGTTTACAAATTATGAACAATGTTTGCTACTCAGAAGCAGATAATTTTAAAGTGCAGGTGTTTAAAGATATTAATAATGAGACCAAACAAGTAAATGCTGCAAAGAAGTATGGACTGATCTGAACTACATTTGGAATGCATCTGAAGGAAGGAAAGATAACTTACAGCATCTTTAAATTCATAGGTTATGCTCATTAAGTTTATCAATAGACCACAAAGTCAACCCGAATACCTAACTACCCAGCTTCTATGAATGATCAGCAGTCCTTTAACAGATGATGATGTGGAAAAAGTTCCAGGAAACATATTTCCTGAGTAAATCTCATGTAAGTGAAACCATAAAGAGTGTTCCAAATATCGTACTCAAAAGAGATTATTTCTTGATCTCTTGCATTCCTGTTGATTTTCTTTACACCATCATTAATGAGAGATCTATGAAAATCAACTGCGTTACTTACACTATTCAAAAGAGCCTGAAACAATTGATAATTAGTACCACAAAACTTGAATGTAATACAAAATATTTTTGCATCCTTTGAAATGGAATTAAAATGGCAAATATTAAAAAAAATTCCTCACCTAGTTCATTTGTTATGATATTCCACAGTTAATTTAGGTTTGTTTCATCTTCCGTTTCTGATGTGCATTCTCATTTCTGGGATTATTGAACAAAATCTCTCTCCATCCATCCAAAATTTCTCTTCTGCATGTACATGAGGAATTCTAGCCGATAAAAATTCAATTCTGGCTGAACAATCAAGCATGACTTCATCAACCACTTCCTATAAATATGACAAAATTATGGATTTGCTCAAAAAAGCACATTTTATAAAACATATCCAGACACAATATAATTTTTACTGGAATTTTAGCTAAAAATATATGAAATATTCTTACCTGAATGAAGGGCGCGATTTTTCTTAACGGAATGAATCATATCTGATAGTCCAATATATATAACTATATGAAATGCATGCCATTTATTTCTCAATTCAAAAGTGAAAGAAGGGTGCATGACTGTCTGGTGATGCCTCTGTGAGTCATGAATCTGGTACAGCACCTTGACCCTTTGGGTTTTTTTTTTTTAATTAATTTATGGATGCTGTTTAACACCTCAGGTCATCAGCGTCCCATTCAATTCATGGCACGAAACGGCCAACAAATTTTACTCAGAAGCCTCTTCTTTCAGGCTTGAGGTTTTGTATCATGCCGTAAATGTACGACACAGGCCCCACAGCTTTACTTCCCTTTCGAAGAAAGCCATACTTAGGATTTTTATGCCCGAAAAAAATCATCGATCCTGGCCGGGTTTGAACCCACGACCTTGGGTTTAGAAGGCAAGTATGGTTACCACTACACCGCCAGGACAGACTACCCTTTCAGTGATTTATCTGCATTGAAATTTTGAAGTAATCAAATAAACTTGTTTACATTTCTCAGATATGTTTCTGAGAAACCTTAAAATCATTCTGTGAAAGTAGAACACAAAGGGAATTTGAAAATCTCTGGAAATCCTATGCTAAATGAGGTCTTCCTGGATCATGAAGCCAAGGAAAGTACCATAATGATACAAAGTGTTTTTGCTTGTAAAGGCAAACATCAATGGCTAATGGCCTTTGCTCCATAACCTATAAGTTTACAAACCAGAGCATGTGGGCTTTTTTGCACCTTTCAGCAAATTTTCATTCATTGCATACTGGTTAACAGATTGTGTCTAGGAATGACATGCCTGAAATCATCAAACTTTAATTTATTAATTAATGGTAATTAAACTCGCATCAATCCTTAAATTTGGCGAGATCTTTCAGTTTTCTTTTGCTTTTATCTCTAGGAAAGATAAATGAAAATCTTCCCTTAAGTCTGCAAATTAAATTTTCCTAAAATGGTATAAATACTCCTCCAGGAAACTTGTTTACCAGTTATTCAAAGAGGTTGAATTTTATTCACAAAAACTTCCCCTGGTAATTTGGTACAGTATTTGAAAACCTTACTAAAATGCAGGTTCAGCACTTTCTCACAGTTTTTCTAGCGATTGATTATTCTTAAACATGATCAGCAGATACCAGATCATGATTTGGGATTGAAGGTAGGCTTATAGTTAAATGATGAAACTGTAGCTCAACAGGTTTTAATGAAAATCAAAAATCAACTTTTTACCATGGCAGTCAAGTATATCAATATCAATGAGTTAACAATTAGATGAGGAGCAGACGATCTGTGAAAAAATTTCTAGATATAAACTAGTAAGAGGTATTCATTTTTTACACTAAACTCCATTCACTTACACAAAAGTAAGATGCGTTTCTGGAGAATCTGTCCCATCTTCAGTTGCTCACTGAACCGCCATTACTCGAAACGATGGCTGGACAAACGGATGTTCCTGTGGTGGCCTCTGTTGGTTGAAGTAGGAAGTTGCTGAGTTCATCCATAGGAGGAAACTTAAAATTTATTAGGTTTTCTCTATTTTTTAATATGAAAACTTTTTCCCAAGTGGATAACTCCAATGGGTTGTGAAGATGTTTCAGCAGTTTAATTCCCAGTTTTATTTCATGGTTTTTGGTCCAAAAGTGTGCTGCTACTGCTGATTTATCCACCTGTTTAAACCAAATATTCCTAAAATGTTCTTTCCTCCGAATTTCCAAATTTCTTTTTGTTTTGCCTATGTAGCTCTGTTCACAATCTGCACATTTTATTTTGTAAATTCCTGATTTCTGTTCTGTTGGTATGGAGTCTTTTACTGTGCAACCTAATAAATTCTTGATGTTGTATCTGTTCTTTGGTGCTAACATTATCCTACATTCTTTGAAGATTTTCTTGAACTTGTTGTGGTATATTGGATGGTAGGTGAAACTTTTGAATTTGTATTCTTCTTTTGTGTTTTTCATTGTGGAAACTTCCACACTGAAAAATCATGAAATAAATCTGGGAATTAAACTGCTGAAATATCTTCATAACCCACTGGAGTTATCCACTTGGGAAAAAATGTTCATATTAAAAAATAGAGAAAATCTAATGAATTTCGACTTTCCTCCTATGGATGAACTCAGCAACTTCCTACTTCAACCAACAGAGGCCCCACAGGAACTCCTTTTGTCCAGCCATTGTTTCGAGTAATGGCAGTTCAGCAAGTAACTGAAGATGGGAGAGATTCTCCAGAAACGTGTCTTACTTTTGTGTAAGTGAATGGAGTTTAATATAAAAAATGAATACCTAAATTTAGTTATATTGCCACTTCATTGTCAACAGCTTCATAAGTACAATATTTAAGTAAGAGAAACCTCAAGAGTGTGTAGTTAAACTCACTCATACAATAATTTAATAAATATCAATGCATTTTGTACCATAGATTAGTGGGTCATGAATAGTGGTTTAAGTAACTCAAGAGTACATTCAGTAGTTGTAGTATTTTATACATTTTTTCCCTTGCTTTCCAATATAAGTTTTTTAGCATTTTCTAACAGTTGTTTCCCAGATAAAGCATTGTTCTTAAAGAGGTTACACACTTCTTGTACAACCTTGATGGTGTTCCTTACATCAAGCACATAAACAATGAGAAAACAACAAGTGCAGCCAATGAAAGGCACAATGCACACAGATGCATCTTAAAGATGGTTGCTTTATTCTTGATTGCGCACTACTTATTTTCCCTCCCATCATACATCTGCATAATTAGGTGACCCAGGCCTGATTCAAAGTCGTCTCACAGACAACTTCACCATTCAAATCATATCTTTAAAGAAACTGAAGAAGTTCTCTCTCAAGGTACCTTTACGAATTTATCAAACACACAATGAAAATTGTTCTATCCACCAATATCTCAAGTTTCATATTCTGAAATTGCATAACGTTTGCTACAGTTCACTTGAACCAAGATTTCATACTAAATGATTTTTCCCCATCATCCACACTCTCTGAAAGTGCAGTTTTCTTTTCCCATAATACTGTAAAGTGCAAGTTAAAACAGTTTTTCTTTGTTTTTTCTGTAGATGTGGAGCTGCTATGTTACAAGATAATAATAAAAATCATCACAAAGCCATTCTAGGTATCAATCCCAATAAACCTTTATTAATTAATATCCTTACATGAATTTACACTAGAATTATCTTTTTAATAATCTTAACCATTGGATTATACCATGAGGATTTTGTGACCTTTGACTGAAGACATAGTTTTAAAGTTCACCAATACTCTGAAAAATAAACATTCAAAAAAAATGTTTTACACCTACTTGTCAATGAACACTGCTTAACTACATGTTTCTCTGTTACTATAAATACATCACCAATACTGACAAACTTCAAGTAGATAACCCATATCCCTATCAGCTACAGCATATCCTACGTTTTCGCATATAATCATGTTCAACTCTATCAATAGTCACATTTTTAAATTCCAAAAGGGAACAAGCCCAACCTTTTGCTACATCTTTGTTGATTGACTGAATGAGACATATATTTAAATTGATTGTTTTCTTATCATTGCACAAGGCAGACCATATCTCTAGCAAGATTAATCATTGATTTTCTCTTACAAGTCATAATTTGGATTAGACTGGGTTGCCAGCGACAAAGGGATATATATCACTGGACTTGACATACTAATCAGCATATGAATTAGTTAGCTTTTTTTCCATTATACATACGCCCACTAAATTGACTGCCTTATGCCACTATCAATTAAAATGTTCAACTTTAAAATAATACTAATCAATGATGATCTATGTGTAATTTTTCTTCTGAAGATTATCTCAATAAACCCAAAAGACTCACCTCCCATGGTTTTTTCACATACTTTCTTCTACAATTCCATAAAAAATGTGAGATACTTTATAGGCCTATTGGCAATATCTTCTTGCATTTCAGATATACGTGATTGACAGTGCTGATAGAAAGAGACTAGAAGAATCAGGTCATGAACTAGAGGAACTTCTAATGGAAGAGAAATTGGTAAATGTTCCACTCCTGGTTTATGCTAACAAACAGGACCTTCTACATGCAGCTCCTGCTTCAGAAATTGCAGAAGCTTTGGGACTACACACTATCAAAGATAGAGCTTGGCAGATACAGGCTTGTTCTGCTACTGCTGGGGAAGGAATAAAAGTAAGTTTAACATTTATTTCTAAATTGTAAGATCAATACATTGATTAATATAGTTTATGTACACCCTTTGGGGAAAAAATAGTCTTCCCAAGAACGCAAAAACATTAAATACTACTTGTTACAGCACACTGTTCACAACAAGGTATCGAATAAGGCTGTGTAGCCACTGCAGCTGTTGTGTTATATGGTATGCACTAAAGATATTACAAAACATAAATTTATGTATATGAATTGAATTTTATTTCTGATACATAAACATACAAAACTTTTTAACAAAATGAACACAAATATAAAAAAAATTAAATATTAACTAATATAATCGGTGCCTTTGGCAATTCCAGAAGGAACTAACTCCAATTTTATTCCAATTTGATTGACTCAGCCCCCCAGTTGCTGGTTCATCAGCAGCTACTCACTGAAATATCCAGGGGACCAGGCTCCGATCCTACCAAAGAACACACTACTACAAATAATTTATATAATCAATACAATATTAAATTACATTTCATGCAATACCTTCCTCCTTTTCCAATTATCCTTTCCATGTTTTCATTCATGTAAATTTACCTCTGTTAATAAACTTTTAAATTTCCCCATTTGCTCACCCTGACTTTATGGAGTTGCATTCCATCCATACCCCATTACAATTAACCCCAGGTATGAATTTTATAATTAATGTTATAACATTTCCTTCAGTATGTGTTCTATCTAAATGCGATATGCTGTATACACATTCCATGCACTTGCAAGAAGGACAGAAGATGACTTATGGGAACAAATTCAAGAAGCCTGGGATGTTGTAGCCTCTTGTCCATACTACTGTAGAAATCTGACATCATCTATACCCTGAAGAGTGAGGGCAGTTATACATGCTGAGGGTTCATACACGATATCAATTTGTGTTTACTATTATGTGTTTTCACTTTAGTAGATAACATTTTTGCTTCATATATTTGTTTAGCTATTTGTAAAGAATATGTTAGTTTGTGGTTACATTCTTGTGTGTGCATAGGTAATGTAATAAAACTCAAATGTTACCTCAAAATATAATATGATATAAGGCAACATAATTTTTTACACATACACTTATAAAACCAATAGTTAAAAAAAAAAGAAAAAAAAATGTGTGAGATTTGACCCCAGGAGCTTAAGCAGAAGAAAATGCCTTATAAACCACTTAGCCACTGTTAATCTACCCTAACTTTCTATTTCAAAATGCTTATGATTGTAACCATTACGTTTACAAGCAAAACTCCCACTGCAGTGTGCAATCGCTGCATGTGCTTGTGAATACAGCTTTTACAGCATTGCTGAAGTTCTACAATTAACATGTAGAATCTGTTAATGACCTTTTTTTTGTTTTGCTTCATTTTTTGTTAAAGGGTATACATATAAATGGAAAATGAAGTAACAATGTAATCTTTGAAGAACACGTGTTTTAGGAAATATTGAAATATGTCATGGAATTTTCTTGTTGTTTAAAGAATGAAATGCTTAAGTGTGTTGAACATTTTAATCATTTTAGAATTTTAAACTTTCCCATGGGAAAGAAGTTTTAACTGGTTTAAAATAGGTTTTATATAAACAAATTGAAATACCTATTTGCATTACTATTTTATTTTATCAATTTTTGCTTCTTTAATTCTTGTTATTTTCAAGTTAAATTTTAATCAAGTTTAGAGTTTTTGAAAACGTGCATTATCTTGATTCCCATAATGATCATAAAAAGATCCTAGATAGGCTTGTAAGGACTCCATGTTCAAATTTGTAGACAGTAATTAAAGAAACTGCTGTTTATATTTTAGATCTAAAGAAATGACATGAAAATATTATAACTTACAATGACAAATATGTCACATTGCATTAACAATTTAAAATGTGTGAAATAGCAATTGAAGCTGCAAGAAGTATATTTAGAATGTAGAGGTAGATATGTCATTAAAAATTAAAATAGTAATTATATACACAAGTAAATGTGAGTGCATGCTTAGCTTAATGAATGCATATGACATTCCATACGTAGTAAACTATCAATGCTTAAAAGTGTGCGCCACTTCTGAGTAAATATAATAAAAAATATTATGAGAGTGGTCTAAAAAGTTCTCAGCCTCAACCATAGGTGGCTATGCAAATAGCAAGATATTTATAATAATTCAATTTGGAATTGAATGCAGTGAAAAACATATTAATAATTGCTTCTGAGTCGGATGTTTAAAAATGTTGATATCCCGGAAGCAGACAGTACTTTTATACAACTGAGTCAGTATTAAGTGACACTAAAACTTCACTAACTAATTAATTCTTCAGAACATGTTTCAAGAGCATTTGCTCTCATCTTCAGCTGGGGACTGAATGACTGACCGACCGAGTCAATCCCCAGCTGAAGATGAGAGTGAATGCTCTTGAAACATGTTCTGAAGAATTAACCCGTTAGTGAAGTTTTAGTGTCACCTAATACTGACTCAGTTGTATATGTAACAACTTCACTGTTTCTAACTTCTTTTAAGATTACAAGACAGTACTTTATTTAAATTTATCACTAGACTACCAGAATCAACTACCTACCTGCCCAATTCCTATAAATATGCAGCAGTCGTTCAACAGCTGATGATGTGAACAATAGTTCCATGAACGTTTTAAACACCCAACTCAGAAGAGATTATTAGCAAGATATTTTTTTTTGTTGGTAAGCATTTCAGTTGAAATGTAAAGTCATTGTTTAAAGTAATTTACTTCATATAGCTTTCTAAAGTAGATGTATTGTGAGTATTGCATAAAATTGAATATTGTGCAGTAATAAAGTTCTTTGTAAACAATTATTAACACCAAAGAAATTTATATCAAATTATAAAAGTTTAAGAGGAATCGTCTTCTTTTTCAAATATAAAAATGGATTGCTGAATTTAAACATGGCTATGCCAGTCAGATGACCCCCATGAAGCATGTTCAAAAAGTATAAGAGCAGCAGAGTTCATTAAACATGAACTTTTTAAATTATTTATTGAGTTATTTTATTTATTTGTGTATTTATTTATTAACAATTTAATGTTCCTCATAGCAACAAAGGTCTAAAGAGATAATGAATCAACATTAAATGAAATCATCTGTGCGTAAATGAGTTTATAACTCTCAACACAAAATTACCCAACATTTTTCAGGATAAGGAAAAAAACTGGAGAAAAGCCTTATTCAGTAACTGATCTTACAGTATTCAAACCTGGGACCTCTGGATTTGTAAGCAAACACGCTGATCACAAGACTATGCAGGCAGTATGGTATTAGAATACTGGCAAATCAAAGTGAATGAATTTGCTGGGATGTAGCCATTTTAAGGAAAGATGTAGGTTACACTTTACATGAAGAATTGCATATGAAAAAGCTTTGCATAATGTGAATGCCTAGACTTGCCAACAGCAAATCTCAAAAACACAATTGTATGACAATATTGCAGTAGTATTTGGAGGAGCATTTTAACAGCAATCAAATTAATTTTGGGCATCTACTTATAACTGTGGATACAACTTGAATTCACCATCATACACTAGCATCAAACCTCAGGCAAAATAGTGTACAGAAGCCAGTTGTCCAGCTCCAAAAAGATAAATTTTGTTCCATATACAGAAAAGATTATGAATTTAAGTTTAAAGAAATAAACTACATAAACAAAATGTTATCATCATGCAACTGCTTCATATAAGTAAAGTGAATGAAAATTTTTCATGAAATATAAACTGAAAGGAAAATTGTCCCAATAATTACATTTAAACCATGGAAACCATATCAGTCTTTTCAGACACTAAAGAAATTTTACTGATTAATTAGTAAAGTAAGAATAGTAAAACTATAACTGGAGAGTTCTATCCCAATCTTTTAAATGAATTAGTTTAAAAAATGTTTGAGAAAAGACTGGGTTTGCAAAAGGAAAAAAAAAAAAATTCATCAAGACAATATACCCCTTCACAAAAGTGTTTTATAGATGGGAATATTCAGAGAGTATGAATTGTTGAAGCATCCACACTATTCCCAGTATTTGGTTCCCTCTGACTTCCATCAGTTCCCAATGCCCATACTTTTCATTGCAGTGAGTGTTTTTCTTCAAATCAAGAGAGCTGTAGAGTATTTTACAGATGTTCCAGAAAACCATTTTAGAGATTGGATAATGTAGTTTACCTTAAGGGAAATTATGTTGGAAAATGTTTTAGGTAAAAACTTGCTTTTTAAATCACCCACATATTTGAACATGCTCTCCGATGAAATTATCCAAAAACTTCATTCGCATGTTTTTAATACAGGAAGTGCTCTCAATAGGTCAGAACTAACAGTACTTTATTACATAAGCCTTACAATTAAAGCAAGATACAGTAGTAGGGATAAAAGGAAGGTGAAACCAAATGCAAAAACCATAAATATGTGACAAAAAACAAATATTACCAAGTTACAGATCTTCAAAACAGTTTGCTGCATTTTTCTCCTTCACAAACAGAAACATGTCATATATTTAACAATGTTTTAACACCCATTTTTACTACTGAGGCATCACAGCTGGTGAACATGATGATGTATGAAATGTTAAGAAAGAAATTATATTGAGAAGGAAGCATTCCAGTCCTAAGTTTAATGACTACTTCCCTTGCATTTGCCATTGATGAGGATGATCTTTGCGGGGAATGAATCCCAGACTTCCCTTTCACGAGTTCATATTATAAGGACCTCAGCCATCCATGTTGATAATATTGGTTTGTGATTTACACATGTGTTCTTTGAATGAGAGGAGATGAAGCATAGGAAGTTTGACATAATAAAAGTATAATTAAGATCATTATGTGATAGAATCAAACTACACATTCTTTTTGTTCACTTTTTTATAATATGTAGTACTAGTTTCGTGAACCATTGTTTGCATCCTCACCTAACTGTCGACTGCTGGATAATTCGTTTTGCTGTGGTAATGTCTATTCTGCTCTGATGGAGGTGTGATAAACTTAAAATTTATGTTTTCATCCCCAGAAGTGTTGAAGTTCATTAAACTGTCTCTGTATTTCTAAATCTAGATTTTTTTCCCATGTTGCTAATTCTGCATGTCCTTGTACTGATTTTAATAATTTTGCTTTATTCATTATGTTGTGGTTTTCTGTCCAGAAATGAGGTGCTATTGCTGATTTCTCCATATGCTTGTATTTTATGTTCCTGAAATGTTCTTTTACCATGTACCATGTTTCTCTCTGTTTTTCCAATGAAGATTTTTTTCACATTCTACACAACTTATTTTGTAAATAACCTGCTTTTTTTTGAAAGTGGAATACTCTCACTAACATTGTCTTCAGGAGATTTTTAACATCAAATCTGTTTGCAGGTGTCAAATTGATATTAAAATCTTTTACTTTTTTTGTAGCCCATGGATGATATGAGAATTTTTTCAAAATTAGCTTATCTTTTCCTGCTGAAAGTGTTATGGTATCTTTAATAAGTTTTTGCCTCATGAATTTCTGTACTTTTTTATGTACCAGTTCTTTTTTAAAACCATTTTTAATTGCTGTTCTTTCTATTTGTTTGAATTCTCTAAAATATTTTTCTTTACTAATTAGTTAACTAGCCTTTGTGTTTAACTGTTGATCACTGTATGTTTATGTGTTTTGGGGTTAAAATCATCAGCTTTAATATGATTGTCTACATGCATATTCTATCTGTATATTCCAAATTTCAGGTTTCCTTGATGCTTCATTATTTTAATATCCAAAAATGGCAACATGTTTTCTGTGTTGTACGTTAATATGTTTTTATCTTATATATTCACAGGTTTTATGGACCATCAATGAGTTTTTTTGTTAACCATGGCAAATGTATCATCAACATATCTGTACCAAATTTTAAATATGTATGGGAATGCTGAGTTAATGTGCATTTTAAAACTGTTCATGAAGAGATTAGCTAGAAATAGAGAAATACAACTGGCAGCCCCTTATCTCCATTTCTAGCTAATCTCTTAATGAGCAGATTTGAAACACACATCAATGCAGCATTTCCATACATATTTAAAATTTGGTACAGATATGTTAACAATGTATTTACCATAGTTAACAAAAAAACTCATTGATAGTGCTGTAAAATGTCTGAATTACAAGATAAAAGCATCATTAATGTATGACAAAACATGTTACCATTTTTGGACATTAAAATAATGAAGCATCAAAGAAACATGGAATTTGGACTATACAGAAAGAATACACCTGCAGACATCATATCAAAGCTGACAGTTTAACCCCAAAACACACAAACATGCATGCACTGGCCTAGGTGGCTGAGGTCCTTAAGATGCGGACTCGTGAGCGGGAGATATGGGGTTTGAACATGCCAGTACCATTCCCTTACTGAGGTTTTTTCCAAGTTTTCCTCAATCCTTATAAATGGCAAATGCCGGGGAGGTACCCTAAACTTAGGCCTGGAACGTTTCCTTACTTAAAACAAATCCTTTCCCAATTTATCATTTCATCTCATGTATCGTCAGTATCCATCACCTGTGGTGCCTCAGTATAAAAACAGGTGTTAAACACCATTAAAAAAACACACACACAAACATGCGGTGATCAGCAGCTTAACACAGGCTAGTTAACCTACAAATTAGCAAAGAAGAATATTTTAAAGAATAGGAACAAATAGAAAGAACAGAATTAAAAATGATTTTAAAAATGAACTAGTACTCAAAAAAGTACAGAAATTCAAAAGGCAAAAACTTATTAAAGAAACCATATCACTTTAAGCAAGAAAAGATAAGCTAATTTATAAAAAAAAAACATTCATGGGCTATGAAAAAATTTCAAAATATTCTAAAAGATTTTAATATCAGATAGGCACCTGTAAACAGATTTAATGATAAAAAATTCCTGATAGGCAATGTTAATAACAATATTCCACCAAAAAAAAGCAGGTATTTATTAAATAAGTTGTGCAGAATGTGAAAATACCTTCATTGGAAAAACAAAGAGAAATGTAGGCACACTGTTTAAATAACATTTCAGAAATATAAAATACAAGCATATGGAGAAATCAGCAGTCTCTTTCCTGGACAGAAAACCACAACATAGTGAATAAAGCAAAATTATGAAAATCAGTACAAGGATCTACAAAATTAGCAACATGGGAGAAAATCTAAATTTAGAAATACAGAGACAGTTCAATGAACTTCGACACTCCTGGGGATGAAAACATAAACTTTAAGTTCATTACAACTCCACGAGAGCAGAATACACTTATTATGGCATAAGGAATTATCCAGCAGTGACAGGTGAGGATACTCATGAAACTAGACTCATACTCATGAAACATATTATAAATAAGTAACTGGAGCAATAAAAGTGTAGCTTGACTCAATTATATTATTAGCTTCACTGTAAAAGTTCCAATTAACATTTTTGGTTAAAAATATATCTATTTGTGCTCTTCAGTTATCACATTTGAACATTATGTTATGCTTCAGAAAAAAAGTTAGTATAGTGATAAAAGTAATAAAATCACTCAAGAGTTGGAAATAGTGACTAGTATAATATATAACAATAAATGTACACTCACATTCTGCATAATTAATTATTGAGGCAGGAGCAACACAGTATTTGACAGGATTACTACCATATGCCTTTGCCACAACTACTATTTATTTTTGCATTTCTAAACACCAACAGGACTACGGCCTGGGCAGAAATGGAGATAGTTCAATGCAAGAAAGCATATCCTTTAGGCTCAACAAACTCTTTTAAAACTAATTTGATTAAATAAGTATGTGTGTGTGTGTGTGTGTGTGTGTGTGAGAGAGAGAGAGAGAGAGAGAGAGAGAGAGAGAGAGACTAAAATAAGAACTAGAGCAATAAAAATTGATGAAACACTTAAATAGCTAAAATAACAAAAACTAAAGGAGCAGATAAAATAATACTGCAAATATGTATTTCAATATTTGAAGTAAACAGTGCAATGTATGCAGATGATGTAGTTATATGGTCAGCTGAAAAAAATGATAAGAATGTATATATCAGACTAGAAGAAAAAATAAAAAATGTCTTAAATAAACTAGCAAGCTGGGCAAAATTAAATAATATGACCATTAATGCAGCCAAAACTAAATATCAAGTCTACGCTATGAAACACTTTGATGAAAGGGAAAAAAACTTAAAACTTGAAATTAACGGAAGTTAAATAGAATATGCAGAAGAAATAAAATATTTAGGAATAGCACTGGACAGGAAATTAAAAATGAAAGACCATGTAAAATTTTTAAAGCCATTAAACGAAGTAACATATTGAAAAGATTAGCTGGATCTAAATGGGGCAGCTCAATGGAAATTTTAAATAAAACATATAATAGATATATAAAACCAGTACTAAAACATGGATGTGAGCTACTATTAACAGCAACAGAAGAAAAAATTAATAAGATTGAGAAATGCCAAAATCAATGTTTAAGACTGATAACAGGTGCCGCAAAAACCACCAATAAATGCACTTCTGGCCGGAATGAATAATAATCCAATGAAAATCAGCATTAAAACACAAGCGGCACAATTATACATAAAATTAAAAACAAACCCAAGTAAACATCAATGGTTTCATCAACTACCCAAAAAATACAAACTAAAAACACAGATCACAAATAAAGCTTACTTAGAGAAGAATTACAATTATTTAAACCTGGCAGAGAAGAACATCCTATATGCCTCAAGAACTAATCCAATGGATTATATTAAGATAGTAACAGATAAAAAACTGACAGAACAATTAAATAAACAAGAAGACTCAACAGAGGTATGCAGAACTATAGCACTTCATTTACACAACCAATTCCCCGAAACAGAGTGGCTTAGAATTTACACAGATGGATCTGCAGACAAACAGAGAAATAATGTTGGAGGTGGTATATATTGTAAATATTTCTCGCATTATTTCACACTGCCTAGACAATCCACAAGTTATGAGGGTGAAATGGTGGCAATACAATGAGCATAGGAACAGATATACCATAGGACTGATATAAAAGAAAATAAAGTAGTGATTCTTACAGATTCAGCATCAGCTAAACAAGCTGTAGAACGATATGATAGTTCATATGAATCTTACAATGTAAGGGACGTGAGATCTTATTATAGATTACTCCAAACAAAATTTCTACAAATAATACTACTGTGGATACCAGCACATGTGGGAGTGATAGGTAATGAGAATGCAGACTTTCTGGCCAAAAAGGGGGCAGTGCTATATTCATAACCAATAAAGTCCTGTGGATTAAATGTAAAATTAAAAAATATCAAAACGACCATAGAACAAAAATATCAACATGATATTCAAGTGGAAATATCTAATAAAAAATTATTCTAATATAAAAGAAACAGTACAAAAAATAAAAAATCTGAAGGAAGCAGTTGCTCATTTTAGACTGGCTGCTGGACATGATTGTCTGGCGGAACATCAACACAGATTTGGTTTTATGAATGATAGCACATGTAAGATCTGCAATACTGACAAGATTCTAAACGGAAAACATCTATTGGAATGCACAGAACTGAGGAAAACTGCACCTGACGGGAAAATACACAAATTATATTGGCTGGCTAGGGAAAAATTGATAAATCAAAATTCTGCACATTAGATCAACAACATATTTCAAACAACTTGTGTTCTTTTTCAAAGGTTAATTGTTATAAGAGTTACTTTCATTTATATGTACACCCTTTGACAAAAGAGGATGACATCTGAAGTAGTATGTAGTAGGATCCCATTTAAATTTTAAATTTGAAAATGGCAACTGCACAATAAGAGATTTTCTGATTTTGTGTTTTCTTTTTTTAAATTTTCTCTAAAAGGATGATCCTTAAGAGTAGGGAAAAAAAGATTCTCCTTAAAAACTGAACAAGAAAGATTTGATTTGATTTGATTTGATTTGACTGAATTTTAGAATATTTTTCTAAAGAATTTGTCTATTGTAAATCTTATCATCTTGAATAAAAGATGGCCTTAAGTAATGAGGGGAAGAGGCTTTTATGTTGATAAAATTATAAATGTGAAATTAAACAGTATGATAAAACTTGGTGCTGCAAGTATAAAACAATTGTAATTTAGGAACTGGTATTGATAGATAAAGGAAAAGTTTCAGATTTAATTCTTTCCTCATTAAAAAGTAAGAGAAATACTCTACACTTATATTGGTGATGACATTTCAGAAGTGCAATGTGTAGTCCCATTTATGACTTTTTTTGTTGTTAATATTTCTTTGATTTTTGATCTATTTCTGGGGGGAAGGTGATTATGTTATTCACAGCATTTGTTTAAACTGCATAGTCATATATTCCTTTTGTTACTTTTACATAGCTACTAAATATGTTCATTATTATTTACAGGATGGCATGGAGTGGGTATGTAAAAATATTAAGAAAAAGTAGTTCCAGTTTCAAGAGAGAGGAATCCTTCAAAGTGCTTGCCACAAAAGCACTTCACCATTGGGGTGGTTGTGTGAAAATTTTGTTGATCATGTCACAGAATTTTAAAATGTTTATTTTAACAATGAAATAATTTATAAACGTAGCACTTTTTTGTGTGCAGTCACTCTTTTATCTGTTAATATGTTCCTGTTGCTTTTGCTTCAGGTGAGTCAGGTGAAATGCACAAATATGTGGTGTTTTAAATATATTTTAAATATAATGGAGTCTTTAGCAGTATGAATTAATTTATATTAGAGTTAATATTAAATTAATATTTTACACTAAAATTGAATTGAACAGATTTTCTTAGTAAAGTAGAATGTTTTGTAGTTTATTAACAGATTTACATACTGCAAATTATTATTAACAATTTTTGGTTCAAATAGCGAGTTGACATGCTGCAGTAAAATAGTAATTTAATAATAGTATATTGATCTCTTTTGGAACTTGTTTATATATCTTATTGTGTGATTTTTATCATATCTCATAAAATTTTATTTACATCTCATTTGTAATTCAGTGCCTCCTTGGCTGTCTGCTTAAATGAACAAAGTGGAGTGAACACAGATAGTTCGGTTAGTTCTTTTAATAGATATGGTAATATTCTATATAGCTCCTAGAAAAGAAAAAATGCCTATTTCCTGATGGAAGCATTGGTGAATTTAAATATTTGCTATTTCAATGGACAGAGAAAATGAGCTGTCCCTGTTTCTCCTGCTGCATTAAAACCAAAAATATATAAAGGCAGCTTTTAATATATGCTGAGGAAGCATTTCTGGATAAACCAGCAGAGCTGGAATTGAAACTACTTAATAATGTAAATCATTGGGAGGTCAAATCACATATAGTCTGGGCACTCAAATATTTAACATAATATGAATTACATTCAAAGCATATAATAAATATAATTAATGAAATATAAAAATAAACTATGCACTTACAACTGGCAGAAGAATAATAAACTAGTATTAATTGAGATCATTAGAATAGAATCCGCATATGTATCAACAACCCATTTTTGTGTCCTTTTTTTATCATAGCATGTACATTAAGCTTTACTCTTTCATTCTTGTGACTTTATTTAATTCATTAACCTTGATAATGAACAAAGTTTCCACCAAAATCACACCCATTATAATAAAAGCAATTAAAATTAACCATTAAGGCAATGAAGCAATTAAAGTATACAAAAGCAAATAAATTCCAGCTTGTAAATGCTCTGGTTGATATCCTAACCCAAAAATTTAAATAAGAATGTATGAATAGATGAAAAAGCCAAATCAAAAAACATGCATATGAGGAAAACATTATGATAATTGATTAAAAGCATTTATGATATGTAGACCTAAACACATTTATTGCTCCACTTGTTGTAAAGTATGGTACTGGTTTTGAAGACCTTTGTCTTCATCCTCGGCCATGGGACAATTTTCCAATGATTTTAAGCATATAACTAGTTTCATTGTGATAGTTCCATATATTTTTTAAAAGAAGTTTTAAAATTTTGCTTAAAATACTGTGAAAATTATTTTTCTCAAAGCTAAATAATGGCATATATGCTCTTTCTATTCTAGAGACCTCAGTTCTCTGGTGAATTTCAGATGAGGATTGTCAGATTTCTTTAAAAACTGTTGCATTTTCTTCCTTGTTTCTTTCAAAATGTTCATGAATTAATTTCTTGGTGTTCCTCTTCATTGTAATCATTCTTCTACCAAAGTATGGTAACAGGTGCAGAGCCTTGTCATGATATTAATTTCTTTCCTTACATTAACAAATATTTATGTAATTGCAAATAGGATTATGTTCATAAGTTTTATTAGATATCAGTAGGTAATTTAATCATAATTTCATATATGTTGCTCCCTTTTTAATCACAGTATTTAAAATTGATATTATTCTGATTTGATGCAAACTAAATTAAGTGCAAATGAAAGGCTTACCTTTGCTTTTAAAGTTTTAGTATGTTTCAACATATGCAATATTGTAACTGAAATTTGAAATATATCTTCTTCTTGAAAGGTAGATTTAGGCGTATCAGTTGAAATGTGATATTGCGCTTTATGTACATAACAGCAAGATTACTCGGTTGATTGAAGTTTGCCATAAATCTTTGATCCTGTAAGCAGCACGAGATTGTTCTACTGCACTTAAAATATTATGAATAATAATAAAATTATAATCAATGATAAACTTGGAAACACATACAAAGAAAACATAAATAATAGTTGTTCTGGAAAAAAAAAAAAACATATATTACAAATCTTTAAACTATCTCACTTGGATATATGCTTATTAATGTATGAAAAAAATATAAAATTATTTTGTAAGAAGATAATATTTTCTGCCAGCTGTATCTGCACAATCAAAATTTATTTCCTGCTCATCTCAAAAATATTAAAATACCTCCAGCCAGAATTGTTGTACAAGCCCTATTAATTTTCACAGCAGCAGCTTCATCCAGTGCTTGCAGAAAGTAATAATGGTTGTTTCTTTTAGAATATCCTCTTTAATTTGCTGATGACTTAAGGCAGATTCACGATTATGTCATTTCAACTTTGATGTTTAAAAACTGGGCAACTTCTCCCCCCATTCCCTATAAGTCAGAAGCACGTCCTTTCGCAATGTTCTACATCAGCTGCATGAAACCCGTTCCCTATTGTACAAGGCTGCATAAACCCGAATCTAATTGAAGCAGAAATTTTAGAGATAGCCATTGATGAAATAATATTCCAGACCCCGTTTAGTCATTGAAAATAATTTATTATTGGTTTAAAAGTATTGTAAAAACAAGGTCATTTGAACTCCACAGAATACAAACAAATTTTATTTAGAAACTCATTTTACAAAATAATCAAATTAATAGTACTTAAATATATTTGGAATATCTTTTAAAATAAAATTTAAATGCTCTATCTCCAAAATAGTGTTTATTGTGTTCATGTACATCTCAAATAGGTATTTATAGGTATAATAAAACCAATATAGAAACTCTGGAATGGATTTATTAAGTTACCTCTATTATTAAAAGCAAGAGTCATCATTTTCCTTGCTAATTTGTAAGTTTGACCAATTCGCTTCTTCTGCTAGAAATGATTTAAACTTGGAATAGATAAGCGGCTTATATATACAATAGTACAAGAAAATTATATGAAATCATTATTTAAATTTATTGATTCAGTTCCATTTATATATTATGTTCCATATGTTCAGCACTTATTTATTTTGCTTAATGAAAGCACTACCCTTGCTGGGTTGTCCTAAACCGTGATCCAATGAGTGTGTCAAAAAAATGTGCCACTAGTGAAAGTATTTGTAGTACAGAATGTAATATGTAGCAAACTGATTGCTGAAGAGTATGAAAGAAAATTAAGGTGCAAATTTAAAAAGAAAATACATTTTTTTATAGTAAATGTATTGTGTAATTAAGGTTCGTGCTGTTAAAGGGTTTTTATATATTTACCAAATTATTAGAGCACATTGTTGCTCTGCTTCAGATTTTTAGAAAAATCTGTCATCCTGCATTGCAGTATGGTTATTAACCAAAGTTATTGAACTGTGCTGTGGTTAACATTCTAGTCTCCGTCCATGATATAGTGCCTCTTTGTTTAAAATGCAATGAAGACCTGCTTAGTATTAATGTCCTGCTAACATTTTATGCACTATTGAAAACTGGAAATGAAAATGTGTACTGCTTTGTTTGTGTGTGACGGATAGTTTATATTATAATTTATAAATATTTATATTTGCTTTTTGTGGACATTCATACAAATGAAGGAATGTAGTTTTTAAATTTAAAATGTGTTTATATTATTTTATTTATTTATTTATTTATTTATTCCATTTTATGGGTAGTATGTACTATTAATATGATTTTGTTTATGGCCAATATTGAACTGCTATAAAAGAAAGCAGTTTGTTAAACATAATAAAGATATGTCATGTACAAAATGCAAAGCTTCCTTTTAAACCTAGTATCCATTCACCTTATTGAACCTATGTGAAAAAATAGTCAGTGCTAATGTGTAAGCAGTGCAGAGAGAGTTCTGCATCTGCATGACCAATACTAGTTTTATATCATTTAGAGCACAAACATAATTCATGGTTAAGGGAATTTAAAGTCATAAAGAGAGCTGCTGTGACCCCAACATATTATATACAGTATAAATACATAACATAGCAATCTCCATCAAGGATCCATAAAATGTTCATTACAAATGCTGTGCAACCGAGCACAAACAAGAATAGTAATAATAAAATAGAGCATCTGCTTTCTGGATAGTCAGCGTTAATCAGTGAAAAGTCCCTGAGGGAAACATATTTTATGCTTCAGGTTATGGTAGCATGTGCACAGACATATTTCAGATTTACAAAAAAAGTAAATCCAGATATGCCCTTTGACAAAAAAATTAGTCATTCCCAGATTCTGTTTGTCAGTCAGAGAACTTTGGGGATGTTGTAAAGCTGTATTCATAATGTGCATGCAGCAACTGGAACATTGCAGTGGATCCTTTGGCTGTAAACATAATGGTTACCATCTAAGCATTTGGAAAGATAACATTAGAATAAGAGTAGCAGTGACTGAGCGGTTTAGAAAGCATTGTTCTTCTGCATAAGCTCCTGGGTTCAAAACCCACAACATTATTGTTTTATTTTTTATTTATGGTTTTATAGCTGTATATGCACAACATCATATTACCTTCATATATCATATTTTAACTTATCATTTAAGTTGTATGACATTATATGCACACAAAAATGTAATTACAAACTAATGCATTCTTTGCAAATAAGTAAATAAATACTTGAAAAGAAGCATTTATTTTCTAAAGTGAAAAAATATTAATTTGTGTTTACAAAATTAATATTGGGTATATGAACCCTCATCATGTATAAATATCCTGAATCTTTGGGGCATAGATGATATCAGCTTTCTATAGTAGTGTGGATGAGAGGCTACAACATCCCAGACTTCTTGAATTTGTGCCCATATGCCATCTTTTGTCCTTTGTGCATGTCTGGGAATTGAAGTGCGGCATATTGCATTTAGATAGAACAAATACTTAAGGAAATGTAATAAATATGTTAACATTAAAGCTTGCTGTATATGGAAAACAATATTACGAAACTAATTTGTCATAATAAGTTACAAATATATATTTAAAAAAAAGTGCTTCATGCTGGGAGGTCAACCTGTGCTCTTAACCATTGCATCCCTGCACCCTGCTACAGAGCTAATGGAACACACACTATTCAGCATCTTTAGTGCATGCCATTTAAAGTAAATGCTACACAGCTTTGCTGGATACCTTGGGAACCATGAGCTGTAACAAGTAGGACTAAGAAGAATTGTGCATTCAAGAGATTAATTTTTTTTGACAAAGGGAGTGCATCATATACTTTTAGTTGAAAAAGAAAATTGAATAAATTTCTTCTTCGTGGGATTTTGATATTAACTTTAAGATGCATCCCTTAAATTATATTACATGTAGAAGTCCTAAATCAATGGGGTTGTTTATTTAATCTCTAATAATTTCTATATTGATTATCTCAATTTTGAAGGTGTGCATTGCCTATGTGGCATGTTTCAATGCATCTCTAAATAAAATGATACATAGGTGTCAAAAGCATATACTGATATAGCTTTCAGATCAAGTTTGCATTTGTTACTGAATAGTGTTTTCTTAAGGATTGCCTCTGAAGAATATCTTTTGGAAGAATTCGTATATCATTTACTGTCTTTAGAAAACGTCTTGCAAATTTCACTGGATAGCCCCAATATTAAACTTGGCTAAAAATTATTCAATTATTAAAAATATTATCAAATATGCCTATCATTCATAAATGATATTCTGTGAATCTTGCCAGTTCTGCTATGACTTTACACTGATCTTTTCAAGAACCCACACTGCAGAAGCACTATGACTCACTAGTAGCCAGCAATCAACTGGGTCATTTCATCATCATGGAAATCCAGCTCAGTGTTTATTATACAAGATTAGCCCTTAAACAGGCTACACTTGAAACCATGGTGTTTGGTTTCTCTCTTGTCACATAGATGTGTCAATAAATAAAAAACAAAGCAGGTGTCCAAATACCTTTGACCAGCAGTGTAGGTATATACTTGAAGCATAGCATAATGTCACTAACAGAGACTGGTGGCAAATGCAAATAAGGGGGAGCCTAGGCTACATTCCCCAAGGAAAAAAAGCAAATATAAGAGGCAGGCATGGATAGGTTCTTTGTAGTCAAGTTCATGACATGGTTTGCCCCTTGCACAATTATTTTGAGAGGGAGAGGGTAAATGGTGGACCATTGATAAATGTCAATAAAGTACAACAGCAACCACATTGAATATATTAAGGTGCACTATAATAGAAAGTAAAGAAAAGAAATTATAAAGGAACTTGACGAGTGAGAAAAAGAGATGGGTGGGGGAAAAGAAGTAGTGCAAGGAGCTGAACCATCTTTAGAAAGACTGGAAACCCAGATATGCCGCTCAAATACAAGCTAAAAAGAATGGCTTAAAATGGGAGGACACAAATGCAAGTGAAATTCAGGCCTATTTAGGTATTTTGGTATATGTGAGGATGGTAGATTTATCTGAAACCAGAGATTACTTTTTCGGGGATTTTTGTGTGCGTCCAATTGTAAGACATGCGATGACCTTACTTCGCTTTCAATAGATATCACAATTCCTTCATCTGGACGATGAATCTGCAGAGCCAAATTTATGGGAAGATCCTTACGATTAACTTTATAAGGTACGGCATGCTTTAGACATAATCAGGAAATTTGCCGATGTCTATAACCAGGTCGCGAAATCTATTGATGAAGCGATAATAGGCTTCAAAGGTCGCTTCTTTCTAAAACAATATATGCCTGCTAATTGCTAAAACAACAAACTGAGGTATTGCAGATAGTAACAATGGATATTTATTAGACTGTAAAATCTACGTTCAGGAGCTAATGAACTTACTTTTGAACAGGAAAATATACGCGTGCCGCACAGCTCGTGCAGGTAAGAAAGACTGGCCGAAGAATTTTCAAAGCCGAAACAACTAAAACTGAAAAGGGGCGAATCCCGCAAATTGCAACATAAGGAAGTGATTGCAGCTGTCTGGCATGCTAATATCTACTTTCTTTTATCTACTAATTCTGATCCAAGAAGAGATGGGGAGGTAGAAAGGAGTGGCAGGGGAAACGAAAAAATATAAATATCCTGTCCTAAACGGAATAATAGTATACTAGTAATATGGCAAGAGTTGACATCGCGGACAAAGGAGAGAATATTATGTTGTCGGCCGGGTCTCAAAAAATGGTGGAAATACGTGGTTCGTTTCATAGTGAATGTTGCTATCGTTTAATAATATACGACATTTCAAACAGACCTGCTTTGACAGCTCATACCAACAGGCTTCTGAACTATAGGCAGAATTTACTGCAACAGCTGATCGCAGGCTCTACGTCACGTAAGCGCGCGGGATTTCAGCGTAGGCTACCTTCTCCTACCCCTGCACAACTGCTCTTCACACCCTCGTGAAAAACAAGGTCGTATGAAAACATGTGTTCAATGTAAATAAAGGAGAACACAATCAGATCGTGGCATACAGTCGCAGTACAAATGTAAACAGTATGACATTGCATTGTGTAGAAATGAATGCTTCCTTAGTTACCACTAGGACATGTAGGGGTGCACATTCAAAATTAACTTCAATGTATATAGGAAAGCATTAATAAACTTCAGTGTGTGTGTGTGTATGTGAATGGATATGGACATATTGTGCCTCTGAATAGTGTATATAAAATTTTGTGACCAACATCTATCTTCACTACAACGGCCGGGGTGTAAACTTTATAGGGGTGAGTACAAGGGCTTTTTTGCTGCAATTATTTAAATTATTTCAGCTATGTAGGGCATATTTTTAAACTGAGTTTTAATACCTTAAAGTGACGAAAGTCAATATTTTTAATCGTGTGAAATTAGAAAATCATGCCTCTGAAGAGGATGACAGTCTAGGCTGTAATCTGCTGAAATTCAATACAAATATTATTCAAAACACGCTAATTTAACCAGTTTAATGATAGTAAACTAAAATTTATTAAACATAGGTATATAAGTCACTTTTAGTTTAACATGTGTAGAAACAGCTCAAAATTTAAATGCCCACAAGCCTGCTTGGAGAACAAATAGCTAATATCATATGCGACGCAAAGGGTTAATAGGCCTCTCATAATCCATATCTGTTTTGTGGTTCCTCTTCTTACTGTGTGATGCTGAATGAAACTCGCACATCACATTTCTTTTATTATTTTTTGTTGCTTGTTTCGTAACTGATTCTTGAAAGGAGAACTTGTTAATATTTTTGATTGGTTAGGAAATGCCTATACAGGCTGATTGACATTCTCTGTGTTCAATGATGATTGTTTACTTAAAATATTTTTATTAATTTCGTGTTTCCTGTATAAAATGGCTTGTAAGACCTTAAGAGGTATGGGTTAGTTCCTGTTGGAGTGTATCTTCTTGGCAGATGGTGTATACACTGTTAACAAGTGCAAATGTGCAAGAGTATAATGGGAATTGGCTTTGAGCTAACAATCAGTATGGGTCACTTTACTGAATATTGTAAGACCAATTGATTCATCCTCCCAACATGATATTAGAACATCATAGAATGTTACATTCCATTTCTATCCTAATCTTGATGATTATTTACGTGAAGAAGGAACTGTAATTTATCCACACCATGTGACCATATAAAAAATATATCATACACATATCACAGACAACATTTAGGTTTTGAGTCATTGGGTGTTAGAACTTCTTGATCATAAACTGTCGTGAAATATCAGCAAGAAAGTGGCAAAGTAGAGCCAATGAGGCTGTACCTTCTATTTGTTTTTAGTTTTTCTTTGTAATTACACAATATGCTGCTAGGTTTGCCAGATCCAGAGGAAGGGAATTGTTTGTAAGCTCTTCTTGGACTAAAGAGAAGACTTTTTCTATAGGGATCTCGGTAAATAAGGAAATCGCATCAAAACTAACTAATGTCTCCTGGATCCATGATGATGGATTTAGTAGTATCAATGAAGTGTTAGAATTCCTTATGTGAGAATTGGAAGGAGTGAAACACTGTTTTAAAATGTCATTGAGATACTTAATTAACAGATGTGTAGGGGAACTAATTCTACAAACAACAGGACAAAGAGGAACTTAGGTTTGTGGATTTTAGCTAGGTCGTAATTAGTAGAAATTCTTGTTGAAAAAGGAATCAATTTCTTTTGAACATCTGGAAGAATAGATGACGAACTTAACAATTCTCTGTTTCATTTTACAGCTACTTTGAAGCAAACTTCTTTAGTTTTCTAACTTTGTACCAAACAATAAATGAAGAAGTTTAACCAGTTCAGCCACATAGAATAGAAGAAGATGCCTCCAAGAAATAGTGTTCAACATTTTGTCACAGCAATTGGACAAGGTAAAGATCTTATTGCTCTCCAAAAGATTAAACTTTATCACTTCCAAGAAAATCCCAGCAGAAAACATTATTTGTGAAGTAGAGTAGACCATTGGTCATCTCATTCTTTCCATCGCTGATAACATCAGATTAGACATGGTAAGGGTAATAAAGATTTGAGAAGAATGCCTGCTCTTGAACAGTTAAAAGAAAGAGAAGACATTATTTTAAAAGCTGACAGAGGCATTGCTACAGTAATTATGGATAAAACAGATAACACCAATAACATGGATAATTTGATAACATGTATTCTGAAATCAAATGAGATTCAGTCAATCATATTTTAAAATGAACCAGAGAATTGCTAAATTTGTCGTCCATCCTCCAGAGGTTCAAAAGAAATTGATTACTTTTTCAACAAGAATTTCTACTATTTATATCCTACCTAAAATTCACAAACATAATGTTCCTCTTTGTCCTATTGCTTGTAGTATTATTTCCCCTACACAACTGTTAACTAAGTATCTCAATGGCATTTTAAAGCAGTTTTTCACTCCTTTTAATTCTGACATAAGGAATTCTAAATGCTTTATTGATACCATTAAATCTATCGTCATAGATCCAGGAGACTTACTGGTGAATTTTGATGTCATTTCCTTATTTATCAAAATCTGTATAGAAGAAGTTAATTTGTTTGGTTTATTTATGAACTCTCTTTTTCACCTCAGATCATGAGTGTCCTGTTCAATTCAAGACATGAATAGGCTGATAAATTTTGCTCAGAGACCTCTTCCTTCAAGCTTCTGGTTCTTTTATGTGCCATAAATCTACTAAATGGGATCCATTGCTTTACTTCCTTCCTTCCAAAGGAAGCCATATTTAGGATTTTTACGTCTGAGAAAAAACTGTTTACCCTGGCAGGGATTGAACCTGCGATCTTTGGTCTACAAGGCAAATATGGTTATTACTAGACCACCAGGGCTGCCATACCTGTAGAAGAAGCTATCTCTTTAGTCAAAGAACAGCTTAAAAACAATTCCCTTCCTCTGGACCTGGCAGACCTAGCTCATTTTGTCAGCAAAAGAATTTTTGATATGACTACTTTCAAAGCAAAAGTTACAAACAAACGGAAGATACAACCTTTGACTCTTTCATGTAAAAACTGTTAAAATGTGATGTTTTATAAATTATGGTCTGTGGTCAGTGTGTCAGTCAAGTTTCACCAAAAAATGAATCATCTCTTTAATGTAAAATTCTTCTAAGTTCTACTCATTGCGAGTATACTGATGATATACAAGACATAAAATGTGAACCTTACATATGTTTTGTATCATCCTGATAGCAAAATGGGTTTTGTTTTGATATTTTCAATATGTTCTTTCCAGCTCAAGGTGTTATCAATAAATATGCCTAAAAATGTTGGGTATGACAAAATTGAATTACTTCACTATTTTGGTGGTTTTGGAAAGAGGCTGGTGTTGTTAGTATTAGTAATATTGAAACATATACCAAGGCATTTTTTCATATTAATTCTCAATTTATTTATATAGAGCCACTGTTTCAGTTCTTCCATAGCATGAGTAATGCAGATCTGCAAGTCAGAATAACTGTTTACTTTGAATTTGGCTTGTGTCATCAATAAATCATCAATTAATATGATTAGTTTCACCCTGCAAGTTCCCAATTTACATTTTAATAAATAAAATACTGTTTCAGTAGTTGTAATATAAAGTGGTAAATCATTTACATACATCAGAAATAATGAGGGCCCTAGGTTTGAACCAGAAGGTACTCCAAACAATTGTTTTTAAAGCTGATGTATTACATATCATAATAACTTGTTTTCTCTATGCAGGGTAGGATTTAAATCAAGTGTAACTGTAACTTACAGCGCTTACGTCATAAATTTCAAGTTTAGATAATAAAGTATCTACCAAATAAAATGCTTTACTTAGGTCAATGAATACAGCCACTGTTTTTCATTTTTTATCTATACTTTCTAGTTTCTTGAATGAGTTCAAAAAAGAAGATACCGCAATGCCCATTCCCATCATGCTCCTATACATAAAAAATTGGTCATCTCTACACTTTTTAGCCTAGTGTACACCATATTCCACAAAATATACTCCATTAGGAATTAACCCATACCTCTAAGGTCTTACAAGCCATTGGATACAGGAAACACAAAATTAATAACACTATTGGAAGTAAACAATCTTCAATGAACACAGAGAATGTCAATCATCCTGTGAAGACATTTCCTAACCAAGTAGCAGTTCTTCCTTACACACATAATAGAATTACCCACCCTGAAAAAGCATGGCATCTTTACTTATTTCCGGGCAATTAATGTATTGATAACATGCTTTGAAAAGTGAAAGATCCACCACCACCATTAGATTCTCCAGAATCCACAGCAACCACTGCTCCTATGTTAAAGTCTATATGGCCAACAAAACATAGTATTAACTGCAGAGTTAAGGAACATATATGGGCAGAGAAAACGCATAATTTTCAACAGAGAAAACAACAATTTTTAGCGGAACATACTCTTACAATCAAACATATTATATCATATGATCAGGCTAATAAAATTGCATCAGTAAACAAATACAAACCAAAATTAATTGCAGAAGTTGTGGAAATTTTTAACATGATAACAACTTCAATGTACATGACAGTATGAATATCAGTAACTTTTGGTTATCATTCTTCAAACAATCTCACAGACAAGTTTTCATTGATCCATCTGAAAACATGCAAAGGCCTGTTTACTTAAGGTCATAATACTCCAGCCCCCTTCCCTACTCCCATCTTCTGAACATTTCAATTTTCAACTAATAACTCCCCGAAGAAGAGGACTGCAAAGTTCTCTAAACGTTTGATGTTGTATTATGTTTCATGTGGTCAAGCAAAAAAATTTTACCATGAATAGAAGAAACTGCAGCCTTAGCTTACTTTTCCAACATTACATTCCATATTCATCATTCCCATTAAGTGGGGGCATGACTTCGATCGTTGCTCTATAGATGCTCCAGGTGCAGGCTCTGCAGACTCTGAGTATCCATGGTACTTCTGACATTACTAGAAGCAGCTGGGTTGAATTTATTCAAGCCCCTCCCATTGGGAGATTGTCTGGATGGGTTGCACTCAGCATGGTAGTGGTCCTGGATCTCACGGGTAAATGAATACCCATGGCGACAATGTGTCCCAGGGGAGTGCCTACGGCATGTACATTGGGGGCAAGGATTTCCTTGAATCACTGTTGTCATGGGGTGAGGTAGTGGCTACCTTAATGCTGGGGTGACTCACCTCTTAAAATTTGAGAAGGTCTATGCTAGATGTGACCTATCCACAAGTGAGAATCTGGTAGCTAAGTTCTTTTAGCTCGCTTGGGCGACAAGATTGTCTACAGCCAAAAGGCGGGTCGGAATAGACTCTAGGTGCCATCCCAATATAAAAAAACCACAGAGCTCCGTGAATCCCTTTGAACCTAAAGAAGGATTCCCAATGCACACTTACAAACAAAAAATTCATCGTTCAGTAAATTTCTTTTGGATCTGCTATAGTGTTCAGAATTCAAAATAGTAAAAGGAACAGCAGGAACATACTCTCTAGAAATTTGGTATCAGGAGAATTAGTAGTAGCATTTGAAGGCCCTGAAAACATGGCAGAGGTCAACGATGAATCCATTGAGTTCAAAATGGACCATGGATGGGGCAAATTCATTTTCAGTGAAGAGACTCTTATATGATGGCCATATGCCACATTTGTTAAAGCCTGATTACCAAACTTATAATTGTGCTCCTTTCAAAAACTATTTTAACAAGGCTAGACACATCATACTGATTTATTCTCCTACCTGGATGCTGCTTTTGGATTATGTCCACAGCTCTCTAAAACATATTTTTAAAAGGTTTAAAAATGTACACATCTTAACGATTACAGTTTATGTATCATATGAGGTGATACACATTGATTATCCCCTTAAATGAGCCATGTAAAGGGAATGCAAATTTAAATGAGCAGCATAGTTAATAAGTATTAGAAGCGGATGATGCTCAAAAGAAGGACTGACACATTCTAGAGAAAAGGTACACCATACATGAAAAATAACTTGAGTTTATCCATCCTGAATCACTGCACCATGCAACAATTCAAGGTGGACCATTGTCAAGCATTGTCTGTGTTATTCATATTCTTTTCCAAAATATGAAACTTGGGGGTAAAAAATTTTCAATAGGATTACAGCAGGAAATAATAGTGACCAGGTCTTTTTTCAGGACTGCTTATTAACTCCTGCTTGCCTCTTACCTTTTGTAGAAATTACTCTAGGTCTACTTGATGAATTTTTATGCCAGATTCACCCATATCTGTTATGTGTACGGGACAGTTAATAAAATTATGATTTTCATATATCTCTTCCAGATTATTAAAAATATGCAGGACCACAGTTATCTTAATCGTGAACACCTACTTAAGACTATTTAACTCTTGTGTTCTGAAAACCAGTTTTTGGTGTCTTGCCATGAAAGCTTCCACTCAAACACTGCTAGTTTTTTTTCATTCTTAAATGGTTTTGCGATATTATTTTTCACTGCTTGCAAGTAGATAAATTTTTACAATGATTTTTTGGTCAAGTGATCTAAATGTATTTGCTTCACACACACACTTTTTTTTCAGATGAGAATGCTATAAGTAAAGGTTAGTATTGTTGAACATCTACAATATACACATCCAACAGACTTTTCATTAGCTGACATGAAGCATAAATATATTCCATACTTCACTCTTTACTCCTTCCTTTTCACTAATTTATTTTCATTTGCAAAGATATTTGCTCATCCATTTTTCTCTACATTCTGTGATTATACGTACTAATACATGAAATAGTTGTGAATCTGAGGATTTAAATTGACTTGTTAATCTTAAGCATTCAGGAAAGATAAGAGTCTCGTGTTCCAGCTCGAAGTGCAATGTTCATTTCATTCACTAGAGTACCGTGCAAGGATGCAGCATGGTAACAGTTTTTCCTAGGCCTGGGCTGTTCAAACTGTTTTTGAGTCAGATAGAAGTGAACATGTTTTCATATATTGGGCTTGGAAGGGCCAGTTTTTATTTTGCCTATTTTGGTCTCTGTTGCCTATATTAAGATTTAAAACTTTATTTGCCTGTTTTGGATCATTATGGATTTTTCTGCAATTATTTGTGCATTTTAAAAAGCACATAAAGAATATCAATATATCAAAATGAAAAAAGATATAAAAATTAAATGACATGTTCACCTCACAAAAATAACTATTGAGTATCTTGTTACATATTTATTTCTTTTCAAGCACTCAAAAAAATTTTCCTCAATCCATTCACTTAAGCTCTTTAAATAGCAGAACCTTCATTATTGAAAGGAATGTAAGGTTACCTTGGGAATACAAATACTGGGAAATAGAGAGGATGAGGGAAGTACTGTAGTTTTGAATAGTCCTGGCATAGTATCAATCTGCTGCTAAACAATTCTAGGAAATTTGTGGTGCAGATAACTTCTCAACTGCATAAATGTAACAAACAATTGCAAGTTGGAAAGATGACAGCAGTACTGCTGTGCAATAAATTGTCCCTACAATATGTTCAGAATGGAAGTAAGAGAGATATTAACAAGGTTCTCTATAAGCATATTAATATAGAATGAACTCGACCAGAAACCATTGCGCATCTTTTGCTCATTTGCCATGACTATTCAAAACTACTTTACTTTTTCTTGTTCAACATTTCCATACGTGCATTGTGGGTGTATGTTTTATTGTTAACTGATGTGAGTTCTTTCAAAATTGCTTGTTTTAACAATGCTTCAATGACTTAAGTGGAAGGAGAAAGTTCTTTTTCCATGATGGAAAATGTTCTCTCTGACAAAAGCTTACAATGACAGTAATTTTTTGTTGTTGCTTGAAACCAAGAAAAGTGTGCATAAGTACTTTATTTATGTGATAAAAGCAATTATTATCTTAAATACCCATTTTCATTAATAATGAGTGGTGTTATTCTCTTGTTTCACTTTTAATAAATGACTATTTTAATTATATTACTTCCTTTTTTCATTATTTTAAGTGTCTTTTTGCCTGCCTATTTTAACCAAAATAAATACCTGAACTTCCGGGCTCTGGTCATAAGTAAGTAAAAAGAATGATAGGTTTTTGTTAAATTTATACAATATTTTATTTACCCTCTTGTGAATTATTAAACATGGGGAAAAGAACTACACAATTGTTCAATCATTGTCTGTTTCTTAAACAAGAGACATTACCTTAGAAATACATCTATACACATATCTGTGAGTGCATGTGCAAATAAGGACTTATCAAGTTTCTGACTATTGGGTAATGATCAAAACTGCTCTATCATACTTAAAGAATGAATTTTGAACCAGAGACAAACCATTATCAGTAAATGTTATGCATTGATAAACTCCATAACAAGATAGTAGGCAGAAATCTCTTCTTTTCTTCCTAACATAATTTTACTGCTGTTGGAATTATTTAAAACTTTATTATATGTAATACTGGCCCTTGGTTATAGTTCATCAAAACAATGGGTCATCTACTGTATACAAGAGAGAGTATGCGAATGTTTCATATAAATAATAGTCGCAAGACATTATTTTACTGTGATGACTATTAAATTCTATTGTATTTTGTCTACAGTGCATATTTTTTATTTAAAAATTTTGAAAAATCACATTGGCTTTAATCAGAGTAATGATATTATCTACTCTTGCTGAAATCTTTGCAGATTATAGCGGTTATGCCACATATCCTGTCCTTCTGAACCTTGTCATCATCTACTATCTAGTTTTGATCCATATCACAAATTGTTGAGATCAGCTATATTATTTTATTTCTCTTCACAGCTCACTATGGGCAAATTCTGTTGTAGCTTTAATGTCTTCTTCATCAAAGCTGCTGCAGTGAACTGAATATTTCTGCAACAGAAAGAATAAAATGTCTCAGAAGATATGCACAGCTAAACAATTTATAGAATGATGTTATAACAGATATAATACACATCCTAACAAGATGGAGCAAAGAAACTTGAAATGCCACAAATTTAGTTACACATAGCACCTACAGATTTCAGAGAGAAAGGTGGTTAGCTCATTGCCTCAAGTGCCATCTAAGGTAATTGTATGTAAAATGGCCCACAGTTTTCTTCCAGCATCCTCTTGTTTTAGTATGGAGTTTTTTAGCATACAGCAATTATCAATTTTGCAAATAGCTATGAAATTACCAATGAGGTTTATGGTTCTAACATATGAAATTGAAATGATTCAATGTCTAGCATAATGTGATATCACTATGTAGTTGCAGTTCTCAAATGAGTCCTGGAGCAAAATTTTACCATTAATACCTTAACATATCAAATGCAAAGCTGTAGATATTAAGATATTTCCTTCAGTGTAGACAAAATCTTTGAAAATGCCTCATTGAAGTTGAACTAGAAGATTATTGATTATGTTAATTAGCACCTTTTTTGAATATGTATTTTTTGCATTAAAGTTAGTTTTATGCATTTTTGTACTTTGTTCTTTTTGTATTCTGCCGTCTTAAAAATTATGCTTTCAAACCTATATTCTTTTTAATATCAATTCAACCATTTTATTGTAATAAATGCCACTGTTTTTTTGAAAGAAGATATCATCTGTTAAATATAACAAGATTGTATTTCTTGTCAATGATCAAAATTAACTTTATGCTACATTATTTATACCTGGCAATTATGGTCTTCTGTTGCTGCATTGTATAACTGCCAAAATGGTGTGCCTGTATAGTTTGGTAAAAACCATGATGCAGCGATACTGGAAATAAAGAGACAAAGATTAACATAATTTGCATTTTTTGAGTATACATATGGTACTGAACATGCCACATGCCTCTGATGTATTGGAATGCTGTTTACTTGGAATATATTTAATTAAGAGGCTCAAGTAAAGTAGCATCTTAACATGTACCAAAGAAAATATTATTTCAGCTACTGTTGCTGCTATTACCTCTTTTTTGATCTTGGACTCCCTGAATCTTACCCTACATTTAAGTTGCTTTGAATCATGCTTCTTCAATCACTTAATCCATTAAATTTTATGTACATCTGTTTTATCATCATCATGCTAAGGTAAGCTCTCTTCCACTGACCTCTAAATTTGTTAATCATGTCCCATGCAGTTTTGGACATATAAGTTAAGTTTAAAAGAATTTTAGAGTAGTAAGAATTTTTCAATTCATGCAATTTGCTAATACCAAGTATGACACGTTTTATAATCAAGGCAATAGTGATTCCATCCAATATATATATTAGTGGCAATTTGATCAATTATATATATATAAAAATTGACTACATTGTCATTAATCTATCTGGTGATGAAATAACTACATGTCTTAAATGACATTTCTGGTTATTATACTAGGTTTAAATTATTGGTAATGTTCACATTATTATAAATAGTAAGTGTAAAATCAAAGAATTAAGATAAGAAATCTGCTGAGACATGGAAGTATGTCATTAATGAAACCAATGCCCATAACAAGTGAGGATTTTTTTAAATATTAGTAGAGAAGCAGTAAGAATTAGAAATACAATTAAATAGAAATTAACAGTTTTGTAATCTCTGAAATTAAAATCCAATAATAAAACAGTATATAATCTCTTTGAAATCTGTAATATTTCTAATATTGTGCTAAAGATTTAACAAAAAATTCTGATCTACCTACTAAACTCAATATTGAACTTAGATCATATTTCTTTTTTATTTATCCTTCCACCAAAGATGTGATTCTTCAAATTGAAAATGAGTTATCCAATAAGAACTCAAGTGATTTGGATAACATAACATCACATCTAGGTAATTAAAAAAAATATTATGTTGTATTAACCAAACACCTTACAAATATGATAGTGATAGTTTAGAAATATTTTTGGAACATTTTCTAATAATTGATATGGTTAAACCTGGGGTTAAAAAGGGAGTAATAGCGACTGGGCATGTCGCACAACTCAGCACCAATAGATTTCAAAACAATGCACGTGTGATATAGTTTTTACATAAAAGCTTGTTATAATGTTAATCTCCACTTTAGGTAAATTATTTGAAAAATTAATTTTGATTCGGTTGGTGAAATTTCTAAATACTAACAATTACTACCCAACATGGTTTTTATAAAGCATATTATAATACATCTGCAGTCATTTCTTTTATTCATTTATTGCTGGAAAATTGAATATGATACATTAAAAATAATAACCCTAGTCTTTTATAAGTTCGGGTATAATCTATTTGAATTAAAATACTGCTGAAGTATTTGGGCACTAGAAACAATTGTATTTTTTTAAACTCATAACATTGTCATTCCAACAAAATCAGCATAGGTCATATACTCAACTTATCACTAGCAGATAGATCATTCATCCAATATACAGCAAGGGCCCAAGACAGATTTACAGAATCCCTCGTTTCATTTCCAACAGAAGATCTAATCTAAACTTAGGTATTCATTTTTTACACTAAACTCCATTCACTTACACAAAAGTAAGATGCGTTTCGGGAGAATCTCTCCCATCTTCCATTGCTCACTGAACCGCCGTTACTGGAATTGTTGGCTGGACAAACGGATGTTCCTGTGGTGGCCTCTGTTGGTTGAAGTAGGAAGTTGCTGAGTTCATCCATATGAGGAAACTCGAAATTCATTAGGTTTTCTCTATTTTTTAATATGAAAATTTTTCCCCAAGTACATAACTCCAATGGGTTGTGAAGATGTTTCAGCAGTTTGATTCCCAGTTTTATTTCATGGTTTTTGGTACAAAAGTGAGCTTCTACTGCTGATTTATCCACCTGTTTAAACCGAATATTCCTAAAATGTTCTTTCCTCCAAATTTCCAAATTTCTTTTTGTTTTGCTTTTGTAGCTCTGTTCACAATCTGCACATTTTATTTTGTAAATTCCTGATTTCTGTTCTGATGGTATGGAGTCTTTTACTGTGCAACCTAATAAATTCTTGATGTTGTATCTCTTCTTTGGGGCTAACATTATCCCATGTTCTTTGAAGATTTTCTTGAACTTGTTGTGGTAAATTAGATGGTAGGTGAAACTTTTGAATTTGTATTCTTCTTTTGTGTTTTTCAGTGTGGAAACTTCCCTTATCCCTTTTTGTCTTTTAGATTTATTGATAATTTTTATCACTGTGTCTTTGTTGAAACCATTGATTATAGCTGTCTTTATTATTTGTTTGTATTCTATTTTGTACTCTGCTTCTGTGAGTGGAATATTCATCAATCTGTGTGCCAAACTGTGTGAAAAACTGCATATTTATGTGGAATGGGGTTATAACTCTCATTCTTTATGTAGTTTTCTGTGTGTGTTTCTTTTTTAAAATATTAGTGATGTAAGTGTTACAAATTCGACTCAATCATTTTAAATTCTTAGTATTAAACATCACTGTTACAAAAGTCCACCATATTTAACTAATAACTTGCATAATCAGCTGAGCGAGATCTATAGCTGCATGTTGTCAGAATTGAATTAGTAATTAAGTAAAAGCTTGACTACCTCTTTGTCAAACCATAACTGGGTAGGAAGAGCAAATTGCTGGTGTAATACTATCATTATAGGAAAGTGGGAGAAATATGAATCTCTGTCTATAGATTTCTAAAAAAATAAAAATGACTGCCATTATCTGTCCTAATATGCATCTGCCAACTTATTCGTTATGCAAAGCATCGCCATATAAAGTAAAAATATTTGCTGTTTCTTAATTCAGAGCTATTGATATTTCAGCTAAACCCTCAAGTTCATTCATAGTTTTCCAGCTTTGAAAACTGTAAGGCTACATACTCACATGTTGAAATTCATAAGCATACCTTGCAAGCTTTGTAACTCCTGGTTTTAGGCCAGCTCCTTGTCTAGTTTGAAGTATGTTTCTATTGACAGCACAGATAACGTACTGATCACACTGTGGGTTCTGAGTTGCATATTTGTATGCCCGCCATACTCTTAGAATGGGTTCTATGAGTTCTCCATTAATAGTTTCAGCCAGCTTGTTTTCTATATCTTGAGAGCTCAGTCTTGATAAGCCTTTAGTATGCCCCAGTCTGTACATTTCCTGCAAAGAATATTGGGTTAATGCATTAACATTACACTCAGTTATTTAATTTTCACACTTATATACAAATTTGCACTAGTGATATTTAAATATCATTTTTAATGACAAATTATAAATGTCTGTGATTTTATATGCTTATCAAATCAAATATAAAAATCTGAAGCAAATAGTCATAGCTACATTGTTTAGGATTAGGTATTAATAATACTTTTTATCTATCTATAGAGACCATAAAATGCAGTAGGATTATACAATGAACTTAATGATTACTATGTGTATGAGAGCTTTTGTTTAGCTTATAAAATTAAGCTTGGAGCTAAATGAAACATCATGGAGAAAATATGATAACATGCATTTATAGGACCTGTTTGTATTCTCGATATGTTCACTCTAAGAAGATATTGCCAAAGTACTAGCAGGATGAGTGAAAAATTTGAGGATTATGAAAGGAAAGTTCAATAGGAATGGTGGGGGAATAAGAACTAAAAGAATATAAAAATAATAGTTCATGGAAAGACAGCATACAAGGTAAACAAAAATAATGTACTAAGTAAATTATGATATAGCAAAGAACTGCATAAATTTTTCTGGAGCATCATTTTCATAAGTTTACACTTCATTTAAATTAAATGAACCTAACTTACAACTTTCCACATTACATATTTTTATTACATAATAGTTGATATAACTTAAGCTTAACCTAAGAGGCTAAATGTTTTATTGTTGTGGCTTGCATATGTGTGATTACTGATTAACAACAATATATGTAATCCCTCTGTTAGGTTTAGGTTGTGAGTTAAAATAGAAATTTTATGGTACTTTTATCAGTTTGTGATGTCCATGTATACAGAAATTGCTATCAGCATACTATATGTGATAATAGTAGCAAATATACTATAACTTCATCTAGTGGCAAAATTGTAAGTCTTGCATGGATAGTTTGTGATTCTTTCCATTAGGTTGCTCACACATTATGCTGACAATGCTTTTTTCTACATATACATGCAAAATGGTTAAGAAGTTCCTATGGTCCATATAAAATGCATCATAGCAAAAATACAAGTGACCAGAGAGTAATGGTAAAACTTTATATCAGCCATAGAGGCTTACAGTAATTAGGTCAGGTTCTTGCTCTAATATATGTATTTTTTTAACATACTAAATAATGATACAAACCAAATTTTAAAGTATGTATAATACATAATTTTGTATGTAATATTTAATTAAATAAATTAACAAATTTAACACAAAAGAAGCTAAATACTCTTTAATCAATTTTTTTTTCAATAAAAAAGTACATGATTTAAACATTTAGTCAAAAATTAAAAACAAATGAGCACTCTTTTCTTTCTCGGGACAGTTGTTTTAATATCTTATGATATTGTCTTTATGTTCAACTACTTCACTTTAGCTTTAACTTATTGCTTTCTTCTTGTTGTAGTTTGTCTCCATTTCACCCATTCTTCTTGCAGTCACCTCTTTAGATTTTCTGTAGATGTGATTGGTGTTTTTCTTCAATGTAAAGGACTCGGATTCCAAGTTTCTCCTTTTGCAAATTTGCTTTCAGTATGTTCAGATACTGCCATTGATCCATAGCATCCACAATAAAGGTCTATCCTACCATTTGTGTTGCCTCTGTAGTAAAAGTGGGCATTAAATACCATTAAAAATAAGGTGACAGCAGATGACATGCACCCCCACACCATGATATTGCCTCCACCATGTTTTATAGTGGGCTGCAGATTCTGTTTTTTAGCTTCTTTTACTATTGCATCATACTATAGAGCTCTTCTCTCTGATTGGAGGACATTAAATTTTTTGTGTCAAAATAAACTTTATGTCTTGCCACCATTTTTAATGTGTCTTTTGCAAATGTTATTTATTCTTTGTTTGTTTATTTATTATTGATTGATTTATTTATTTAAGGACGCTCTTTAACATCTCAGGTCATCAGCGTCCCATTCAACTCAGGGCGTGAAACGGCCGACAAATTTTGCTCAGAGGCCTCTCTTTCAGGCTTGAGGTTCTTTTTCGTGCCGTAAATGTACGACACGAGGATTTTTACGAAAAATCCATCGGTCCTGGCCGGGTTCGAACCCGCGATCTTGGGTGTAGGAGGCTAGTATGGTAACCACTACACCACCAGGGCGGACTCTTTGTTTGTATCACCTGTGTAAGGCTTCTTCCTCTATATGCTATCATGCAGACTTCACTTCTTATGACCCTATGAATTGCCTCAGAATTAACGAAAATAGTATTGTGACCTTTGCACCCATCTGGATAATTAAGATTCACTAAAAAAAAAAAAAATTGTTTAAAGAATACTGAAGTGCGTATGAAAACAAATTAACTGCTTAAAATGTAAATTGGAACTTGCACAGTGAAGCCAATCAATTAACAATTAACAAATTAACTGGTCTGCATAACAGTGACCAAATTCTTCAAGTTGCATGCTGTACTGAATAGTTTAAAATGGAAGTTCTGAAACTGTGATTCATGAATCCCCCAAGAGTAAATTACACTTATCTGATGTAGGAAAAATGTTGTCATGAACATTTGAGACAGGGTACAAAGAAGCTTTTATTTGCATACCATTTAGCCTTAGAAAGTGGTGGTAAATGCTAGATAACTGAAAATGAAGACTATAATAGCTAATTCATTGATAAAGAAAAGTGGGAATAAAGAGTATATGCAAATTCAAAAAGTATTAAAAGTATAATATATCTGTGGTGCAAACTATTGAAAATGAACTGAATAATAAACTACTGGCAAGCTTCAATTATATTAGCAGAGTACATTCTATATAAAAAGTGGGGTCATAAAAATAACTGAGATTATATATATATATATATATATATATATATATATATATATTTTTTTTTTAACATAAAAGTATGGGTAAAAATGTTAGTAGGTTTGTGGTAGCAATTATGCAAAGAATTCATTAATTTTTTTTTTTTTGCTGCATAATATTCGTGAACAATGTGTGTTTCAGTAACAGTTGCTAAATCTCATATTTAGCAACTTCAATTAAAAGAGTTGAAAAATTCCTGTATATATGATATATTTTTATGAATGAGAGCCTTAAAACTAATTAAGTTTCAGTACTGTGCATTATTTGCACTGCTTCCCTATAAATGTGTTGTTTAAAAAAATAAAAGTCAATAACCCAAAAGAAAATTATGCAATATGCCATTTTGTATCATAATTTTAAGGGCGATATAAGAAATAGAAACATTTAAAAAGAACTGCTTACAAGAATGGTTAAGGTCTAAAGTGCCATAATCCTGCACAAAATCCAAAAGAATAAGCAGAATGTGAAGATACTTATTGAAGAATGTAGGAAATAGAAGACAGTATGAATAAGGAGAATCAAATGCTTTAAGCAATGTACAGGACTAAAAAAGTTATCCCCATATTTATAATACTTGACAATGTGTAAACTAAAACATTATTATATTTCTAAATAAAGTTTAAGAAAATCAAGATAAAGTAAATGCAAACTTTATTAAAAAAATAAAAATGTTACAGGAATTGGAGACAAAAGGAGATAACAGAATAAATGCTTATAAAGTAATACCATAAGGAGAAACTCAGAAATATCATAAGATAAGTGGGGAAATAGCGAAGGGCAGAAAGTTCTAATACTACGATTAGAATATTCAAGGAGTTTCAATGTATTTATATACCTAATGCCAGTGAGATTTAGTACTTACCTGAATATAATTAATTGCAGGTTTGATGTAAATGGCTGAATTGATTTTTTGCCCAAATTGTCGTTTGAATACGGTGTTTGCAAGCTGACTTAGTGATTCAGCAGGTCGGGCTATATCAAACAATGTGGCTTTAGGATATCCTTGAGCTTTGAGGAACCCATTGACAACAAACTGTGCTGTAGCAATATACCTATAACAAAATACTTTATATGAAATCACATTTCATATGTATTTAACTGTTTGTTTTTAACAAGAATTCTGATAGGCTTATTTCTGAATGACAGTAATAAAATGAATGAATGGTGTTTAACACCCATTTTTACTGCAGAGACACCACAGGCGATGGACACTGATGATACATGAAATGAAATGATATATTGAGAAAGGATTTATTTTTTGAAGGAAGGAAACGTTCCAGGCCTAAGTTTAAGATACCTCCCCAGCATTTGCCATTTATAAGGACTGACGAAAAACTGGAAAAATCCTCATTTAGGAGGGATTCGAACCCCAGATATCCTGCTCACGAGTCTAGACCTTAACGACCTTGGCCACCCATAGCAGTGAATGACAGTAATTAATGCTCTTGCTCTATACTTTTATTGTAAATTATGAAAACTATATAATTATTTTGTTTTAGTTTTCATATTAATGGAATCTTACTATTGCTAAAAAATACTAACCCTCTTTTTCTTCAAAATAAATAATTAAAGTCATCTAAAAATAATGTTGATTGAATACCTTCATTTCTTCACTCACTTTACTCTTTGGGTTTTGAGCGCGGAGAAAAGTCAAAGGGTATGGAAAGCGAACTTGTTGATCATCTCGGCAATAAATATTTGTTTCTGTGAGCTCACCTTTTCACGATGTACGCTCAGAAGATATGGATAATTCAGAAATTTCCATACATTGTTGGTTGGAATCGGGCTTTAACCTTGGGGAGAATGTTGTAGTAGGTAGTTTTAGCCCAAAACTACGTAATTACCTGAGGATGAAAGGATGCATCGTGGGGTAGTATGACCCTCTGCCCAGAATATCATCGGTCTAGTATAGTTATTCGATCCCTTTCAAATGAGTTAAGTAATTACTGAAGGAAAGTACTTCATCGGTTGAGAAATAATGTGGTTAGGGAGTCTAAATAGGGAAGGAATATGGAACATCTGAATTGTTTCTCCATGTTTCCTGGATGGTTGGATCGTTGCATTGATTTGGGCACTTTTCGTAACACACTAGTTCTATGTTTAGCTCTCTCGAAATATCTTTCTCGGATTTCTTAAATTGCTGAAGATTTCGACCTCACTCTTTTTGTGTTTCTCAAACTGAGCCACGAGCTGCAATAAACCGAGGATGCCAAAAAGAGTATACACACTTTCACAGCAGATATCTATTTAATATATTTCAAAGTTGCACCGAAAAACAACAGTAATGTGTAATATGATGTTCTGTAAACAGATGTGACTCACATACATTATGATAGCGTTGCTACATGACAGGTAAATCAACAATGAACAAATGAAGACAAGATTATCGTATGATGTTTTGTAAACAGATGTGACTAACATACATTATGACAGCGTTGCTACGTGACAGGTAAATCAACAATGAACAAATGAAGACAAGATTATCGTATGATGTTCTGTAAAAAGATGTGACTCACATACATTATGATGGCGTTGCTACGTGACAGGTAAATCAACAATGAACAAATGAAGACAAGATTATCGTATGATGTTCTGTAAACAGATGTGACTAACATACATTATGACAGCGTTGCTACGTGACAGGTAAATCAACAATGAACAAATGAAGACAAGATTATCGTATGATGTTCTGTAAACAGATGTGACTCACATACATTATGATGGCGTTGCTACGTGACAGGTAAATCAACAATGGACAAATGAAGCTAAGATTATCGTATGCTGTTCTGTAACAGAAATGACTCACATTACGTTATGCTAGCTTTGCTACAACAAAATGGAGCTAAGATTATCGTTTGAAAGCAATTTTGAAGCAGTATTGGAAAACCGAGAACGTTGTTGAAGTTCAAAGGCAATGCAGACGTGTGTACAGAAAAGAAACATTCTCCGGATCAAACTCCGTTGGACTTCTACCTATGGGGAACTCTTAAGGATGTTGTATACCGTAGAAAACCAGCTACACTGACAGCACTTTGGGAAGAATTTGAAACGGTATGTGCTGCAATCGCTGAGGACACTTTCGCAAACTTTGTTCAGAGTTCAACGTACTCACAAGTGTATCGACGCCGATGGTGGGCATTTTGAGGAACTGTTGTAACTGTAAAAGTCTAGGATGATTAGTGCTCATCATTTTCTGTTTGTGTGAATTCAATTTTGTTATATTAACACAGTTTTTTTTTAAGTATGTATACATTTTTTGGCACCCTCTGTATATTCTTTCGCTTCGAGGAAATCAATTTGAATTCCCTTAAAAATGTTAGCCACGGGCTCCAATTGGGAAGAGTATTTCGCAACAACGTGTAATGGCAGCAGAAATACAGAAGTTGAGGCTGATTTAAATAGCACATGTGCATGCTAGTATGTTTTATTGTTCCCATCTATTGATAGTTGTTTTATTTAGTTTATGTACGGACGCTCTTTTACATCTCATGTCATCAGCTTCCCATTAAATTCAGGGCGTGAAACGGCCAATTCAGAGGCCTCTTTTTTCAGGCTTGAGGTTGTTTTACATGCCGTAAATCTACGACACGGGACCCAATGATTTACTTCCCTTCCGAAGGATTTGTACGCCAGAAAAAATCCATCGATCCTGGCCGTGTTTGAATCCCCGACCTTGGGTCTACGAGGTAAATATGGTTACTAATAGGAACCGATATCAGCTGACTGTGTCTGGAGGGAATCAATAATGGAAACACGATGTTTATAAAATAAGCGAATGTCGATATACATTGCAATCCACCTACTTTCACACAGTGAAGGTACATTTGGAATAAATGTGCCTTGAAATGGACTTTCTCGGAAACATTTATTTCCTTCATTTTCGGATGCAGTTTCTTATTTCTGAAATATTCATAAGCTCATTGACTACAAAGTTAATATTATTGCATCACAATAGAAAAATAGAGTTCTAGGATATTTATTTCTATCAAGCTTTTGCACTCCATTTTCCTTACCACCACAGTATCATGGTTATCCAAAAGAAAGAAATGGGCCATCACTTGAAAACGTAGAGCAACGTGCCTTTCCAAGAGTTTCGGATGTGTGAAGAAAACTTGGGGTGCGCGCGCAGGTAGACTTAGGGTTGCTTAACGTCTACTGGGTGATGCTATTGAGATACCTCATCATTATTTTCGCAACAATTGACATCTGTTTTATGAAAACAGTTGCGGCTTAGAAATTAACCGAGTAGTTTGTTTACAGTGAGCGTTAATCAAAGTATTTTTGCGAAAAATGGAAATTTTACGTGAAGATTTTCAATAGATGTTTTTTTGTGATTTTAGTAAAGGTCTAATTGAACAGCAGTTCTTATAATCGCTTCGTTCAACTTTTGATAATGAAACACCATAGTAAAAGACGGTTTACAATTAGTTTGCAGAGTTTCGTCATGGTCGTGTGTCCGTCAGTGATGAATTGTGTGGAGGTTCGTCAAATTCGATTTTCATTCCAAAAAACATTAATGCTGTGCGCAACATGATTGAAGAAGATCGGCATCTGACTTACAGTGAGATAGAGGCATCCTTAAGCATATCGAAAGCTGCAGTACATTCAATTTTGCATGAACATTTAGCTGTGAAAACTAAAAAAATCTGTTCCAGATGGATTCCGCATAATTTGACCGAAGCTCAAAGAAACTTTGGTATTAATTGGTACAATGAAATGTTAAAAAAATTTCACCGAGGTACTGCAAAATCTGTATACAACATCGTAACAGATGACGAAACTAGGATACATTTATATGAACCGGAAACTAAGTAACTCTCCACTGTTTAGGTGTTCCAAGATGAACCTAATTCAATCAAAGTTGTTCGTTCACGAAGCATTTCCAACAAAATGATCGTTTGTTTCTTCGGTTGCACTGGACATGTCGCAACCATTCCTTTAGAGGATCGAAGAACAATTAATGCTGAATGATATACAACAATTTGTTAGTCAGAAATCATCGACGAAATCAGGAAAAACAACCGAAAACGTCGCATCATTCTTCATGATGACAATGCCAGCTCTCACACAGCACCTCAAACATTGATTATTTGATGGAGAAAAATATCCAATACATGTCTCATTGCATGTATTCACCTGATTTATCACCTAACGCCTTCTTTTTGTTCCCGAATGCCAAACAAAAACTGCGTGGACAGCGATTTTCATCACCTCAAGAAGCCGTTGAAGCCTTTAAAAACCATGTTTTTGAGATACCAACTTCAGAATTGAAAAAAAATATTTCGAGAATTGGTTTGAATGCATGCAAAAGCGTACAAATCTTTAAGGCAAATATTTTGAAAAACAATAAAATAGTTAATTCTAAAAACGTTTTTCGTGGAATCTCCTCTGCTATTTTGAGTGTATATTGGAACCATTTCTCATTTAGGGAACTCAAACTGAGACCACATTTCTTCGATAAGACATCGATATTGAAAAAAAGATCCTGTATCATAGAAAAAAGAAGGAAAAATAAAAAATGTCATACCTTGTCTGCGTGGAAGGATCAGACACATGCGCTATCCATTCTGCTATGAAGCTTGAAAGGCTACGGATCCAGCGTCTTCTGAAGGTAGCATTATCGAGGGACTGAACGATTCGTTCCACCTCGAAATGTCCGTCTTTATCCGTGAACAATTTGGCAGTGGCTTCGAGACCTGAGTTGTGCCATATCGCCTTGCCCAGATCAGAGCTCTTGAAATGCTCCCAGTATTCGTATAACGTCTCCAGGATTGGTGGTAATGCTGAGCTGCCCTGGTGCTGATGGCTCCTGCAACCAAACAAAAAATGCGTCACCTATAAAAGATGTAAAATACAGTCAATGCCATTATTTAAAGTAATTTGTGCTCTTCTTTCATGCTTTTTCATTCGTTATTATTGATTAGTCTTTTTTCTCGATTTTTCATACCGTGGTTGTTTATGTTTATGCTTTAATGATTTAGTTATGATGGAAGAGAAGGCTGGGAAGAACTAAAGGCAAGGAGGGAACTGCAGCTCCACTTACTATGTAATATTAAAAACATTCTCTCCCCCTGCTAAGTGCTTCCCTGGTCTCCTCTTCGCGCGCCTGTCATCTGCAGTGACAGTGGGTTGGCTAGACATTACCTTATCTATACTCGGGCCGCTGATACTTTGCATTGGCAATCATGCACATTAACAAATAAGAAATACTCTCCGTTGCACCTTCTGAACCAATTACAAAGAAGCATTATCGGCGAATCTGTCGTGACGCAGAAGCTGCTGTGTTGCCGGTTTTTTCTTATCGTGAGTGCAGCTGATTTCTATCACGTGTTTGAATTCAGTTATTGTGGTTAATTGAAATTGTTAATATGTAGTACAGTAGTGGCAGTAATTTCGGACACTTTGTTAAATATTACATTAAACTTTTTATTTTAATTGAAATTAATGCTTTTATTGAAGTCGAATGTTCAGGAAAACTAGACAAACGTTATTAATGTTATATATCTGAAAAAATAAGCAAACTAAATTACAATTACTACTTATCAAAACAATAGCTAAACAATTCATTGACTTCAAGTAGAGGAACATCACAGTAAATGGAGAGTACTGTGCTGGCCTACTGCACAGACTACATGCTTCCATCAAAGAGAAAAGGCGAGGAAAGCTGAGTGGTGGTGTGCGCCTTCTTCACAACAATGCGCCTGTGCACAAAGCTCTTGTTGCCAGGGAAGCTGTGAAGAAATGTGGCTTCAAGGAGATTGACCATCCACCCTACAGCCCAGTTCTAACTCCTAGTGACTATTTCCTCTTCTCAAAACTCAAGAAGTACTGTCGAGGAAGGAAATTTAAGTGTGACGAAGAAGTGATGATGCTGTTTATGCCCATTTTGCATACAAGACTTCTGACTATTTGGGGGGGGGGGTTGAAATGTTAATTCAAAGACGTGATACGTGTATTTCAATAAAGGGGAACTATAATGAAAAGTGACATAGAATTTTTGTCAAATCATAAAATGGTTAGGCCGGAAACTTATGGACCTACCCCCGTACTCATTGTTATTACATTGTGTTTATATTAATTCTTCTTCTTCTTGTTTGTTTGTTTTTTTTTTTTTTTTTTTTTTTTTTTTTTTTTCCATTTGGCACTACAGCTCGGAGTGAGCTTCGTCTGCTGCGACGACCTCTGCTTCCTCCCCCTCCGTCTTACGATTTCATTGATAGAGGGCAGTATTGCAGGAGGGTGTGTGATTAGCATGCCGGCACCTATCACGCGGTTTTCGTGATCGAAAAACGCCACCTCTGCATCAAATAGCTTCCCAATTGTGCTCACGAGGCTCCTTAACCTAGAAAATTTCCTAAGTAGGTACCGCGAATCGGAGATGGTTTCTAAAACAGAACGCGTCTGTTGTAGAAACGTTGTTTCAACTTTAAACAATTAATAGCAGACATAATTCATTCCAGTGCTTGTTTATTGTTGCTTAATTACATATGATAATTTCCACAGAATGTCAAGTCTTTCTTGAAATAATGAAAAGCATGATGGTTGGTAAGTAAACTTGGTGCCAGTAAAAGAAAAATTGCGAAAAAATACAATGGTACAAAATGCTTGTATCAAAAATTAACACTTCAATCATCATAATATTCATTAACTTCTGGTGTTATGTCGTTCCTAAATGACGGGTAGAATTGATGAGCCTGCTCAGAAATAATTCCCACATTGCATAGATCCAGGAAATCCTTCTATTTCTGAAAAGAAAATGCAGAAGAATACAAAGACTGAAGTGTGAAAGAATATTGCAGTCTTGTTTTAGCTCTACAGGCAATTTATATTCTCCTAAACAGTGCTTTAACTGCGGGGCAGGCGTTTCTTGAAATAAATCATTTACGAAAATATCTTGCCGAGCTCCCAGGCAGATGAGACGGCCTGCCGTAAGCAAGAAGCTTTCCATAATGCTCCGCAATACTCTTTATGACGTTACTATATAGAGGTGAGTCATCCCACATGTTTTTCCAACTATCTCATTGCTTCTAAATTCTTCAGAAATGCTCGTACTGTATTTTAAATTATGTGTTACGAAATTTTCCTTTCACTACTGAAATCAGGCCATCTTGAGCCAGTTGACATAATTTCCATCACTGTCAACTTTTATGTTCTTTATAATGTGACATTATGAAAAAGCAACACGTTCTAAACATTTCAATTCATTCTGCTACTGAATTTTAAATACATTGTATTTTTCGTGCGACGTTCCGACAGCATTGAATCAACCTCTTTAATCATGTAGGTCAAGCAGTTTTATTTTCGCTATTGAGACTGAACAAAGTTGCACTCCGTTTGCGACATTATTATTACAGAGATCTCCAGCGCCGAATCGTGGCTTTTAGCATAGGGTAGGCAGTGACAAGGACCGCCTCCTTGATCTAGTGGTTAGCATTGCTGACTGCTGGCTGGTAGGACCCGGATTCGATTCCTGCCACATGTTTAGGAATTTTTCTAACGGGGTCCACCAAACCTCGTGATGATAATTGGGGAGCTGCCTGATGGAGAGGTGGTGTTCTGCGATCTAGATGACCGCGTTGAAGTGCCGGCATGCTAATCACATGCTCCCCTGCAATACTGCCTTCTATCAATGAAGTCCTAAGACAAGGTACAGAAGCAGAGATTGTTGCGGCAGGGTTGTAGCGCCGTAGAAGAAGAAGAAGAAGAAGAAGAAGAAGAAGAAGAAGAAGAAGAAGAAGAAGAAGAAGAAGAAGAAGAAGAAGAAGAAGTTGAAAGTACGGGAAGTATACTTTATGATAAATATACCATGAAAACATTAATAACAAACGAAATCGCCGCATGTAAAATGTGTAGAGCCTTCTTTGATGTCACCTATTGTAATAATGCTAAACCTTACCACCAAGCAGTTCCTCGCAGGGCACATGCCCTCTTGCCTCCCTCCCCCGTGTACTCGGCGCCTATGGATATTAATTAAATTACGTGCAATATTAAAAAATAGTTCATTTTCCATGTCTCGTGCTAAAATATGCTTGTATGTAAGCTCATTCCTCCGGTTCTTTTTCTGTATACCGTCACTCTTGGAATGAATTCTTGTTGTTTTTGAAGTCCCTCTCTCTAAAATACGGGTAAGATGCGACTCGTTCCACTGCAGTAGAGGGAAAACAAAGAGTTTCCAACCTAGCATACGATTTAGATTCCACGTAAACTACATATTTTTGAGGGAGTTTAGAGATTAGCTTTAAAAACAATAATTCATAATAAAAGTAATGTATTGTTAAAATAAAATAATTACATTATTACGTATTACTTCAGTGCAACTAAAAATGGCGAAATACTGCGTATTCAAATGATATCGCCTGAATGCTGGGCTTCGGGTATACAAAATCCCAGAAGAGGGCAAGCCAAGGAAGCTAGCCCAAGGCTAGCCTACACAGTAATATAATTTACCATGAAAGACACCCTTCACCTCTCCCTGGTTGTTACTTGAAAAATCGTAGCAGGCTTGCGCAAGACAGACTGAGCCTTCGACCGCAGGTGATCGACCATTACGTCACAGACAGCGCCTATTTCCAATAAGTAAATATTGCAATCATTTAATAAAAATTAACACACAAATGTTGGATGGACTCAGCCTTGCAGCCTTAATGGATGCATCATCCTTGGATATCTTAACACCAATTCCTTGATTATTTTATTCATTGATAATATGTGCGTATCATATCTTTTCGGGCGCAACAATAGAGATGCTATAAATTATCATCATTACTAAAATACTTTATTTCTAGGTTAGCACCTAAATCGAGTGAATATAAATAAGTATGCAGGTTTCATATCTAATAAGACCTAGTCCACATTTAGAAACAAATGACGAATCTGCATATACGTTTTAGGTTTACTTATGGACGCTCTTTAACATCTGAGGTCATCAGCATTGCATATACGTTGTAGTGTCATTACTACCATATATTATGTTATCATAGCGTAACATATGGAGCCAAAATAACTAGAAGGTGACACATTGTTGTGACTAATAATATGTATTTTTAGATTCGCAACACAGTATTTCCTAGATAAAGACAGACGCCCCGTTGGTTTGGCATTAAACAGATTGGTTTCCGAAGTCTGCACTGATGTTGATATGTTAAAAATGACTACCTTTGTGGATACGTCGACCCGCAGGACATTTAATGCTGCTCTTGAAGTAATTTTAATTTTGTTATATTTTCTTAGGTGCACGTGAAATTCTAGATAACTTTGGATATTCCTATACCATTCCTAGCGGTGGCTTACATGTTTAACAATGAGGTGTGTTTGGCAGACTGTTTTAATGTGTTCGTTGTCTCTAAAGCCGTAATAATGAATTTTAGTCTTTCTTAGGTTCTAATAAAGAACAAGCGATTGAATTTAACATATTCCTCTGTTTACTTAATTTTGAACTGATTTATAGTGGTAGGTAGTGCTTACTAATAACTCTTTTTTCAAAGGAAGAGAGAGGAAGAGTCTTTCAAAGCAGTTTTGATAAAAAAAACACATTTTATCTTCATACCTGTAAAAAAGAAATGCAATGTTGTGATACAGCATAAGGTTGTAAACGTTTCAATCTTAAATAGCAATACAATACTGTGCATTTAAATTTTGTCAAAATATATTAAAATATTCTGATTTGACAGCAGATAAACTAAAAAATTGAAAATGTCAATAGTGTCCATACAAAATTATGTATACTGCCTAAAATCACAATGAAATGAATTTATCCTTACGCGGAGCATCGAAATCAAGTGCTGCCTTCTGCTGCGGGTCCCGAGCGACGGCGGTGAGAGCCGAAGGTAGTGTTCCACAGATATAACTCGATAATAAGGTTTTCAAGCGTAACGACATGATAGCTCAGGCAGCTAGAGCGTTTGTTTGATTGTTTTATTTGTTTATTTACGGACGCTCTTTAACATCACAACAGGTCATCAGCGTACCATTCTATTCAGGGCGTGAAACGGCCAACAAATTTTACTCAGAGGCCTCTTCATTCAGGCTTGAGGTTCTTTATCCTTACTTACAATTTTTCGTCCGAAAAAATCCATCGATCCTGGCCGGATTTGAAACCGCGATCTTGAGTTTAGGAGGCACAAGTATGGTTACCGCTACACCGGGACCGACGGCTAGAGCGTCATACTATAGATGAGTTAAAGGAGGTTTGCTACAATTAAAATGATTTACTTGCTAAGCCACTGGGTCCACCGGTTTCTGGGATTTAACCCGAGGTTAGCCGACAGGTTAGGTTAGTGTGTGTGTATATAATATTGTATATATATATAATATAAAAATAAAGTAACACTATTAACAAGTAACAAATTAACAGTAATTATAATAGTAGAAAAGGATAAAACACTAAGAAAAAGTCACACTTGAGATCGCTATATTTCGAACTCGTGGAGTCCTTCTATGGCAAGAAGACAAGTGACGGTGATAAAAATAAATGTAAATACTGATTCAAACTCTCATTTGTTTTATTTGTTAAATATTGTAATAAGATAGAGGTTATAAAGGAATAATTCTTAACAGTAATACATATGTCAGGTCAGACACGGAGAATGGATTTTTTGAAGCAGTTAAATCATTTTTCGATAAACACAAAATTGAATTGAATAAACTTATATCGTTGTGTACTGGTGGTTGCCCCTCAATGGTAGGTTCCCATATAGAACACAATTCTCTGTTTAAAAAATTAATTAGAGACAAGTTATTAACATACAATTGCATTTTACATGAAGAAAATCTGTTGTTAAATTTGATGAAACTTTCAAATCTGTGATAAAGAAATAATTAACATTGTTACTTTAATTACGTCATGTGAACTATATAACAGGTATTTCATAGACTTTATTAAATAACTTAATTCACAGCATGGCAATGTAATATATCACAATGAATTAAGTTGGTTAATTTAACAGTTTTGGAACGGTGTTTAATGAAGTAAAATCTCTTTTTATGTGAACGAGATAAAGAATATCCTAAACAAACCTATTACTTAACTGACAAGTGCAGGTTTTTTTTTTTAACTAAAATTTAAAAGATATACAGAAGAACTAAGTAATAACGATTTTACTCGTTACCCATGCTTGCAGCGTCTTATTGAAAAAAGCGCCGAGGAAGAAATAAAATTGAAAATGTTCATAGATTTACTCACTGTACTTCGCCATGCTTAAAGCGTGAGATTTAATGAATGGTTTTCGAAAGTTTCGAAGCCCATTTCGGTTAGTCGAAAATTCGTGGTCAATAACGACAGCAACTGTAACTAGATTTTGAACTGAGCTTAGGAATCTGAATAATAAACTTATTGATCTGCTGCAAGATTCAGAACTAGACGATATTTTTCAATAAAAACGAAAAACTAAATAAGTTTTAGAGTTTGGTAATTTACTCTCAGAACAACAGCTTGAAATTTTGTATCATGTGCATATAAAATGTATCATTTTAGGTGACCATACATTTGTGCTTACGACAAGATAAAGTTCATCAAGGGTAAACATAGATCTCGCCTCTCCAATGACAACTTGGAAAACCTGCTGAGGATATCTGTTTCAAAACAACCAACTTCTATTCATAAGATTGTGCAAGAGTACTGCAGAGTTGACCTTCAACTTCAAACAAACAGCAGAAGTCTGCATAACAGTATGTAAGTTAATGATTTTTTTTTTTTTTTGTAGAAATAACTGCTCCATAGCTGTAGTATTAGTAAAGAACAAATAATATACAAAAATACATTATAGTATAATAATGAACGGATGAAGTTTACATAATAACTTTATTGTACTGTTAAATGTGGGTGGCTTTCCTACAAAAACAGTTTCTTATGTTGGCTCTCCTGTAATTTCTAGTGAGTACAATTGCTCTAAACCCCGGAATTAATGCTGATGAACTGCAAAGTCGAGTTAATTAGCACATTGACACAGGATATACAGCTGTGCTGTAGAAACTGCAGGCAAATATGGACTTTATCGTGTCGTATTTAACAGATTACGCTTATTAATGGTTCACAATCATGTCCATTTTTCCCCTTCTTTCTTCCTTCCAACTTAATTGCTTACTCAATATTAGTTTCAAGCCTACAGTAATACAACAGAAAGCCGCCTGTGGTGCCTCAGTAGTAAAAACGGGCGTTAAACACATTTGAAAGAAATACAACAGAAAGCATTTGTTCTGCTCTCCTGTTTATCCCTAATAGTTTGCGTATTGCCTTTTGGAACACTCATATGTGTGTGTATATACATGTAGTTGCCTTCAATAAGGCCGACCGCACATCGAAACGCGTCAAGTCATGCAACAGATACCATCGATCGTGCAACATGACGCAAAGAAACGGAGCTGAATTGGGGTGTTTAACGCCCGTTTTTACTACTGAGGCACCACATGCGATGAACACTGATGATAATTGAAATTGTAATGAGAATTGAAAGTGTAATGAGAATGGTGTTTTTTTTGTTTGTTTTTTGTTTTGTTTTGTTTTTGTTTTGTTTGTTTTTTTTTTTTTGGACGCCCTTTAACGTCTCGGGTCATCAGCGTCCCATTACATTCAGGGCGTGAAACGACCGACAAATTTTCCTCAGAGGCCTCTCTTTCAGGCTTAAGGTTTTTTTTCGTGCCGTAAATGTGCGACACGGGACCACGGCTTTACTTCCCTTCCGAAGGAAGCCATACTTAGGAGTTTTACGCCTGAAAAAAGTAATGAGAATGTAATAGGAATGTAATGAGAGATGAATGTGAAGCTTATAAGGAGCAAGTTGTATAGTAAGACCGTAAGAAGCCCCCCAATAGTTTTCAGATAAGGTGACATGACGCAGGCACAACCCCTGCGATGGCCGTACTTGAGTAGACAAATCTCCTGGTCAATGTCTTTCACACTTATGTAAACACAAACTTAAACTAGGGAGAAAGACTGCCTTTAAAATAACAAGCGCAGTTAATTAGATGAGTTATTAGGTGCACGTGCGTAGACAGATTCCTGGGCAATGTCTTTAACACTGAAGGGTGACTTGCCTTAAAAGCAACTCGCACAGTAAAGTAGAAGTCAGATAAACAAACCACTTATATAAGATAAGTTAATATACGCAGTTGGCCTGACGATCACCATGTGCAGTAAGCAGAAACATTTGTGTAAACTTTAGATTGTATAAAAGGGCCTGCCAACATGTTAAGGCCGGAGAGAGAGTGGACCTCGACCAAGGAGACTGTTAGTAGAGCACTATATTAAGCTTTCTTTACAATAAATGCTTTTCTCAAAGCAATTGATTGAGTTATTGATTAGAAGCCCGGATTCGCCTCGTCTTTCCTAGAGGACAGTACTTAGCTCTGTTCCCGAATCCATCTACTATCTACACATTCATTCTCTCTTGTCTTAAGCCACCATAGACAAGCAGGGAATAAACCGTAGCACTCAATAGAGGAAATCCTTCAAGTTAACATCTGATGGCGAGCGCTACAAAAGGATATATTGGGAAAGGATTTTTTTAAGGTAGGAAAGTTCCAGGCCTAAGTTTAGGCTACCAACCCGACATTTGCTATTTATGAAGACTGAGAAAAACCTGGAAAAAAAAAACCCTCAGGAAGGTCCTGGCGGGATTCGAACCCCAAACCTCCCTCTCACGAGTCCGCGCCGTAAGACCTCGGCCACCCGTGGCGGTGGAGCTGAATATTGGGTAAGTAATACAAATACGATATCCACCGCACACCGTTTGCGTTATGTTGATGATGTCATCAACATGCTGGAGACGTTTCACGAGATTCAACATTCTGCATTCTGTGTCATGTCTCACGGCATGATAACATCCCATTCCTGCAAGCATGTCGGTCCTGGTGTACTTGCCTTCTAAACCCAAGATCGCGGGTTCAAACCCGGCCAGGACCGATGGATTTTTTCGGGCGTAAAAATTCTAAGTATGGCTTCCTTCGGAAGGTAAGTAAAGCCGTGGGTTCCGTGTCGTACATTTACGGCACGAAAAAGAACCTCAAGCCTGAAAGAAGAGACCTCTGAGCAAAATTCATCGGCCGTTTCACGCCCTGAATTGAATGGGACGCTGATGACCTGAGCTGTTAAAGAGCGTCCACAAATAAATAATTCTTGCAAGCATCACACCATCAATGTTGCCAATTTAGTAATTTTCCAACTAAATCTGGCCTTTTAAAAAGACTGTCTAGTTGGAATATTAATGTTTTAGTTTCTAGTGGGAAATTTAGTCTTTTTCAAACATTGGCTAGTTGAAATCTGTTTTCTTTTTAGTGTTTGATTTAAAGTGATTACTTTTATAAGTCATTTAGAGAATTCTGGGGGTTTTGGCTTGATACTGTTGCTTATTCATTTCATCATCACTTAATATACATAAGGTAAATAGTACTATGTTTCTGGGTACGTCCTATAATAGGACAGGATCTTTTAATAAATCACGCGCTAAAACTTAGGCACAATGCTGAGCATAAGACAAATTGAAATTATGAATCAATTTTCCTGTTCTCCGGTTGCGCAATTTCAGCCACCTGCACATTAAAATGTCGTCTTTACTCAAGAAATCAAATCATTCACTGGATTAGAAGATTGACGCAGACACGTTTGCTCCAATGTGCGGCCACAGTCTTAAATCACTGACGTAACAAGATGGGATCAAATTTTTTTGAATTGACGCTGCCGGTGTGCGGCCTCCGTAACGGTTCATACAGCAAGGTGAATAAAAGTAGATGATGCACCGCTCAACGGTTTGTAAAACAATTAATTAAATTTTGGGTCATATTTTCGAAAAAAAACTCATAACTGGATTCATTTCCCCAGTACAATGCATGAAACGAATAATGCAAAGTTGACGTGGCAAGCTCGCTTTAATTGTAGGTGCATTAGATTGCACCCAGATAGAAATTAGAAAACTACCAACGTTCAGGTGACATGTAATGCAGAAGAAAAGTTTACGAGCGTTAGCGCCGAGTGGCCTGTCTCTGTTCATAATTCAAGAATGTGGAGGAGTGTAATACAAGATATACTCTTTCGATATGAGGGCGGACGTTTCTTCTTTATTTGGTGCTTCCAGTTATGGTATATTTCCCTGGTTGACTAAGGTCGCGGGTTCAAACTCGGCCTGGATCGATGGATTTTTTTGGGCGTAAAAATCCTAAATATGGCTTCCTTCGGAAGGGAAATAAAGCCGTGGGTCCCGTGTCGTACATTTACGGCACGATAAAGAACCTCAAGCCTGAAAAAAGAGGCCTCTGAGCAAAATTTGTCGGCCGTTTCACGCCCGGATTAGAATGGGACGCTGATGACCTGAAATGTTAAAGAGCGTTCGTAAATAAAACGAATCAGAAAAGAATCCCTGGCTGATCACATCATTCAAGCATATGCTTATGCATGTCTAGATGTATTGTCGGAATAGCGCGAAACAGGTGGAAATGTAAGTAAGTTATTACTAGACAGTAGTTATATCCCCAGTTTTTTCGGATACCCTTTCTTTAGAGGTATACTACCTAGTTTTAGCACTTGTTTATTCAATTCGATTTGACTTAAAGCTATCACTACACCTTAGAGTCTGCTGCGTAGTTGCTACATTTTATTCACTTCAGTCGTATTCTGCTCGAGGGCACGTCTTTCGCTGCATCATGCCGTGTTTGCAGCTTATTCTGAAAGTACTGCGGGTAACTTTGCTTTCCGCAAATGAACATGAGATGATGATGGGAGCTATGGCGGAATGAGTGGGAAGGAAAACCGGAGTACTCGCAGAAAACCTGCTCAGCGCCTCCTCATCCGCCACAAATCCCACACTGGGATCGAACTCGGGCCATAGTGGGAGGCGACTGTCTAGCCACTCGACCACAGCGCCGTCATCAGTGAATCCATAGCAAAGATAATTTGCGTAGTTATCCTACTAATAAGCTTAACACCGTCATTTCCACAGCATTAATCCCCCACTTTCGCGTTTCTTTTCTGGAATTCTTATCCATACCAGCTGCGGAACGGAAACTTTTTACAAATAACTCTACATTAATATCAGTGAGTTTATCTTATCGCGCTGACGTAAGGCGGTAACATTCTCCGACTATGAAGGCAAAACCGAACGTTCCGACGAAAGTGCATTCACCAAGTTTAAGAAGCCAAAAGTGTTTAGTAATGAGAAAGTTCTTCGCAACTTTACTCCATGGCGGTTAGACTGCTCGGCTCTTACCAAGGCGACTCGGGTTCGATCCCAGTGGCCGCAAGTGGGTTTTATGGCGGACGAAAAGGAGTATGGAAAGATTTTCGCCAGGTTTCCCCTGCCATTGCTCCATCACTTCACTCGCATCTTCATCTAATGTAGTCAATAGTCCGTTCTCGGCGCGCGCATTTCAAATGAACGATAGTGTTGCCCTGTGCGGAACTCGAACGCCTGGCCGGCAAGCGAGTTGGCATTACAGCTCACTCTCTTTAAAACCCCCACTTCCATTTGCTTCCCAAAATAATTCGAAATATTTTCATTAATAAATAATGTTATTTACTATGGCTGGTGCTTTGTTATAGCTGCACCATGTATTACAGATATTTGTAATCATTTTTAAATGGAAAGTATGAATATGGAGGTACTAATTCTAAAATATGATGTGGATATGGCAATTTGAAACCGACCCGCCTTTCGGCCGTAGACGATCTCGTTGCCCAAGAACGCTAAACGAACTTAGCTACCAGGTTCTCACTGGTGGATAGGCCACGCCTAGTATAGAAGAGGTGAGTCACCTCAGCATTAAGGTAGCCACCATCCACCCCACGACAGGCAGGGATTCAGGAAACCTTTTGTCCCCCAAGGCACACGTCTGAGGCACCGCTCATGCCAGTCCTATTTTCCCGTAAGTTCCGGGGCCACTGCCAAGCCGAGTCCAACCCAATCCGGACAACTCCCCAACGGGAGGGGCTCGTTTCAAGTCCTGCCCGGCTACTTCTAGTAACGTCAGAAGTACCGCGGGTACTCAGAGTCCGCACCAGGGGCATCTGAAGAGCAACGACCGAAGTCGCGCCCCCCTTACATTTGCAATATGTAATATTTGAATACAGATTAAGAACATGTACACGTCCAAAAAAAAAAACATTTTAAACCCTTTTTGCATCGCAAAATAAGATTTTCTATTTTCTGTGGGTATTTTAGTTTGTTTACAGTACATTTTAAGCGCACATTATGCATTTCATGCGGAAAAAAACTAATAATAATGCATAATTGCACAACCCTACACTAGCAAATAATTCTTCCCACAATGCAATTTGCCCAGTTATTGTCAGTGCCTAATGCGAGTATTTAAACTTCGATCTTTCATGACGTAAATATACACGTAACACAAACAAGAACAAATGTAATTTTCATATTCACATTTTAGACCTCATTTTCTCTAGTTACTTTGTAGTAATCATTGCTTGCATTGTTTCAGGATCTGAAATACTTCACTCTTCAGATTGTGATCCCGTTATTTATTTATGTTCTGAATTTGATTTAAATCTTTCTTTGAACGTCACTTCATAACTTACTACATTGATTTATACATTTTGATGAATTTTTGTGGCATCAAATCTGATTGAGCGAATTCCGCAGCCTCGATAATGATTTCATTTTCCATTGAGAATACCTGACACTCGGACTTGCACAAATTATTTACAGTGTTCTCAAAAATACCTCCACCACATGTAGCATTCAACTTTTCCCAACAGCTTTGTTGATTATGGCCGTTTAGACAGCTGTGGAAACAGAGCATGAATAACGCAGGATTTCTTAATGATTCCAAGTTTAAAAATCACAAACGAACGGCTCTCTTGATGAAGGCCGCATTAGTTTATTTTATTTATTTAGTCTTAACATCTCAGGTCATTAGAGTCCCATTCAATTCAGGACGCGAAACGGCCGATAAATTTTGATCAGAGCCATAAATCTACGACATGAGATCCGAAAATATCCATAGACCCTGGCCGGAATTGAACCCACGACCTTGGGTCTATGGTTACTACTGGACCACCAGGACCGACGGCCGAATTAGACTGCCATGAAAGCGTGATCTTATAACCTTTCATCTTATGTTTTAACATCAGTCTCAAACCATTCATTAAAACTTTCTTTCGTATTTTCCCTTTCATTGGTAACCCATGTCGTCACATACGATAGTAGATTAGGGAAAACTGCTCAAGGAAAATGTCCTCCATAACCACAAATTTTGGTATGAAACGTTTAATACACATTACATTTTTATCACCAACTTATACAATATTGCTATTGAGGAAATATAAATATGGTATTATGCGATTCACTACCATAATTAAGTGACTTTTGAAACACCCCATGTATGGTCATGAGGTTTTGCAATTTACTTGTTATTTCCGCTAGTTTAAGACGCGTTTCTAATGGATAAAGACAAGTTTGTTGTTTTTTTGAAAAACGAGTTTTGTACGTTAATCCATCAGTGTGTGTGTGTGTGTGTGTGTGTGTGTGTGTGTGCGCGTAACAAAACATGGGAGTGGGCAACCTGAATGTGATACCCATAATCTCAAATACGCGATATCGCTTTCTCTTGGAGTAAAACGCTGAAACGATAAGATGCGCCAAACACCATGTCGATACCAGTCCTGCCGTTTTCGTTGATAAGAGCTTTCGCAAACTGCTTTTATACGGCAATTTTCTTATCTCTTCATTCTAGACTCTAGAGAATTCCTATATTTCTGTAAACTCACCAAAGATAATAAAGCAACATGAATGATAAACGACAACGCTTTATAATCTCTTGGAACACTTTTGAAAGACGCTCGACTGCGTTTGAAACAATATTACGAATATAATTTTAAAAATGAACAAAAGAAATCGAAGCAATGTTCACAGGTTCTACCTTCCTACAGACATTGTTCATAAATGATTTGCATGGTTTAAAAAAAAAAGATAGATTTTTAAAAATTGTAGCTTTTTAACACTTTTGGGTTTTTTTTAAATAGTGTTTAACGCCGGTTTTTACTACTGAGGCACCACAGGCGGTGCACACTGATGATACATGAAATGAAATGATAAATTGAGAAAGATTTTTTAAGGAAGGAAACGTTCCAGGCCTAAGTTTTGGGTACCTCCCCGGCATTTGCTAGTCATGAGAACTTAGCAAAACCTGGAAAAAACCTCAATCAGGGAGGATGGTCCTGGTGGGATTCGAACCGCAGACCTTCCGCTCACGAGTCCGCGCCTTAACGACCTCGGCCACCCGTGGCGGTCGGGGTTTTAAAATGATGTTCAAAAATAACACAAAGGATAGGAAAATGCGAACTTTCTTATATTTTCTATCTGGAGTGATTGATTGATTAGAGTTTAACGTTCGTTTTTACTACTGAGGCACCATAGGCGGCGGACACTGATGTTACATGAAATGATATATTGGGAAAGGAACTTTTTTTAAAAGAAGGAAACGTTCCAGGCCTAAATTTAGGGTACCTCCTCTGCCATTTATGGGGACTGAGGAAAAACTGGAAAAAACCTCAATCAGGGAGGACGGTCCTGGTGGGATTCGAACCCCAGAACTTCCGCTCACGAGTCCACACCGTAACGCCTTCGGTCACCCGTGACATCTGGAGTGACAAATCAATAAGCCTTCTTTAATAAGTTAATAACGCTAGGACCAGTAATCCAGTCCAGGTGCAAAATGAGATGGCATAAAACGAGTCAAAAATAATGCAGCAACACGCAGATAAGTCGGTTTGACTTCATTGTTACTGCCGTTAAGGACAGAAGGTCGCAGTTGCTGGCGTAGACTAGAAATCAGAATACTATCTGTGCAGATCTGTCGCGTGGTTTTATTTTTATTTAAATCTCTTAGGTTGGACTGAAGTGTAATTAATAAGTTTAGTTTTTGGGACTACAAGAGGTTGTGCTGAATGTGAATTGCATTTTAGTTAGTTGGTGCTTGAATAATTGAAAGTGAAGTAGGTAACGCGCAACATGATTCAGAGGTGGGTGTTTAATTCTTCTCGAAGATTTCAGTTACTTGAAGCATAAAAGTGAAACACAAATGCGCGATAATTAAAGAGATTAACCTCCCATGCTAAATAACCCTCGAGTTCATTTTTGTTCCGGATTCCGTCGTCACCGAAGATTATATGACACCAACTGTTTCAAGATGACGGTCAAACAGGCCTGCCTAAACAACTTGCCCCTAGCAGGAGTCAAACATGTGCTTTGTAATTTTGCACCTAATTGCGGGTCGATATGCTAACTGATCGAGCTTCAAGTACCTGCCAAAACGCCTGACCGCTGCTACTTTCATATGCATTTTTAATCATTTTTCTTACTGAAAACTATGGAACTTCTTGCTTATCGACTTCTAGCCTGCTGTGCAGGAACAGAGAAACAATTTTACTTCTAATTTGCAAGCCAGGTTCGAATCCAGTTTGCATTTAGCTTCCGGGGTGAATTCGTATATACTTGGTGTCTGCTCAGTATCACATATTTAAGTGTTATTTTGACTCAGGCCGATGAAATTTCTTACTGACGACTGTAGTGATGTAGAGGGAACAATTTGGCTGCTGAGCTGTGAACCAGGTTCAAATCCAACTTCAGTCGAGCTTCTGGTTTCAAGTATTTTTATGTTCATTGTTTATGCTCACGCACCACTTATGTTTAGCGCTTTATGTCCCCAGATACCTTTGCCTTTTCATTTAATTTGTTGGTAGTTCAATGATGCATTCACACATTTGTTCTTTCATTCATCTTTTATAGATCTCTGTTACATTGAAACACTCTCAGAGATATTGGTATGACACTTTTGGCAAAGTTTTTGATTATACAAGAACCACATACAATTTTTTCACATGTCGAACAATGCCTTTGGTTTTGTTTTTCCTGCATAACTATATTTGACATGTCTTGCGTTTAGCGGCCTTAGATGTTCCCTCGTCCCTAGAATGAGCCATGAGTGATGGTGACAGTAGCCAATGAAAGCTACGTGAAAATGAAAAGCTAAGCGAAATTTTAGACCTGGATACAGGAGCTGATAAACGCTACAAAGAGTTAGAATCATGCTTGTTAAGCTGTAGTGATGATTATTATCGGTTACAACTATGCAATTAATGTGAGAAACTGCGTAAGGAAGCAGTCAATTGATCGCCATTAGGCGTTCTAGTATTAATACCTGTGGTGGCCTCTTTATAGTGTTTAACGCCTGTTTTTACTCCTGAGGCATAATAGGCGGTGGACACTGATGATAATGAATGAAATAATAAATTGGGTAAGGAAGGAAACTTTCAGATATGAGTTTAGGACACCTCCCCGTCATTTGTCATTTAAGAAAACCCTCAGTCAGCGAGGAGGACCCAGACATCCTGCTCACGAGTCCGCGCCTTAACATCCTCGGCCATCCGTGCCGGTCTTCGTGGTGATATATACGGCAACTGTAAACAGCAGTCATTTGGCTATACCCACTAAATACCGAGGGTGCGAAAAAATGTATGCACACTTTCACAGCAGTTATCTATTTTATATCTTTCAAAGTTGAACAGAAACACAACAGTAATGTGTATAGTATGAAGTTCTGTAAACAAATGTAACTCTCATACATTATGATAGCGTTGCTGCGTGACAGGTAAATCAACAATGAATAAATGAAGCCAAGATTATCGTACGATGTTCTGTAAACAGATGTGACTCACATTACGTTATGCTAGCGTTGTTACAACAAAATGAGTCAAGATTATTGTTTGAACAGCAGAAAGCAATTTTGAAGTAGTATTGGAAAACCGAGAATGTTGTTGAAGTTCAAAGGCAAGGGAGACGTGTGTACAGAATAGAACCGTCGTTGGACTTTTACCTATGGGGAACTGTTAAGGATGTTGTATACCGTAGAAAACCAGCTACACTGGCAGCACTTCGGGAAGAAATTGAAACGGCATGTGCTGCAATCGCTGAGGACACTTTCGCAAACGTTGCTCAATCAGTAGTTCAACGTACTCAGAAGTGTATCGACGCCGATGATGGCCATTTTGAGCAACTGCTGTAACTGTAAAAGTCTAAGATGATTAGTGCTCATCATTTTCTGTTTGTTTGAATTCAGTTTTGTTATGTTAACACAGTTTGTTTTTTGTTTGAAGTGTGTATACATTTTTGGCACCCTCTGTATTTGCAGGCATGTTATATCCTGGTATGACATTGTACAACAACCTGTTCTTCCATTTTAAATGGAAAAAATTCTCGTTTTTTCTCAGAATAATTTTATAATGCGAGAAAATATGTTTACATCATACAAAGTTCGGGAGAATGTCAGAAACACAAAAGAGGACTCTTCTTGTGCCCACGTGGAGGCTGCCTATATCCAGAATGATACTGTAACTAATTGACAATTCTTCAGGTTCACCAGAGTTTGCTTCGCGGGTTTACCAACAGACGTATCAACTGATTTTCTGTGAAGATGATGAACCAATTTACCAGTTTTTAAATTGTGGAACCAAGGAATGATAACATTTTCTTGCATTCCATTCACAGACATTTTCATGAACTCACAAATGAACGGTGCATTTTCAGTACATCAAGCATCGAGGTTTTTAATTTTAAAAACATATGCAGCAGCCTGTAACTAAGTACTCTACCTGGTAAGAATTGCTTGTGGAGGATGAGGCATTTCAAGTATCAACAGCTTGAACACACTAACTCGATTGATTTATTTAAGCCTTTCTTCAATTAAGTCGTAATATTTTAATTTGGAAACAATGTGCGCACACTGGATACCATAAGAGATTAATTTAATAATTGTATTTACAATGGCGTATAGAAAATGAAGGGTTCAGGGGTAAAATAAGATAATCCAAATGTTGTGATTTTCATAAGAATAAAAATAAGAAAAAAAAATGTGAATACGGGGTAAAATTATCTTGTCCATCGTAAACTGGGAAAGAACATGTTTAAGTTATTTTTTATTTAGTTCAGTCACAGCAAATACAGAAGGGACGGTCTGTGTAGGCGCCTTAACATTGTGACAAAATGAAAATGGAGTATCGAGCTGTTATTAAGTTCTTCACAAAAGAAGGAGTACTCCAAATGAAATTAAACCGCTATAGTCTGTGCATTAGGCCAGCACAGTACTCCCCATTTACTGTGGTGTTCCTCTCCATGAAGTTAATGATGAGTATCCCTTCACAGTCCCAAAAGATTGTGACCATGATCTTCTTGGTTGACTGAGTGACCTTGGCCTTTAGATGCGGTGCTTCGCCAGATTTACGCCACTCCATTCATTCTCTTTTGGACAAAGGATCATAGTAGAAGGCCATAGTTTCATCTCCTGTAACAATGGTTTGCAGAACTTTTCTCTTGTTGCCACGGCACGGCAGAGCTCCAAAAATGCCTGACAACATTTGACTCGTTGCTTTTGGACTCAGGAAAGAAGTCTAGGCACCATCTTGCACTAACCTTATTAATGTTTAAATGTTTATGAATAATTCGAAGGATTGTTATTATAGAAAGGCCCACTCTTGCTACTATTCCTGTAACTTTGAACTGCCGGTCTTCCATAATTTCTCCTTCCACAAGAGCGATGTTTTCAGGAGTGAGCACCGCCAAGGGCCGACCTGTATGCTCTTCGTCTTCAATGCTTTCTCGACCCATTCGAAAAAGTTTGGCCCATTCTTTTACGGTAGAGTATGAGGGGGATGCTTCCCCATGTACACCGTCCAATCGCTGTTTAATTTCATTTGGAGTAAGTCCTTTTGTAAAGAACTTAATAACAGCTGGATACTCCATTTTGAACATGTCACAATCTTCTACACATAGCCTTCTTTATGCAACTATAGCTGAACAACTGAACCCAACGAAGCGGAAGTTACAGCTACACTTATTTACTTAACAGATAAGATATGGCAGCACATAAGGATTTTGTGAAGCGATAAGCCTTATCGGCGAGGCCGGAAACTTAGGCACCTGCCCTCATATGAGTATCCAAGAATAAACATGTTTGCAGTGTGACACTTTCAATGCAAAAGTAAATCAGAGAACGAGCTGACTGCATGTACAGATGAAGAACTGAAACATAAACTACAATCTACCAACCGAACGGAGTGGCTCAGGAGGTAACAGGAGATCCTATGCTCAATTCCCGTTGGGTTGGCCATTTTCCGCTCTCCCATCTCATTTCATTCCGTTGATTCTGTTACGCGTTCGAAAGTGCCACGTTGAAATGGGTTGGCGCGAATAAGATCTCTACCCCTGCATCTGAGATCGCACAAATCGGGGAAGTGGGCGGCCTCCACCGGCGAACGGGATGTTCTATCTGGAAATGTTATGGCGCCCGCATGTTCACCACCTTGTGTCTCCCTCACCTTTTCCCTTTCACCCGGGGTTGCCTCCATTGGGGTGAAGGCATAAAGGACCATCCCCAAGCAAGGTTCTCCATTCATAACTCTATTTTATTTTTAATTAGTGTTTAACGTCCCTTTTTATTACTTAGGCATCTGCATAATGAGATTTTTTTAAAGAAATAAATTGTTTCAAGCCTACGTTTAGGTTGCCTCCTCGGCATTTGTCATTTATAATTACCTCCCGCTCACGAGTCCGTGCCTTAATGATCTCGGCCACTCGTGGCGGTTTCCATAAACTTTGATAAGGAAATCCATCTTCTGATTGATAATTGGCATGCACTAAAACGAGCTGCAAAGCGTGAAAGCAAGAAAGAAACAAAAGAACGCCTTTTCCTTCTTATTTTTCCCCGTAATAATTCAAGGTCCACATCTTATCTACCTATAGGGAAATGTATATATTTCCTGTGTAGAAATACAGGCACGGAAAATTGTGTCAGTTCTGATAGTCGTAGCAGTCGTAGCAGGATCCATGGATTTTTAGGGCTTAAAAAGTGTGTAATATCGCCTGCCGAGATGCCACCAGGATGTTATTAAACGAAGCCCAAACTCTTATGTCCGTCGATTGACTTACAACTTGGTGATCTTCTGTTTAATGCGGTGCTACAATTTCCCTATTCGGTATCGATGGCTAAGACGAGAAGGGGTGTTATATTGGGATAATAGGCGTCACTTCGGGGAATCGAGCTAGGTCGACTCCTCCAGGAAAGACGAGGTGTTTTCAGACGAATGCTGAATAACTCAACCAACTCTGTTAAGAGTATAAGTATTTATTAAAGGATTTTGTGATACAGATGGGTGTGGATTCCCCAAGCAGCAAGGCTTCCCTCCTGTCTCTGAATAAATTCAGGGACCTTTTACACAACTGTAATGCCCTAGGAGGGGTAACAATCACCTTGGTCAACAGTCACCAGTTACCAGGTCCTGACATCATAAGTTTTAAGAGGTTTATGGTTTGAACTTGTTAAGCTTAAAACTAAACAATACTTCGTCAGCACAATAATTCTATCTATAACATGTACACGTAGGCATAACATTTAAGTGAGTGGAGAAGAGGGTTGTTTGTTGCTTTTGCTTATGCAAGTTTTTCTCTGAGGACCATTTCAGGTCAACCTCTGGGTGGCAAGGCAAGTCACCCTTTATATTTACTATTTCTACGTCTTCTATGTTTTGGTTTATACAGTATGTTTCACTAACTAGGATATACAGCGTGCTCTTATACAATATCACGTTCTTATTATACCTTGTCAACATTACGATTCCTTATAATACTACACTTTCGCTACAAAGCCGACTCCTCATTACAGTCATAAGTATGGAAAGTAAAGCGGACGCGTCGTATGTGAAGGAACCTCAAGACTGGAGAAAGAGATCTCCCAGTAAAATTTACCGACCGTTTCATGCCCTGCATTGAATGGAATGCTAATAACCAAAACTGTTAAAAAGCGTCCTTAAATAAAATAAACCTAACAGAAAGTTGCTTCTGTACTCCACAATTACTTTGATGCACTAGTGACATGTCCGAAGAACTTCCGTGAATTTTGTTCGGATTAAAACAAGAATAATGCAGTCATGAAAAGTTTCCATCTCCTTGTTCAAGTATAAAAAGTGCTGAAGTCATTAGTTACTGGTAACCTTCCGATATGAGATCACTCTAACAATGAGTTCGACAAAATCTTATGATCTAATCATCAAAAGGCAGGAGCAGAACTACCATATGAATGAACTAAAGATAAAAATAGCCTATTGTGTCCTTGAGGGCAAAGGCCTCCTAAAGTAGGTAAAGCTCGCTTTTTCCTAACGTGGTGAGCTATTCCACGCTAGTTGTTCGTATGCTGTCTGACTGATTTGTTCTTTGGTTACTCCATTTCTCACAGCACTAGTTGCTTCTCGAGAGATGTACATTTTTTCTCTTCCTCTGCTGCTCTTGACCAATCTGGACCTGCATGTTCCTTGAAGAGGTCTGTCCATCTTCTGGGTATGCCTCGTGTCCTTTTTCCTATCTGGGGGTCTCACATGGAGATCTTGTAGGTCCTGCATTCTTGCAACGTGACCTCCCCACTGCCATTTGCTTCTGGTAGCTATTTGTGCGGTGTCTGTTGTCTGAGATAACTGATTTATTAATACTATAGATATTTTGTCCTTCAAAGTGTTTCCCAGGATCTTGCGTTGCATTTTTCTTGGGCATAATTGAATTTTGTTCTTTTGTTTTTCTGTCAGTGACCATGTCTGGCACCCATATATACAGGGGATACACAGGTTTCGAGCGTCTGGAATCTGATTTTCTTAGATAGCGTTTGATCTAACAATATAAACTTATGCTCCCCAGATTAACGAGATCCTTCTTTCTACTTCTTTTTCCATTTTATCACGGAAGGAAATCTGTTGTCCTAGGTATGTATATTCGCTCACATATGTGAGGACTGTTCTCTCTATTTTTTATTGGGGGTTTCATGTCCGTTTGAAATTAACTGCGTCTCCGATTCAAATTACCAGACTTTGCAACTTTCGAACTCACCTTAAACGTAGAGAGTAGCTGCAAAAGACTTAAAACTAAAAATTCAGATACTGTTAACAAGTGTGCAAATAGAAATTTTCCTTGTTAAGGTTGTAGTGAGCGGACGAAGCTAGTGACACGTGGAAATGCTGAATAAATACTTGTAGTTTTTCAGTACGTTGCTAACATCTTTGTATACTTCCATAACACTGGCTAACAAGAACATTTCGCCCAAAAGAAAAAAATATTTGTTATCGAAGTATTTATTCAGCATTTTCACGTCTACAGCTACACGAGATTGTATTTTCTCCAAAACGATGACTGAGTAAAGTGTCTATAGAAAAGCAGTTTACTCCATTTGCATCCTGGATGATTGTTCTTAGTTTAGGGGAGTGCTGTTCCAATTCTGTTAAGTAAATTACGTGTGCGATCTTTTGAATAGCAGAATTTCAAAATGGAAAACCCATTTAACAAATCGTTGATTCATCCATTGTTTGAGCTATCTGTGCTTCATGTCGATCGGGATGTTTGTTCACCATTTCATCAAATAGAGTACTGTTGGGTACCCGATATTTTTCTACCTCTTCCATTGTGCTTGCTTTTCCAGATGCCAATTGCCTTAGGTTTTGGAAGTCATAATGTTAATATTGCTTTCTGTATACATCACATGTCTGAAATCACCATGCAGGATGATTATATTTAAAGATATATAAATAAAAACACGTTTATATACAGAAGTTGCTTAAAAATGTACACACACTTCAAGTAAAGAAAAAACTGTTAACATAACAAAACTGAATTCACACAAACAGAAAATGATGAGCACGGATCATCTTAGACTTTTGAACTACTAATGGAGCAACGTTTGCGATTGCAGCACATGTTGTGTTAATTTCTTCCCGAAGTGCTGCCAGTGTAACTGGTTTTCTACGGTATACAACATCCTTAAGAGTTTCCCATGGGTAGAAGTCCAACGGTGTTAGATCCAGAGAACGCGGTGGAAACTGAATCGGACTCTTCGTTCTATCCAGTGTCTTGGATACTTCAAAATTCTTTCCCCTGTTCAAATGATAATCTTGGCTCCATTTTGTTGTAGCAACGCTAGCATAACGTAATGTTAGTCACACCTGTTTATAGAACATGGTACGATAATCTTAGCTTCAGTTGTTCATTGTTGATTTACCTGTCATGTGCAACGCTATCATAATGTGAGTCACTCTGTTTACAGAACACATACTACACATTACTGTTGTTTTTCGGTCCAAATGTAAAATATATTAAATAGATACCTACTGTGAAAGTGTGTATACATTTTTGACACCTTAAGTATTTAATTGTATCTTCCACTTTAATGTAGAAAATGTGGAACAAAAGGTCCATCTGAAGCGTGGACAATAATATGAGGGAAAGGAAGAAAAAAATACAGCTTGCTAATTATCTCACAGCTCCTATAGGCATTTTTGGGGGTATTTGAAACCATATCTGGCTTATATTCTTATAAACTAATTGTTGTTTCAAACACCTTAAGTGTATTAAAATGGAAGTTGCCTGTAATGTAGGAGTCATCTCATTTTACAGTACACCTGGTATTTTGAAACTATAGGTCTCAACTTGAGCTTTCATATTGTAAATGATAGCAGATTTTTACTTGTTCAGTAATTTACGGGTGACAAAATTTGCAGTTAACGCGATTCGTTTATAAAATTAGTAGCTGAAACAGAAATAAAAGCACACAAGAGGATTCGCTTAAATTAAATTTCACCCCGACTCTGTAAGAAGAGACACCATATTCTGCTTCAACCACCAAGCAAGATGACTTCGGGCTGTAACGCTGGGGGTTTTCGTAGTTTCGTAGGTGAATGCTGGGATGGCTATTTATTTTACTTGACGTTACACGCAGGTCTGAAGCTACGTGCTGCTGGTGCAACTTTTGCTGCTAGCGCTTGAGCGGCTAGCCAAACCCGAGCGACAGCGGAGAGAACGAACTAATTTACGCTCACCTCCTTCCCATGAATAGGAACGGGTAAATCACTGCAATGAGGGCGTTATTAGGCGGTTGAAATATTGTGACGATGGGAAATGTCCTCTTATTCAAATTCGAAACTAATTCACATACATACACACATACTAACATAATCTGTCGGCTAACCTCAGGCAAATTCCAGTGGTTTAGAGAGTAAAGCATTGTAATTGTGGCAAATCTCCTTTATCTCCGACAGAAAAACAAACAAAAAACAAGGGGATGGTACAATTCGAACCCACTATTTTCACAATTGTTGCACCTGGGCTTGCACCGTTGATCGTGAAGCGTTATTACTTAGCTAATAGCTGTGCCAGTCACTACCTTTGACTCTCTCCGCCGTCGAATAGCACCAGCAGCAGCAAGGACACGTAGCACTAGCAACAGTACTTTTCAGTCCTGCGAGTAACGAAAACTTATTTTCCTCTCGCCCGTTTCCTTTCATTTTAGCGTCGGATGGACATTTGACGTTACCCGCCGGGCTGAAAACACTTAACTGCTGGTGGTGGTAAGTGCTCTTGTGCCTGAGCCGCTAGACAGACCCTAGGGATCGATGCTGTGCGCAATATGATTGAAGAAGATCGACATGTGAGATAGAGGCATCCTTAAGTATATCGAAGACTGCAGTGCATTCGATTTTGCATAAACATTTAGCTGTGAAAAATACCTGTTTCCGATGGGTTCCGCATAATTTGACTTAAAAAAAAAAGAGAACTCGTGTTAATTGGTTAATGAAATGCTCAAAAATTTTCACCGAGGTACTGCAATATCTGTATACAACAGCGCAACAGACACGAAATTTGGATATATTCGTATGAACCGGAAACTAAGCTACAATCCACTGTTTCGGTGTTCCAAGATGAACCGAATTCCACAAAAGTTGTTCGTTCACGAAGCACCTCCACTAAAATGATCGTTTGTTTCTTCGGTTGTACTGGACATGTCCCAACCATCCTTTAGAAGATCGAAGAACAGTTAATGCTGAATAGTACACAACAACAATTTGTTTGTCAGAAATCATCGACGAAATCAGGAAAAACAACCGAAAACGTCGCATCATTCTTCATGATGACAATGCCAGCTCTCACACAGCACGTCAAACAGTTGATTATTTGAAGGTGAAAAACATCGAATTAATGTTCCATTGCCCGTATTCGCCTGATTTATTACCTAACGCCTTATGTTTGCTCCCAAATGTCAAAAAATGCGTGGACAGCGATTTTCATCACCTCAAGAAGCTGTTGAGGCCTTTAAAAACCATGTTTTTGAGATACCAACTGTAGAGTGGAAAATGTGTTTCGAGAATTGGTTTCAAAGCATGCAAAAGTATAAATCTTAAAGGTGAATGTTTTGAAAAGCAATCAAACAGTGTTCCCAAAACGTTTTTGCAAAAACTTAAAAAAGGTAGCCCTCGTCAGATAATTGCAATACTCGGAACTGGAATCGAAGACATGGGGCTTGCCTTCATTTTTAGACACCTCTCACGTGAGAGACAGACGTCAGATATGTATACAGAGGGTATTAACAGATATCTTGACTTTCCTTAAAGATTATCCAAGTGCATAGTGTGCTAACGCTCAAAAGTTTTTCATGTTTAATGAGAATGGTTGATAAAACTGCGTATGCTACCAGCACTAATTGATAGAAATGATACCTTTCCAGGAAACAAATCACTTATGTAGACTAGCATTCTATTTACTTGAAAGTCTCATTTTAACGTTAATAATGTCTAAACCTATAAAATATTTACAGCTTTTGCCTGTCTCGATCGTCATTTTCCAGGAAGCAAACAGGGAAATTCAAGAGAACAATACAGTTCTATTGTGCGGGCGGTGTATCTATCAGTCTGTGCTTCACAAGACCCGTGCATGTACGTAACAGGGAACAATCAATCGCAGCCTTCACATTGAAAGGTGGGAACTATTTATTATTATTATTATTATTATTATTATTATTATTATTATTATTAATTTGTTTATTTATTGCATGAGTAAGCTCTGAGATGATCTTGGGATTAATAAATTACATATAAATCGTTATAAATACTTACATTTTCGTAAATTAACGGCGTATTGAACTAAAATGTTTGCAGTATTTACCTTATGATGAAGATAGGCTACAAGACAAAAACACAAATTTACATGAATGGTATATAAGGTACAAAATCATAAAAATGTGTGCTTTTGTATGTTTGGGGGGAATGTTTGGGCATACGTTCCGGTTGAGGATGGTGGAGTTGGAGCAGAGCGGATATTTACGTCTCTTTGCTCTGGTAAAGTTTAGTGTCGTGTCAAAGACATCAAGAATAACTTAACATTATTAAAATAATTGATATAGCAAGCAGAGAATTTTAGCAGGCGACATTTCTTGAAGGTGTATTGTAAGATGTTATGCAATAATGAGGATTAAACGGAAATGGTGAGTAAGAACATCCATGAATATAAATCAAATATAGCAGTTGAGTGCAAATTGAGTTCATTGCAAATGAAAAACCGTTGACAATATTTGTGATAATCCTCTTAAAGAATATTAGACAACGACTCTAAAAAAAAAGTATAGTTCCTCTGATTTCTTACATACAAACTTAGCATATTTTCGAAAACCCATATATAGAAAGAAGAGATGGGATTGACCCAGATCTCAAAACGATTGATTAAGCTCTTCGGCAGCAGAATTTTCCTTATTTAAAAACTTGTGAAACGTTTGTGCATACTGACGACGAAAGTAAACTTTTGTTACTCACTTGTTTTTGTCTAATAGTGTATTCCTGTTAGACGGCGTCATTTATGTTTGTTCCAACTTTTTCCGACCGTTAAATGCCGTGCTTGAACCTGAGCGATCTGCCGTTCACATGCACAATATGCAGCAGTCGCTTTGCTTATTTTGTGTGTTGTGGTGTCGTACTGTCGCGCTAATTAAAGAACTGTTTATTAATTGTTACTCAAGAGAGATACGAACAATTATTTATTTCATTTTGTTGTGTTTTATTTACTAATATACAATTATTGATATGTAATTTAAATTTTTTTTTCATAAATGCAGTTATGATTCCTTTAAATTGGTTTATTATTATTATTATTATTATTATTATTATTATTATATTATTATTACGTACGCGATGTTTATACGTACTGCATGCAACCAACATATTTTATAATTATCAAGGAGATGGGGAACACAAGAAAACTTTACTTATCTTGTTCTTTTTTTCGCCTAGTTCAATAATGTTTTAATGACATTTTAAAGAATTACTTAAACAATAATAGTACGTAATGGAAACAGTAAACGTAATTCAGTGAGGTCATGTATCTCATTACATATAAATGATATATTTTATACATATTGTTTTAGGTTAAGCAGAAAACTGCAATTAATTACTTTTCTAATGAAATATTCTTTTGAATAACAAATATGTATTTGTACATGCAGTGCAATTCACTAGAAAATGTTGAAAAGTTTTAATTTGTATAGAAGAATGGTAGTAACGCATAATGAATGGGCTTGCGGGCCGATCCTTCTGTCCTAATAAATAAAGATCGCTCTTGTGAACTCCTGAGGTTAGGAACAGGCGGCAATCCTTAACAGTCTCGGCGCTGCTGTTACGTCATAGGGCAAGGTCGTGGGCTCGTTGAATTTTGGCTTAGATCTGTTGACACAGAAGTAGGCTCCGAGCGTCCGAACAAGGGCGTTCTCATGATAGGACAAATGAGCGTATAATGTTTTGGCACTGCGTCTAATTTTCTCTTCAGTATATGGGGGAGGGGGGGAGGTTTCGTGAATGTATCGTAATGTTTTCCTGTTCACAATTGACGCATGATTTTTATTTTGTATAGTGCAAATTTGCACATTTTTTCTAATTAAGCATTATGCTGTTACGTGAGTTTAGTAAGCTTCGTCATGTGTTGCGTAATAAATTACATTTTGATTTCTTTTGCATTGAGTTCTCATGAACGAACAAATGGGCCGCTTAAGCAAGATGAGACTGCGTTGATTTTACAGCAGCAAATTTATGCCCGCTCCCTATAGTCCAGATCTTAACGTTTGTTCAATGGACTGTCGTATGGAGTCATCTGTTAAAGTTAATTTAATACAAGATAATTCTTGTTATTGAAAATTGAAAGTAATGGCTTCTTCTGCTACTGGAGCAATGGACGTGCCGCCAAAGTTGTTCAGTAAATGTGACTATATACTCAAAATGATTGATTTTAACTACCGATATTCGTTTCTTTTACTTTGAAGCAATAAATTATTCATAATTTTTTTATATTAACTTCCCTGATATTTTAAGTGACCCCTCTCTATTCAGTGTAATTAATGTTCTGTTATAATATAGGAAATCGACTTTTTCCAGCATATATGAGTTATACGATATTATAATAAATATTGCAAGAGGATAACAGCTTTTTCTGCCCTTTTTAGCTAGCTATATATATATCCGCCTTTTTAGCTAGCTGTATGTATGTATGTATGTGTGTATATATATATCCGCCTTTTTGGCTAGCTGTACCTATATAAATATATATTATATATCTATAATATATAAATGCATATTGCGTATACAACTAGTCAGAAAGGCAGAAAATCTGTTATCCTCATACAATGTGTAATTTTATATATATAATTCATAATATGCTGGAAAAAATTGATGTTCTATATTATAACAGAATATTAATTATATTGAATAGAGAGGGTCACTTAAAATATCAGGTAAGTTAATATAAAAAAGCATACTTATCATGTATAAATTATATATAAATAATGGCATAGATACAGCAATTGAAATATTTTATTTTAGTCCCCTGGGTTGGGTCGGAGCCTTGACCCCTGGAATTCCAGTAGGCTACTATTGACGAACCGGGTTAGTATAAAATCATATTTGTATTAAATTTCTGTAATCGTGAGGAGGTACACGTAAAATGGCCTGGGTCAACTAGGTGGCGATCCCTTTTAGTTTGTTTTTTCTTAGCATTTTAAATAAATTTCAATATCAATATTATAGTAAACGCAGCGTGTACAATTCGATAGAACGTTAAAGTATCGAAATGACAAAACTATATTTTGATTAAGACGGAACCAAATACATGCTTAAGACAGGTGAGGTTAGGGGTAAATGTCTAAAAACACTCTTATTAATTATTAAGAGTACGTATACGAGAAGAAAATTGTCAATATTGATTTGTGATAGAGAAATCAAAGCAAAGTCTTAGCTACACTATTGCAGCTCTCTCACTCTCTCTCTCTGGAAGGGAGAGGCTCCGAAAATGGAGTTTTGCAAAAGGTTTTAAATGATATTCAAAACAAGGGAAAAAATTAAACAGAAATGTGCGTTGTATAAATCTCAATGTATTCACATAAGAATATGTAAAAACATTAAACTGTAGACAAGAGCGGTTATCTTTATATAACATTTTGTGAGATTAATTGTCGCACATAAATGATAATTTTGACCTAAATTTTTTAACGTTAATTGTAGATAATATTCACGTATTTTCGGAATTAAAAGCAAAAAATAAACATAAGTGGTGTGTGCTCTTGTGGAAAGAGAAATTATGGAAGACCGGCGGCTCAAGTTACAGAAATAGCATCAAGGTTGGATCTTTCTAAAACATCAGTACTTCGAATTATTCATGAACATTTAAACATGAATAAGGTTAGTGCAAGATGGTGCCTAGATTTCTTTCCTCAGTCCAAAAGCAGCAACGAGTCATCTGTTGTCAGGCGTTTTTGGAGCTCTGCCGTGACGAGAGAGAAGTTGTGCAAACCATTGTTACAGGAGATGAAATTATGGTCCTCTATTATGATCCCTTGTTCAAAAGAGAATCAATGGAGTGGCTAAACCTAGCGAAGCACCGCCTCTAAAGGCCAAGGTCACTCATCAACCAAGAAGATCATGGCCACAATCTTTTGGCACTGTGAAGGAATACTCTTCATTAACTTCAAGGAGAACGAACGAATAAATGAATGAATGGTGTTTAACGCCCGTTTTTGCTACAGAGGTACCAAGGTGATGGGCACTGATGATACATGAGATGAAATGCTATATTGGGAAAGGATTTATTATTTTTAAGGAAGGAAACGTTCCTGGCGTAAGTTAAGAGTACCTCCCCGGCATTTGCCATTTATGACGACTGAGGATAACTGGAAAAACCTCAGTCGGGGAGTACAGTCCTGGCGGTATTCGAACCTCAGACCTCCTGCTCACGAGTCCGAGCCTTAACGATCTTAGCCACGTTGCGGTGCTCTTCAAGGAGAGGAACACCCCAGTAAACGGAGAGTACTATGCACAGACTACGTGCTTCCATCAAAGAGAAAAGGCGAGGAAAGCTGAGTGGTGGTGTGCACCTTCTTCACGACAACGCGCCTGTACACAGCTCTTGTTGCAAAGGAAGCTGTGAAGAAATGTGACTTCAAGGAGATCGACCATCAACCCTACAGCCCATATCTAGCTCCCAGTAACTATTTCCAATTCTCAAAGCTGAAGAAGGATCTTCGAAGAAGAAAATTTTAGTGTGACGAAAAAGTGATGGATGCTGTTTATGCCCACTTTGGAGACAAGATTCTGACTATGATGCCCCCCCCCCCATGTATGAGCATGTCAATTCAAATACGTGAGAAGTGTATTGCAATAAAGGGTAACAATACTGAAAAGTGAAATATATTTTTTGTCTCTAGAAAATGATTAGGCTGGAAACTTATGGACCTACCCTCGTAATACATACAAGTATATTAGTGCAGGTTCTTGTAACGTACGGTCTTGTAACTTTCTCTTCCACGAAAGAATTGCAACTCTTATAAAGTATCAGTAAAAAGTTACAAGTGACGTCATATAAGAGCAAAATGGAGAAACAGCTGTTTTTTAATACGTCGCCATACCTTGAATTAGGTTATGTCCACTCCTTAGGGATTTTTAATGTACAGAGCGGGTTATTGTCATTCCTGCAAAATGGGTGTTGTATTTTTCTCAGACATAATGATAATTTAAATACTTTATTACATATTTATCAATATTTAAGCGTAATAGTCCACTTTGAGACACAGCTCCATTTAGGAGTATCAATTTCAGCCATCGAGAAATGGCAGAAAAATGGAGCTTCCCGATTGCTCTCGGTCATTTATTTTATTAGTACGTTTGGTCCTTTAGATTTATTTATTCTTTTATATTGCTTGATAATTGCATTCTCATAGGGGAAAAAAACTGGGAAAATTGTGCCATAAGAGATTATTTTAAAAGAGAACGGAGAATGAAAATTATTATTATTATTATTATTATTATTATTATTATTATTATTATTATTATTATTATTATTATTTTCGTGGCATGTAGCAAGAACCTAAAAAATACATCAACTTAAATGGTGTGAAATATGCATTTAGAACAGGAAACGCCAATATCAGCCATAAACCTTACTTTAATTATTACACTCTAACAAAATTAATACTTATTTATTCTTTCTTTATACATATTCCAACTCTCGCTAATACTTTTGGGTTAACTGGCTCCCAAAATTTTTAAATAGATAATACATTTTTTGCTAGTATTTGAAGTTACCAATGTTCCTAAACTTGTAGAGAAATTTATACAACTTACCAGTGCCCGACTAATACTAATGCTTCTGTAGAACAGAACAACGAAAAATTCCTTGTACACTTGTAAGTATGAAGTTGTAAAGTACAAGAGTAGGAGAACCCTTTGCGGAAGAATTTTACTAATAACTGCAAAAAAAAGTCCACACTTTTGTGAAAAGGTGCATCGTGTTAAGTCTCACTTTTGTCAAATACTGTAACTCTTTGTAAAAGTAGAGACGAGGTTGGTTGGGGTTGCTTTGCCACTCTACAACATTTTGTCCTTATGTTCGTAATTCACTCAGAAAACATTTGAGTGGTTATTTATAAACATACAAAATGCTTTTACAATAGCACAAAGCTGAAAGTGAATGACTTCAGTAAACTTGTCTGCAATGATTTCATAAACACGCATAGCAACGTGCGTCCTGGTGGTACCGCCACGGGTGGCCAAGGTCGTTAAATCGCGGACTTGTGAGCGGGAGGTCTGGGGTTCGAATCCCGCCAGGACCGTCCCTGACTGAGGTTTTTTCTAGGTTTTCCTCAGTACTCATAAATGGCAAATGCGGGGGAGGTACCCTAAACTTAGGTCTGAAACGTTTCCTTCTTTAAAAATAAATCCTTTCCCAAGTTATCATTTCATTTCATGTATCATCAGTGTCCATCGCCTGTGGTGCCTCTGTAGCAAAAACGGGCGTTAAACACCATTCATTCGTCTGGTGGTGTAGTAGTAACCATGCTTGCCTCCTAAACCCCAAGGGCTCAAACCCGGCCAGGATCGATGGATTTTTTTTTCGGGCGTAAAAATCCTAAGTAAAATCCTTCGGAAGGGAAGTAAAGCCGTGGGTCCCTTGTCGTACATTTACGGAAAGATAAAGAAGCTCAAGCCTGAAAGAAGAGACCTCTGAGCAAAATTTGTCGACCGTTTCACGCCCTGAATTGAATGGGACGTTGATGACCTGAAATGTTAAAGAGCGTCCGTAAATAAATCAAGGTTACTTAGATAGCACCGTGAGGAAATATTTTAGCACTTTGTGGTTTAGTTACATTTATTGTAACAAAAATCAAAAAAATTGTCTACATTCACAGAAGAAGAAAAAAAAAACGAGAAAAAATGAATAGGTCTCCGTTAACTCAAATAACTTGTTCATGCAAAATACCTTGTAAGTTCACCTCTCACGTAATTATTTTAAACGAGCTGAGGTAAAAGCACAAGTTATTCATACGCACGCACGCACTCTCTCTCTCTCTCTGTCATCTTCTCCTGTCATTTGTCGTAACTTGCATTTTTTTTTTCATTTGTTTATTTTCGGACGCTCTTTAACATCTCAGGTCATCAGCGTCCCATTCAACTCAGGGCGTGAAACCTTCGACAAATTTTGCACAGAGGAACCATACTTAGGATTTTTACGCCCGAAAAAAATCCATCGATCCTGGCCGGGTTCGAACCCGCGACCTTGGGTTTAGAAGGCAAGTATGGTTACCACTACACCACCAGGACCGACTGCATATTTTTAACTTTAACTGCATTTTCTCTTAAAAACTGTGCAAGATAGATTTATATATTTTTTTGGGCAAAACTCACTGCGCTACATAACTGGTGAAAGCTTTAAATTTGTGCTTACATGGGCGTTCTAAAAATTAAAATATTGTTTGAAATATGCATAAAATAATGACGCTATACGTTATTTTTTAAAGTTGTACAATCTAATTAAATTAAATAGTATTTCACCAGCAGAGTTAAGTAACAGTTTGTTAACGGATCCAAAAAGATGAGCAAGGTGAGATTAATAGTGTCAGAAAAATGCGTCTTAAAGCAGCAAAAATATTTAAAAAAAAACTCTTTTGTTTTTTTAAAGTAATTATAAAATAATACCAATTAAGATTTTACGAAATTTAAATGATTTTTTTTCATAAATAACCACTTAATAAGTGATAACATTTTTATTTGGATAGACCTATAATATTTTAGAAAACCCAGTTCGTATTCTATTAGTTTTAGCGTTAAAAAGGATAATATGTTTCTACCAAGTGATCTTAAAATTAAATCAGGATACATGTATTACAAATAACAAAATATCCCTGTTAAAATTCATAATAAAGCTATTGGAACCTACTATTGTTGATAATTTTACAAACAAATGATCCCAACTTTCTAAATGTGAATTAAACTTAGGTCTAATAAATAACTATATACTGTATATTTTCAACGCAACAAGGCTTTTCTATTAAATATATTGAGGCACACTGTCATTGTACCTCCGAATAAACATTATTTCAGCTCGTGTTTCTCATTACTTTAAGGTACCAGATAACTTATTTGCCACAGTAAAAAGTTGGCAGGAAGCATAAAGAAAGAGGAAGCTATATTTAGTTTCCCGGCTTGATGCATACCAGCATATATTTGCTGTTTCTTTTGCTAGATGCTGCTGTTTTTTGTCCGGAACTTTCTGACCCCAAGGGGTTAACATCTGACAGAGGAACTCTAATCCAGCGTACGGCACGCTTAAGGATATAATAAAGAATAATGAGAATTCTTACATGGAAATCAATGACAAAGCATTTCGATTATTAAAATTTCTACACCAATTAACGTCACTTAAAACGGTAGAGATTACCAGAAAATGCAAACAGCGCAGCAGTCGTTTACCTTAAAAGTCCACGAGTTCCCACATGCCATTGACGTCTTTATACTTAGATCAAACCCCACTGTCATCTTATTGTCAATGGATTTAAACAAGTTAATGCTAAGCGAGCAGTGTTTTATCTCTAAGGAGTACCTATGACATTTCGAATTACATATTCATAAAAATGTTAATGAAACACGGTGGATACCTGTGAATATTGTCAAATTTCTGGCCCTGCAGACTGCCCTCGCCGCCTCCAAACGCCTGCACTATCACCGGCAGAACATTCAGTAAGCCCTCCATTCCGCCGCCGCCGTCGCTCTTACCGCCTCCTTGTTGGGCCGCCATAAGGTTGGAGACCAGCCCCATCATGGATTCCCAATCGATGCCGGATTTCTCCTTGCCCACATCATTGTTGTTGACATCCACATTGCTTGCAGCTTGGTTCATGAACATATTCACCAATTGTCCGATCAGTTGCGGGTCCATACCCTTTCCACCTCCGCCTCCTAGCAATGAGCCCAAACTCGAGAGGATCTCGGAGGTCCCTCCGCTTCCCGATTTCCCCATGAGCATGTCTCCGATTTGCCTTCCCCCGTCTGATTGCATGAAACTTTGCAGTAGTCTCATTCCTCCTCCACCATCAGCAGCAGCACTCTGCTCGTGGAGAAACGCCCTTGCGGCCTCTATTAGAGGGTTGGGTTCTTCTTCGGCCCTCACTAAGGCCATTATCACTAGCACCACGAAAAGATTCATCTTTCTGTATTTAATTTGCAAACAAGCCGTATATTGAAGGTTACTCCTGTTTGAGATCGCTTCCGTTAGAAATGTATTATCAAACAAATGATTAAAGTTATCACCAACAGATTCACTAAAAGACTATAACAAAATTAACAATCAGTGCTAATAGTATACGGTGAATAACAAATGAAGTCCTTAATGACTATGTTGGTAACGTTTCACTAACGAATATTATGTTATTGACGTTGAAAAACAATCGAATTGCTACAATCCGTTAAACAAATTCCTTACAGTCCCCGGTAGAACATTTCTGAAGCGCTTTCAAGTACGAAACTGTTGCACTGTGGAATACGTGGCACTTTAAACGAAAGCAAAACCTCTGAAAGTTATCGCTTATAGCTAGGACGACAATGAACTGACGTGAGGAGCGTGTTTGCAGCAAGGTGTGTGCACTCGACGAGGGGGAAGAGGAAAAATAGCGGTTCCTCAAGGAGGAATTCCGAGCCAGCGACCGGCGGACCACCGACCCTATGCACGAACTCTGAAAACCTGATACACACCTACCTGCCAGCCAGTACCTTACTCCGCGGTATTACTTGCCAGATATTGCGCTCATTAAAGTTTAATGATGCAATTATGCAGAACAAGATACAAAGAGTCAGCCTGTAAATACATGCACAACACAAACCATTATCTAAGCAGCATGAACGAAGATAATAAAATTGGCACTTTCTGAATATTAATTTTGTTTCTTGCATAATTTCTTTTTAACTTTATCACACCCACTTTCTAATTAAAACTTGTTGCCATAATCTGTATTCATTGTCGGTTCTGATACTTCCTTCGTTTCCGAATTCCATTTAAATATATAACATTGTAACCTTAACATCATCAAAAGTCAAAAACAAAGTTTTGTTAATAGGCACCCGAAACATACTTCCGGAAATTATGACGTGTTTGTTAAGGATACATTTAGATAATTTTGGATTGTTACACGTAATTTCACTTCACAATTATTTGTTTGTATATAAAACTAAACTTAAGCTAAATGTAGATATTTCACATTGAGACCATGAAAGTGAATAGTCATAACCGACAGCGGGTCCTCAGTTGTGCCTTTTTTCTTTCTTTCTTTCTTTCTTTCTTTCTTTCTTTCTTTCTTTCTTTCTTTCTTTCTTTCTTTGTTAGTAGAGTTTATCAAGAAAATCCAAACATTTGTGTTTTGCTCCATTTAACGCTTAAAATTGTAGTTTTGTGTGCATGTATATACTTTATTTTGATGTTAGTGCCTATTCCTTGTTTCGTGCTTGAAAGATGCATATTGACATATAAAACTGCAAGTTCACAATCAACATTTTCAATGTTGAGTAAGTAATTGTTTTTTTTTTTTCTGGTTTTTAAACCAGATCATATGCTCATTTAAAGTTCATTTCGAAAAGTTGTTTCTGCAACATACTTAGAAAAATGAAACAAACAATAAAATGTGTCAGATAGTGAGATTTTCCTAATAATGAAAACGGTATTTTCATTTGAACATTTTCTAATTTCCTTAATCAGGTTCCAATTTTTTATTTAATTTGGTTTATTTATGGACGCTCTTTAACATCTCAGGTCATCAGCGTCCCATTCAATTCCTGGCATGAAGCGGCCGATAAATTTTGCTCAGAGGTCTCTTCTTTCAGGCTTGAGGTTCTTTATCGTACCATAAATGTACGACACGGGACCCATGACTTTATTTCCCTTCCGAACGTAGCCATACTTAGGATTTTTATGCCCGGAAAAAATCCATCGATCCTGACCGGGTTTGAACCCACCATCTTGGGTTTAGGAGGCAAGTATGGTTACCACTACACCACCAGGACCGACATCAGGTACCAAATTTAATAATTCTTCTCACTTTATATTCGTTATATTTGTTTACATAATGTACATTAAAATCTGCTGCAAGTATTTTTACTTGAAAATCGTGTGTTAATGAAATAGGTATTATGTGTATGACATTTAATGACATATGTTTATAATCAAGCGACTATGAAAGTTAAAGATAAATATTTTAAAATATATTTGTAATGCTTATAGTGCATATTCCTTGATTTTTATAGAATATTTTAGACGAAAAAAATATGTAGTGTCTAAAAGTTCACTGTCTAGCCATAATATACTTGCATATCAAGGAAAAAGAGGAATGGTGGTTTAATCTATTTAAAAGAAATGTCAGAAAGGCGACCCAATGTTACATTTGCCGTGGACTCCTTAGTAATGACAAAATAAAGAGTAATTGTAATCCATTAGAAGCATGCTTTTATATCTTATGGAATAAATTATTTCGCTGGAAGTTGAATTTTATTTCTGAATAAATTATGTAAATTGAAAGTTATTAGTTTCGTGCTGAATCACGTTGACTTTCTGCTTTACTTCATCATCCCCAATGTATAGCACAGCTTGAATTAGATAGATATTCCACTAAGAAAAAAATAATCACAAGAATTATGAAATATTTATTCAGAATTACCACATTAGAAGAGAGTGATATTATTAAAGAATGTTTTAGTATACAGGAGAAATAAAGAATGATGGTATTTCAAAGTGCAGGAAATTTTGCAACAGATAGGTTTAAGAAAAGTATGGATAAATAGGGAAAACCAAAACAAAGGATTTTGGAAATAAGTAAATGTAAGATTGGCAGATATTGAACGACAAGAAATAATTAGTAGTTTAGGTGAAAAGAGCTCATTGAGACTTTATAGGGGAATAAAAATAGTATGGAGTAGGGAAAAATATATAGAACAATGTGGTAAGACTGGTAGAGAAGGCTTTGCTTGGGCCAGAAATGGAGCTGTGAATTTAAAAGGATTAGGATATGATAAAGGAATAGGAAATTGTTTAATATGTAGAGAAACCAATACAGATTTTCATCGTTTGTTATATTGTAATCAAATAAAGCTATGGAGAGAAAAGGTTTGGAATAAAAAATGCGAAAATTTAAATGGGGAAATTTTAATTAAGAAGATTTTAACTGCAAAAGGAGAGGAGATAAAAATGATAGGGAAGTAAAGTTATAGAAAAATAGATAAGAATGATGAAGAGGATGATGAAGGAAAATGTAGAAAGAAGTATAACCATAGATGTATAATAATTGATGGATTTACAGGTATTTAGGGAAGGTGAGGGAGAAATGATAAGCAATATATAGTTAATGCTTAAATTGAATAGGGGAGGGAATGGGAGTAAATTAGCATTAGAAACAGGGTTGCTATACACAATAACCTGGGTGTTAGTGTGTATACAGTCATAAGGAAATAAGTAACTCACAAGTATAGGATAATAGTTGGATGTAGTGTTTAGAATTAAAATGTTGTAATAGAGTCATAATGATATGTATTAGTTTTATATTGTTAGTTAGTATTATGGAATTGACGATGACATAAATCTTATTGTAGTATTTAAAATTATACGTTAATGTAAAGAGAAATAAATTCAATTCAATTTATTCTGCATGGATATATCAGAATTAAGATCATACTAAAACAGTTGCTAACTAAATATTTAAGTAAATAAAATAATATTTATATTACCAGCTGTGATGCAGTTTCTTTTTGTAAATATTGAGCCACAGGCCCACAGAAATGTCCAATATTTTTAAAAGACACACATTCAGTTTACATTCCATAAATGTGACTGTTGTATTAATTCCATGGATACAATGTATAAATAAAATAAATTAATTGAACCTAAAAAAACTGTACTGCAATAATAGTGTTGTAACTTACACTCATTGAAGCTGCAATCTTGCGAAAAGATCAACTACTTCCTCTGGAATCACTTTAATGTTGCGATGGATGTTAATCAACACCTAACCATTCAGTCTGTCCTGTTGCATATTGGATCTTACATAGGTTTTCACACCTTAATGTTGAAAATGACCTTCCGGCCGTGCATGTTGTTACTGGTATGTCGCACATGATGATTAGACATCACCTGATGTTTGGCTAGAAGTTGCTTTTGGTGTGGAGAAGGATAAGAGCTTCAAAAGACAGTTTAGGTTTACTTTGTTGAGTTTCCCAAAAGTTACACCATATTTTAATTAACCTCGAAGCTCTGTAATAGTTCCTGGCAAGTCTTGTTCGCAAATGTTTGCACCTTTTACTAAATCATCAATATATTCAGATAATTCCGAAAAAATGGAATCAAGGACTGAAGTTTAAGGGTGTGGTTGTGCTTATCACGCGAGAATCTAGTGAGCAATTAATTGAAAGCGTAATCGAAGAATGGAAGAAAAACATTAATGCGATAATGATCTATTGGAAAAGTTGTAGTGAGAATAAGTTTATCTGGATTTTATTCGAGGCACCGTAACTTCTACATCAACATCTTTTGCTAATGTGAAAGCGTTTTCAAAAACAGAATGAAAAGTTTGATTTTCTCATCATTCTTTTAAGGTATCTTTAATTCTTTCAATCATTCCGTAAGAATGAACTAGTACAATGATCGGATTTTGTAATGTCTGGAAAGAATTTCAGTTATTATTTCAGCTATGGTAACTAGAGCAGTTATGAACTCTTTTAGAATAGAGTGAGTAAAATATATGCATGTTTACTCAAAGATTCTGCTTCCTCTAGGAATAACATGAATGCCGGGAAAATGTCCTTAAATTGTAAAACAGCATCGTGTAGCTCAATCCACCGAGTCTCACACACTGACATCAGTTTATTTTATTTATTTATTTGTTTGTTTTTTTAAGGCTGAGAGTACAAATGACTGATTTTGTCTTTCAAGCGATGACGGTTTATTAGACTCCCTAACGAAATTCACAATTTCGCCGATTGTGTCAGCAGCTTGTCTAATGGAAGTGATAGAACACGTTTAGGAACCGACAGATTCAGGCAGTGCGCGGACAATACATTAGAATGCAAGAGGTCGAGTTGCTGAAATGCGGGTTGGTATGCCAGGAAACTGTGCTGAAAAAATTTGCATCACCATTGTCGACGCAGGTTCGAAATGTCTAATTTCAAGTCTCGCAGTTGATTCAGTATTAACTTACACGACCCTTCACCACTTAAATCACGTGTTACAACAAATCTTAAAAAAATCCTCCCTCACACAACACTTTTTTTTTTTTTTGGGGGGGGGGGGAGTAGTGTTTAACGCCCGTTTTTACTACTGAGGCACCACAGGCGGTAACACTTTTCTAGGTCAACAAAACGCACGTCGGTCCAGGTGGTGTAGTGGTTTCCATACTTGCCTCCTAAACCCAAGATCGCGGGTTCGAACCCGGCCAGGATCGATGGATTTTTTCGGGGCGTAAAAATCCTAAGTATGGCTTCCTTCGGAAGGGAAGTAAAGCCGTGGGTCTCGTGTCGTACATTTACGGGACGATAAAGAGCCTCAAGCCTGAAAGAGAGGCTTCTGAGCAAAATTTGTCGGTCGTTTCACGCCCTGATTTGAATGGGACGCTGATGACCTGAAATGTTAAAGAGCGAGAAAAAAAAAATGTTAATTGTTCATTTGTACTGATGTACGGAGTTTCGTCAAGTAGAATAGAAAAATATTTCCCTCTCTTAACATCTATAATTTTGTTTTCAATTATGACTTCACAACAGTTTATCAAATCATTTTATATTGCTTTACTTGTTACAGTAGAATTTTTGGGTGTCTTTGCAAGATGGCCTCTGAGAATTTCATCCCTTGCGTCAATTGAAAATTTAAGAAGTTTCTAAAAATTCCCCCTATTTTCACCTTCAAATCTGTGCTCTAAATCAATGACACAGTCAATCCTGTGCCCTCGAAGTGGAAATTTCTAGCGACCGCACAGAATAATGGGTCTACACAATGGAGACCAATTTCATACGATTTTCATTTCTCTTTTTTTCATTTCATTGTTCAATTTAACGTTAATGTTCTCTTTTTCCCTTTTATGCACTCTCCTAAAATTCTCACGTTTAACGACAGCTGTTTTATGACAACTGTTCTCTGAATGTTCCCTGAATATTTTAAGTGCATTCTTATATTTATTTACAGACTTTAAAACTAGAGATTATAACTGAATCCTACTACGACCCCCCTACTTAAGACCAAATAGAACACACACCTGACAGTAAGCACCTTCATCCTTTTTACCGTAAGTAGGACCACGTTAACCGTCTAACCAGGAATTCTGGAAACGCTTGCAACGACTTTCCGGTAACTTTTGAAGTTACCGGAAAGTCGTAACTTTTTGGTGGAACCCGCGGTCAGCCAGGGGTCTATAATTAGTATTGTCATTGAGAAAATCTTGTTTCACAAAATGTCCCGTGTCAAGTTCATTGCAATCATTAAATACAGTTCTCTTCCGGTTGACACTTATTGCCACTACTGGTACTGGCATTCAAGTTTGTAACACAATCAGCACATTTGGCGCTACTTCTTCCTATGTCCGATCCTTACCTTCAGCTTCAGCACACGACCTTTTAACGAACTGTAATAAATTAGTCTGGATTTTGCTTTTCGACATCTTGAAGTAACAACGAACCATCAAGAATCCAATTTCGAACTGCACTCCATTGAGCACTATCAGAGAAGTTTTTATAAGTGCAATGTGTTTTTGAATCAACAATTAATAGATAGCAGTTTGAGCTTTGAGGATCAAATTTATGAAACAGCCCATTTCAAATGGCTGCTTAAATAACACAATCGGCAGATATGTTTTTTCTTTGCCGCTGTTCTGTTATTGAAAACAGAGTTCTGCAATCTGCAAATCGTTTCCTCCAGACCTATATATAATTTTGGATTATTAAAATCATTAGGGCGAACTAAATGAACATAGTTTAAATATAATTATGTTTATTTATATTTTATTGTATTATAATATATAAACGTAGCATATTAAGATGTAATAATAATAATAATAATAATAATAATAATAAAATAACATCATTGCCCCTCACGAAGTAAACACGGGTTCGATTCCTGGTCAGATCAATTTTATGGCGAAAATGTTTTATTTCAATAGCTTCAATTTGACCTTAACAATAGAAAATTTAATTATTTGCAACTGGTTTATTGCAATAAACTGACGCGATAATGGAAAACGTTATATATAAGCATCATAATTGCTACTCGACAATGGAAATATCGAGTGCAAGAAGTACACAATCATAGGCATGAAACTACTAAACTTTAAACTTTATAACTGTCGTTTGATCTCTGAATCCGCGCCTGTCTCCATTCTTTACTTAAAAGAGCAACATTTTTCACAGCTCAATTTTTTATACCGTTTTTCCTTGCAAGTGCACCAGGAGGTTGTTGAGGCTATTATAATGTCACATTGCAAATGGGTTCTGAAAGGGAGCGAACAGCAAGCTATTACTCATAGACTGGTCGACCAAGCAAGCAGAAATTGCTTTCACGTTTTTGTCCTTGGTAACAGCTGGGTGACAACAAAGAGTAAGGAAACATTACAGCGACATTTTCTAACCCATACAATAGTCCTCCGGTTCGATGTGGGCATTGTAGCTGGTTTATAAATTTTGACTGTTCAATGCAGTTGAAGTTGGTAGTTAGTTACCGGAAATGTACTTTTATTAGTTAGGAAATGTTGAGAGAAGTATGTCATTTACTATTAAGACCAAAAGACATTCAAATCTTGGTTTAGAGCGGCACAATATACATGGAAACTTTGGCAGGTAAAAACTTGATGGTTTGGAAAAATTTTAACGTTCTCATAATAATTCATTTTCATAACATTGTCAAACATTTCTAAAATTAAAGCATTTCTTAGTTTGCATAGTTAAGATCATTGTTGTTCTAATTCTATTGCGTGCAATTCCTTCTACGTAACATGTAACCAATTAATCTTATTTTCTCATAGACTGAAACTCTAGCACAATACGATATAATCAGAAATTAATCATAAAATAATTTTCAGTTATGTACATAACATAAAAAAATTAATTGATACACATATACAAACGAGGTAGTTTCAAAATATTATAATATTTCTCACTCTTTTCCCTTAATTAATTTCACCCGTACAATTTGCCACTGTTAGCGAATTCCAAAGGAATGAAGCTATTGTGGCGATATCTTTGAAAAATCGACTTATTTTACAGCTAATTGATTTTTAGCTAATTCAGAAGGAATGTAAGCTATTGCGGTTGAACCCATGGAAAGATATTTTAATAATGCAGAGTGAGCAATGCTTGACGCAACCGCGGAACCGGCCGGCAGCGCTATGTCGGCGTATATTTCCCCTCCGCGAGGCTTCAGTGTGATTTGAAATCTTGCGCAAGTAGCACGTGTTTGTTAGGTGACGCAATACAGTGTATTGAGTGAAAGTGTATCAAGTGAACCTCGGCGTCCGGCGAAACCGGTTGCCTGAAGGACTGTTCATCCCGTACATACCGGGTGTCTCACCTAACTCTGCGATCTCAAATATTTTCGAAATGAAACAAGATATGAAAAATTAGGAATGTGTCCATGTCAGGGGCTCACACAATGGAACGGTATGCACAACCCAGATGACGATGATGATATAATAATAATAATAATAATAATAATAATAATAATAATAATAAACATCTAGCGAACCGAAAACTACAGATCTAATTAGTGATAACAGTTGGTTTCACAGTTCTAAATCGTATACCTTTTGAAACAGATAAACTTTTAAAGAGTGGCAATGGATACTCTGTCTCTGACGTTATGCAAATAGTGTTGTCTGGGTTGCTTGCAATGTGTCTGTACTAAAAGCATTCAGTTAACAAACCATTATGAATCTGCTCAGTGTACCAGTGTCTCCTGGTCTGGTTCATATAGATATTTGGAAGCAGTTGCAAGATAATAATGTATTCTAAAGTAACATTTTGTTTACGGATAAAACTTCGTTTACAAATCATGGTAATGTGAATTTGAGGAGCATGCACCACCAGTCCTGCAAAATCCCACCGGCTTCGGGAGTCTGCTCATCAACGACAGTGTTTGGTGCGGTATCATTGGCAACCGCATTGTGGCTCCTATTTTTATTTGGAAACATTAAACGGTCAACAATACGCATCATTTCTGCAAAACACTCTACCCCTTCTCACGGAAGACTTGAAATTGGAAACGCGTATATCAATGTGGTTCCAGCATGATGGTGTCCCGCACACTTCGCCCACGTTCCCAGAGAAGTAGGGGGAAGCAAAATTTACAAATCCGTGGATAGAACAGAGTAGTCCTGTAAGATGGCTAGCTCGGTGTCCCGATTAGACCTTTCTCTGGAGCACAGTGAAAGACAGAGCGTACCAGAAACTCCCAACGACACTGGAGAATATGAAACAGCGAACTACCGTGGCGTGTGCAGCAGTAACACTACAATCTGTGCAACACTCGCCTGTTCACCTTCTCCACGAGTGTGTTGATGTAAATGATGGTTACAGCATCTGCTAAAGTGACACGATTTCATCAGATAAGACGTATTGGTTATTTGTGATTGCTTTGTTTGTGCTGAATATACTTTACAAACACGAAGTTTCTTTGAGCTATAAGCAAGAAGTAATTTTGTTAACACTAAGTAGACCTCTAGTTTTCAATTTGCTAGAAAAAAACATACCAGGGTAAATCCATAAATTTCCGGCATGGCTATTTTCTAGCTATGATTAAGGCAAAAACTGTATTTCACTTTTCAATATAATTACCCTTTTATTGCAATACAATTCCCAAATCTTTGAATTAACATTTCAATCTCCCCCCCCCCTAAAATAGTTGGAAGTCTTGTCTGTAAAAAGGGCATAAACAGCATCCATCATTTCTTCGTCACACTTAAATTTCCTTCCTCGAAGGTCCTTCTTGAGTTTTGAGAGTAGGAAATAGTCACTTCGTTGGGCTGTAGGGTGGATGATGGAGCTCCTTGAAGCCACATTTCTTCATAGCTTCCTTTGCAACCAGAGCTATGTGCACAGACTCGTTGTCGTGAAGAAAGCGCACATCACCACTCAGCTTTCCTCGCCTTTTCTCTTTGATGCAAGCAAATAGTCCTTGCAGTAGGCCAGCATAGTACTCCCCATTTACTGTGGTGTTCCTCTCCTTGAAGTCAATGAAGCGCATTCCTTCACAGTCTCAAAAGATCCTGGCCATGATCTGGGTTGACTGAGTTACCTTGGCCTTTAGAGACGGTGCTTCGCCAGGTTTACGCCACTCACTCCATTGATTCTCTTTTGGAAAAGGGATCATAGTAGAGGACCACAGTTTCATCTCCTGTAACAACTGCCTGACAACAGAGGACTCGTTGCTGCTTTTAGACTGAGGAAAGAAGTCTTAGACACCCATCTTGCACTAGCCTTATTAACGTTTAAATGTTCATGAAACATTCAATGGGCTGAAATGCTCAATCTTGCTGCTATTTGTGTAACTTTGAGCCGCCTGTCTTCCACAAGAGCGATGTTTTCAGAAGTGAGCATCTCCAGGCCTACCTACAGGCTCTTCGTCTTCAATACTTTCTCAACCTATTTGAAAAAGTTTGTCTCATTCTTTTACGGAAGAATATGAGAGATATGCTTCCCAATATACATCGTCCAATAGCTGTTTAATTTCATTTGGACTAAATTCTTTTGTTGTAGAACTTTATAACAGGTCGATACTCCATTTTGAATATGTCACAATCTTCTAAACATAGCCTTCTTTATGTAACTATATCTGAACAAGTGAACACAGCGGAGTGAAAGTTACAGCTGCAATTACTTTGTTAACAGATAAGGTATGACACCAGATAAGGGTTTTGTGAAGGCGATAATCTTATCGGCGATGCCGGAAAGTTATGGACTTACCCTCGTATGTGTTCCGTTTAAAAAATACAACTTTCAATTGAAAACGACGTTGTTTTAATATTCTGGATTATACATGCCCTCACATTGTGTGAGCCCCTGACATGGGTACATTCCTGTACAAGTAGATTTTTCACATCTTGTTTCATTTGGAAAATATTTGAGGTCGCAAAGTTAGGTGAGACGCCCTGTGTGTGTGTTTAAGATGGAAATATAAAACTACGAACACCATCTTTTACTTTTCTTTGCTTAATTCTTCATCCTACGTAGCATAGGATTTATGCATTGTTGCTCCTTTTTTCTGCAAATGGCACCATTAATTTCTACCTGCCTGTGGGTTTATGTTTGATTGCAGACGGCTCAGTTTACTATTTCGATTTTTATTCAACTTTTATAATTTTCATTGCCCATATAAAAACGTTTCCTATCTTTATGTCTTTGGTGGTTCTATCTTTAGAGGCCGTTTCGTCTGTAATCAAAACATTATAGCGTTTTTTATGTATTTTGGGGTCATATTTCTGACTACTGTATAGTTTTTCCCGCCTCAAGCTGTGGTAGTCGCTGTACTCTTTCAGCTGTACTGAATTATGCAGAATTCTTCAGACACTCTGTGTTGCCTGTTTATAAGGGGGGGGGGTTGATGGAGTTTTAAAAAATCCTCCAGCACGTCAGTCTCAAGGTTTATTGTGCTACTTAATTGGGAGAGACGCTTTCATAGTTTACCAAAATGAGTTCCTTGTACAAGTTGCAGTATTTTGGTTCCAATGTTGTCGTCCTTTTCGCAGATCTTCCCAGGTTATGTCGGTCCTGGTGGTTACCATAGTTGCATCCTTAATCCAAGATCGCGGGTTCGACATCGGCTAGGGCCGATGGATTTTTTTTGGGCATAAAAATAAATATGACTTTCTTCGGAGGGAAAATAAAACTGTGGGGTCCCATGTCGTACATTTACCGCACGATAAAGAATATCAAGCCCGAAAGAAGAGACCTCTGAGCAAAATTTGTAGGCCCTGAATTGAATGGGACGCTGATGACCAGAGATGTTAAAGAGCATCCGTAAATAAAACAAATAAAAAAAAACCTGGATATAGAGAGAACCTGTTTCTTCATCTCCAGGATTGGATACTCAAACAAGATATGCGAGGCAAACCTCGTTCTGTTTACACATTTTGCAAGTGGGTTCATCTTTATAGAGACCCACTTTTCATAGATGTTTTATGAAGTAACCATGTTCAGTAATTAGCACAATTACTTTCCTCGTTCGTCTTCTATCCATTGGAAATGGTAGGAGAGATTCTTGCTAGGGCCTAGGATGAACTTGCTAGTTTGAATCTGTCCAGGATAGGTTTGATGGTTATCCCCAATCCCTATTTTGACTGCGGTCTTAGCAGCATAAGTACTGATTCCAACCACGGGCTCAGAGGCAGAAAGGATGTGTCAGCTCCCTTTTTTGTCAGCTGATCTACCATTTCATTCCCTTAAATGCCGTGATATCTCGGAACCTACCGCAGTTCGAGCCCTCTCCATCTTCTATAGGCACAGTTTAGGATGGCATAAACCTCTGCCTGAAAAACTGTATAATGTTTACCAAGGTTTATATTGAAATTAGTCCTTGGAAATCGGCCACATATTCCTGCGCCCGATTGTAGTCCTTTGCGGGATTCATCAGTATACGATATAAGTTAATTACCTTTTTGTTTTGGCCATGGTTCCTTCCATCCAGTTGTCTCTAGATCCGAGAGTAACCCTAAATGGAGGGAAATTACAGTATTGAGTATTCATTAGGTCTGACCTCAACCTCAGATCTCGAATATCCAGGGAATTTGAGATGGAAGTATGTCCGGTTTCAGCAAAGCTACTTCTCCAATGTCCTTTGTGCACCAAGCGATGAGCTGTGAGCCCAGCCTCCGCTTGTAGATAAATGTACATGGGAGCGAGGCCTAACAGAGTCTCCAGTGCGATGGTTGCCTGCTTCTGAAGGCCGCTGTAACACAAAGGCATGCAAATATCTGTAGTTGGTAAACCTACCCGCCATAGTGAGTTTTAAAGTTGTCTGCTATTAAACAATTGCGTCGTAAGATATCTGGCACCTGACAAGCAACATAAAGCCAATGGCTAATGTGTGGTTTAAGGCTCCAGGTAGATCCGCCAGTGCGTCTGGTGGTTATGAGAGACCACCTATATCGAGGAAGAATATTATTAATATGATTGTTTCAGGTTGGTTTCTTATCCAGTTCAAGACCTAGGTATTTGACTGACTCAGAATATTCCAGGGTTGGACTACCAAGCTTAGGAGTACCCAAGTCCTTGAGATTCTACTGTTTGTGAATGGAATGACAACTGCTTTACTAGGATTTATGGTTAAACCTTCCTGCTTGCACCAGCTTTGAATTTTCCTCAGCCCATTATTCATCATGTTGTTGATACCGTGTAGGGAAATTTCCCAAAAATTATCAGTGCTATGTCATCTGCATAGCCTTGTATGTAAAACCCTTTCGGGGTCATATCTTGGAGTAGACTTCCACCATGAGACTCCAAAGAAGAGGGGAAAGAATACTCCTGGTAGGTAGCCCCTTGTGGCGTCAATTCCTTTCACTTTCCCAAAAAGACTGGCAATAATATTTCTGTTCCTAAGCATGTGGCTGATTCACCTATAAAGGGTGTCGTTAACTCCATATTTCTGAGCAGCCGGAACCACAGACTCATAAGATATGTAGTTGAAAAGCACTCTCTATGTCTAGGAAAGCCCCTAGGGCTATTTCTTTCCTTGTCATGGAGTACTCTAGTCTCTGATAAGGGTGTGTAACGCCGTTATGCAAGACTTGGATGACTGATAAGCGTGTCAGTTTCGATGGAGGGAAGTGTCAGACAGCATCCTCCTATGGATGTATTTTTTAACCAGTCTTTCCACAGTCTTTAACGATGGTTGGTTGATAGGCTTTTGCTTTCGTGTGTTACGACCGTGCTTAGGAATCAATACTACCCTGGTAGATTTCCATTTCTGAGGAATACGGCTGAAGGCTATACCGGCTCGAAAGAGTTTGCAGATAAAAATATTGAGCGAGGCGGGTTTTTTTCTGCAAGAAGGCAGAAAAGATACCATCTCCGCCTGGCGACTTAAATGGGTCGAATTTGTTAACGGCCCATTTTAAACTTTGAATAGTGACAACTTATTGTGCAAATTCTCAGTCCCTCCGCGTGGCTCCTGATCTAGGGCTTTTGCAGTGGACTGTGGATTCGCAGATGTTATCAAAGATACACATACCTCAAGTAACACTGTGAGTGTTTCTTCAGTCGAACTCTAGAAACCTCCCGTAGGCTTGCATATTGTTCCTACAGGGTTTATAGGCCAGATGGCCAAATCTCTATGTAGTCTGGCAGCCTCTGATAGCCTAGATATTCCTTGACAGAAGGTTGCCGAGACAACCTTTTGCCTTGCGTATGCCCTTATTATAGTCTGTGAGGGTTGTGTGATCCAGTCACCAGTTCTTTTACTTAGTTAAAGAGATGTCTCACTCTGCCTCTTCTTGGTTCAAGGTCTTTGGTCCACCATGACACCTTCTTGGATTTCATCCGTGATTGTATGGGACAGTTATCGTGATAGCAATCAAGTATGGCCTCTTGAATGAGGTAAGCGACCTTGCCGATATCACCGAAGGATCAATCTGAGAGATCCTGCTTTTCGGCTCCCCACCAGGTTTTCCTGAAATACCTGTACGGACTGACGTTTTTAATTACGTTGACATTTAATGATATATAGTTATGATCCGACAATGACGGTTTCATCTAAGACCCTCCATTCGGTAATCTGAGTAACAATATGCTCTGTATTGTCAATAACTGCCTTATGCAATTAGCAAAGTAGGCTTGTTACCGACATTAAGTTTGTGTAAATTATTGGAGAGCAGAAATTCTAAATGGTACTCACCGCTTTTGTTGAGATCCTTACTGGTCCAGATTTCATAATTGGAGTTGGCGTCGTACCTAAAGATGGTCTGCTGCCCTATCTGAGTACAATGTGCAACCAAATGGTCCAGCTCCCTAGTGGGTGGATTATCGTCGTCTAAGGGGATATACAGCGAGTTCAGCAGTAGGCCTTTCTTCCCTCCCCTTATGTTGCAGTCAATGTTCCGATGTACCTCTGCCGGGGCCCTTAGGTTCTTTGACCCAGTTTCCCTCGGAAGAGTAAATACCCTCGAGGGTTAAAATTGCATCATCTGAGGGCTCGCAGATATGGTCCTCAGGAGTGAATTGTTAGCTTGCTGGTGGTTTCCACAAAGGTTCCACGAGAAACTAGTGAAAATAGTCCGCCCAGACAGAGTCCCCCATGCTTGGGTAAGGCTAAATACTCCGGAAGGTCGCCTGGTATTACGGAGGGTTCGTTTATTGCACATCTTCCATGTACTATGGACCTCCTCGGCACGGGTCGCATACACCTTGAGGTTGGATGAATAATGAATGATTAATGAGTGGAATTAGATGAAAGATGGATGACTGAAGTTATGATGAAGTTATGAGGTTGAGTTACTTCTTGGTCTGGCCTCTCCTCACAACCTGCCCGGCACGGGTGCCCTTATTGGTAGCGCTAACGCCGGTATAGCCTGTTGATTCGCAGAGGCTCACGAGCACCTGCACCAGCGACGTCACTTACGATAATGTTTCTGTCATATACACAATACAACAAATAGGTGTCCATCATGGTGGTCCAGTAGTAACCATAATTGCCTCATAGGCCCAAGATTCATTCATTCCTGGCCAGGTTTTTTTTTTATTTATTTATGGACGCTCTTTAACAACTCAGGTCATCAACGTCCCATTAAACTCAGGGCGTGAAACGGCCGACAAATTTTGCTCAGAGGCCTCTCTTTCAGGCTTGAGGTTCTTTTACGTGCCGTAAATGTACGACACGGGACCCACGGCTTTACTTCCCTTCCGAAGGAAGCCATACTTAGGATTTTTACACCGGAAAAAATCCATCGCTCCTGGCCGGGTTCAAACCCGCGATCTTGGGATTAGGAGCCAAGTATGGTAACCACTACACCACCAGGACCGACTTCCTGGCCAGGGTCGATGGAATATTTAAAGGCGTAAAAATCTTAAGTATGGTTTCCTTCGGAAGGAAAGTAAAGTTGTGGGGGATCGTGTCAATATTTACGGCACGTAAAAGAATCCCAAGGCTTAAAGAAGAGGCCTCGAGCAAAATTTATCAGCCATTCACACCCTGAATTGAGAGGGATGCTTGTGACCTGAGACGTTAAAGAGTGAACTAAATAAAATTAACGACGACAAATATACTGTTTTAAATGTTTTATTTATTGTCGCTTTGTCTGCATTAGTCGTCTATAGATTGTGGATTGAACACTACAGGTTAAGTCTGTACGGATGAATGATGGCGCAAATGAGCTCGGAACCATCTAGCATTCAGCTTCTCAAGGTCAGAAAAACTCCGAAAAAATAAGGATTTAGTATGAGCATGATCTGACCGGGATTCGAATCCTAGGACCTCCGGATTAATTTTCGTAAACACTACCATAGGGGCGGTCGCAAAAAACTTTAGAATTATATGAAAGGAGGCATACATGTAATGAAATATTTCGTAAGTAAATAATTTTGAATGTAAGTTCAAATTGATAATTTAAAATGGAATCCGAATGTGCTTTGTAACGCCAGCTGGGGTAGGTAGCTATGCGTAATAATTGACTGGTTTAGTGCTCGTTTGAAAGTCATCTAGGAGAGTTAACAAAAAAATTCATTCATGCACCCATACATCTGTGATGTAATCCTTTCCAAGCCTTAAATGTTTAATAAGTTGACAGACATCAGAATTGAACGCCTAGTACAGCAGTACACTTTCACCCGTCTTTATATCGCATTGGAGAGATAAGATTGTAGAGGAATTGTTATAGAATGCCTCTTTAGAAGCTCAGGCTTAATGGGGCGGTGTAAAACATGGCCGTTGAGAAGTATTGGAACCATTTATTAATCCGTATTATTCTTCGGCACGGGAAATGATTTTCAGAAATGAAGGAATGGTGGACATGCTATTAATTCATGAGGAAAGTCATCATTATACTACAAATACAACACAGCTGTATGCTGTTTTCCTAATAGACATCATCCAACCTGCTTCCACAATGTCCGAAAACTTGGTACGACTGGAAACTTGTCCCGCACGAAAGCGGTTCGAGGTAAGAGCGTGACAAACAAAGCAGCAAAAATAACGGTTCTTGCAATAAACCCTCATGCCAGTTCTCGCGAAATGGAAAGAAAGATAAATCGTGCTGCCCAATGGTACAAGTAACAATCTTTCACATTTCATCCATCAAGAACCGCCTGTGGTGCCTCAGTAGTAAAAACGGGCGTTAAACACTACTCAAAAAAAAAAAAAAAAAAAAAAAATCCATCAAGAGTTGAAGGCAATGACTTTCAAAATCGTCTAGAATACTGCCAATAGACTTTCCAGCAAGACCATGCTTTTATGGGGAGGATATCATTTTCGATTGAGGAGGATTAAGACGTAGCGTTGCGTATGGAACGACACATTATGCCAACTCCTATCCATTTTCTACCGTACGATTTGAAGTTGCGTATCAAACTCAACGCGCGTTTACGTTTGTTTGTGACTGCTAGCTCACTCTGCTGTTAGTACCAAGAAGTAAGAACAGCATGGCGGGTTTACAGTCAGCTGTTGATTAATTTGCTTTTCAAACTGCACTTGCATATGTTGATAAAGAAATGAAATAGTTAAGGAGGAAATATTATAAATAGACATATTATGGCGATTAAAATCCTTGCTTCGAGAAAATTTCAAGGAAGAGAACGGGAAACATGTTTTGTACTACACAAGTTGTAACGTTTTTATCTACGATAAATATTTTAACACATTATTTTGGGCGTAGCTGATGCTAATTATTGTTTATTATAATATCTTTTTTGAACTAATTGTCATAATTATACTTGTATGTTGCAAACACAACATCTGAAATAAATAAAAGTTACATTAGTAACATAACCTATAAGTAACCGTTACAAACAATTTCTGCACGTGATTTAACACGTTCATGGAGTTATTTCAATAACACACATTACTTAAGTGCATACATTGCACATTTGTATTTAATTAACAAAGATGAAATATAAAATAAAGTATTAAACTAATAATGCGACGGAATAAATTTGCTTGCAAGCAGCTCTGCAGAGCAAATCCTTTCACTTTATTTCATAGCTTGTAGTGTACAGGATATTGGCGTGTTACGTCGACGTTACGTTTGCGTTTGTTGAGGTTAGACCTTGCCAATGTCTACCTCACGCAGTCTTGCGGCTTAGTGTGAAAATATTGTTCATAATTGAATACTACGAAACTATATTTGATAAACTTTAACGTAACTAACGTCAATGAACGTTCATGTAATCTCGCCCTTACTAACTTACCTATCATGGGAACACTACGGTACATAAACAGAGAATGAACCGAATTCCAAGTCTTATTTTTCAATCCTCAAGCAACTTAACGAAATGAGCGGATCTCTTAAGTTTTGAATATAAGCTACAAGGGCGGTTCCCCCACTTCGCAGATGCCAGTGGCCATTAGGAGTAGAGCTCTGGCCCAGAGTGGCCAAATTGCTGCTTTTGGCACTAAATCTAGTTTTGAAAGTCATCTGGTGCCAAATATTAATAAATAATGCTATAGTCAAACTCTGGTGTTTTTTCAGTAAATTTAGCGCGGAATCTGGAGTTTTTTGGGGGGAGAGAAAGGGGGGAGACTACAACAATATCTGTTTCATACAATAATATAATTAGTCGTAATGGAAAATTCCTTGAAGTGGCCTCTTTAGAAATGCCATAATAGCTGCAACTGCTCGCCTCCATACGCTCTCATCTTTCATTTCCTGTGCTGCAGAGTCCGTTAAGAACCCTAGATCTAGTTTATGATTGTATGGAGTGTGCAATAAAATTCTCCGGGAAGCTGACATGGCGCCCAGACAGCCGTCGACTCCTCGCGTTCTTATCGTAATACTAAGCGCATCAAGTGAAGGAAAACGCAAACTGAGGAATGTTTATACTAAAATGCGTGACTACTTGATGACGTCAATCTTTGTCAATTTAAGTTTGGTGCTTTTGGGGCATTTTAAGTTGTAAGTTTTTCTGGTGTTTTGGACAATTTAAGTTTGGTGCATTCTGGTGTTTTGGGGCAATTTAAGTTTGGTGTTTTGGGGCAATTTAAATTTGGTGTTTTCTGGTGTTTGGGGGCAATTGAAGTTTAATGCTTTTCTGGTCATTTTAGGCAATTTAAATTTGGTGTTTTGGGCAATTTAAGTTTGGTGCTTTTCTGTGTTTTTGCGCAAGAATTTTGCGCTTTCCCATTTTTAGAGTTGGCAACTCTTGAGAGCTGCCCTCAGTTGCATTCATTCATTGATTGTAACGCTCAGAATGATAGGACCTCAGCAAAAGCACTCTGCTTTCTCCAGTTCCGAAAATCAATTCTGTCGTTATAGTGCAGCATGCTTTTAAAAGCAAATTTAACAACTTATATATGCCCTCTCCCAAGAACTCCAAGCTTTTTTGAACGAAACTCTGCCTCAGCGATGAATTGGTCGGAAGGGGGCTTGCTCTCCGTACGTGGCCTCCGAGATCCCCAGACCTAATTCCTTGCGACTTATTTCTGTGGGGATACGTCAAGAATAATGTTTTTGTTTCGCCACAACCCACTAATCAGGATGGTCTTAAACATCGAATGACAAGAGTAATAAAGTCAGTATATCGTAATACGCTGCAACGTATTTGGGAGGAATTCTCCTATCCCCTTGATGTGGCCCTTGCTGCACTTGTAGGACAGGAAATGAAACGTGGGTATCAGTAGAACAAGTGTGACTTGGCTGGAATTTTAAAATATATCTTCATGAAATCGGTTTATTCTTTTTTCTCAGCAACAGAAAATCCGCACTGGCTTCGTCAGATCCAACATAAGCGTCGGTGGAGCATCAATATCATCAGCCAGTGTCTCATTGATGATAAAGTGAATGGGCAGAAATATAGGTATATCGTACCCGAATTGTTGCAAGATCTACTGTTGAATTTGCAATACGTTTTGTGGTATATGCAAAATGGATGTCCTGCTCATAGTGCCTCATTGGCAAGAAAGGCACTAAACAGGCTATTTCTAAATCGATGAATGGCACAAGGTGGCTCTGTTCAGATATTTCTAGCGCTATCTCATGATCTAAACCCATTACATTTCTTTCTCTGGGGACACACAAAAAACTTAGTGCATCAGCACATTCCAGCTCACTGTAAGACACAAGACGTCCGTACTGCCGCTGCATATGCTGCAATAATTGCAGAAGCAAAGGAGGCCTTAAAGTCAATCAGTGATGCAGCGTGCACAGGGGCGCTGAAATGCAAATAAATAGTCATCTCTTTGAACATTATTTTTAAGAGCCTACTGCGAGAATCGTGACTGCACACAGCATGCATTTACCGTTTTTTGAATAATTATATTTATTTTAATTTATGTACATTAGTTTAATATAATCCCACAACTTATGCAAAATTACTCCTATAAAGTATTACTATACCGGTTATTTATATAGTGAAAACGTTAATGAAGTAATGCGTTACTTGTATTAAACGCCCTTTCAATATAATGCAATTTCTATTAGTCGTACTAATCGCACTAAACATGTAATAACAGTTAGAACGTAATCTGAAGTGAAAAAATTATATAAACATTTTCTTTCCTGTCATCAAATTACATTTGAATTTTAAAACAAAACTTTGAAATATGACTTTAAATAGAAATTGGTTCCGTACATAGAAAATAAGTTCAGTAATAACTAGATGGTACATAACTTACATCTCAATTGACTTTTCGTTCGCCTTTTGTGTATTTATCGGTTTAGAGCTGGTGATAAAGTACAGAAACAGCACAATATATACAAAGGAGGTCCATAGGAATCCGGCCTAACCATTTGGTAGGTATGATAAAGACAAAAAGTACATTTTAACTTTTCATTATAGTTACCCTTTATTGCAATATATTTTTCTCATATCTTTGAATTAACATTTCAATCCCCCCCCCCAATAAAATAAAATCATCAAAAGTCTTGTCTGCAAAATGGGCATAAACAGCATCTATCACTTCTTCGTCATACTTAAATTTCCTTTCTCAAAGGTCCTTATTAAGTATTGAGAATAGAAAATAGTCACTGGGAACTATATCTGGCCTGTAGGGTGGATGATCCATTTCCTTGAAGCCACATTTCTTCACAGCTTCCTTTGCAACAAGAGCCGTGTGCACAAGTGCGTTGTCATGAAGAAGGCGCACACCACCACTCAGCTTTCCTCGCCTTTTCTCTTTGATGGAAGCACGTAGATGTGCAAGGCCAGCATAGTACTTCCCATTTAGTGTGGTGTTCCTCTCCTTGAAGTCAATGAAGAGTATTCCTTTACAGTCCTAAAGATTGTGGCCATGATCTTCTTGGTTGACTGAGTGACCTTGGCCTTTAGAGGCGGTGCTTCGCCAGGTTTTCGCCACTCAAATGATTCTCTTTTGGACAAGGGATCATAGTAAAGGAGCATAGTTTCATCTCCTGTAACAATGGATTGTAGAACTTGTCTCTCTTGCCTGGGCAGAGCTCCAAAATTGCTGACACAGATGACTCGTTGCTGCTTTTGGACTGAGGAAAGAAATCTATGCACCCATCTTGCTCTGGCGGCCCAGAGTTACAGAAATAGCAGCAAAGTTGGGCCTTTCTAAAGCAACAATCCTTTGAATTATTCATGAGCATTTAAACATGAATAAGCTTAGTGCAAGATGAGTGCCTAGATTTTCAGGCATTTTTGGAGCTCTGCCATGCCATGGCAACGAGAGAGAAGTTCCGCAAACCATTGTTACAGGAGATGAAACTATGGTCCTCTACTATGATCCCTTGTCCAAAAGAGAATCAGTGAACTAGCGTAAACCTAGTGAAGCACCGCCTCTAATGGCCAAAGTCACTCAGTTGACCAAAAACGGGGAGTACTATGCCGGCCTGCTGCACGGACTACGTGCTTCCACCAAAGAGAAAAGTTGAGGAAAGCTGAGTGGTGGTGTGCGCCTTCACGACAACGCGCCTGCTTGTGCACACAGCTCTTGTTGCAAAGGAAGCTGTGAAGAAATGTGACTTCAAGGAGATCGACCATGCACCCTACAGCCCAGATCTAGCTCGCAGTGACTATTTCCTGTTATCAAAACTGAAGAAGAACTTCGAGGAAGGAAATTTAAGTGTGCCGAAGAAGTGATAGATGCTGTTTATGCCCATTTTGCAAACAAGACTTTTGACTATTTTTGGAGGAGGATTGAAATGTTAATTAAGATGTGAGAAGTGTATTGCAATAAATGGTAACTGTATTGAAAACTGAAACATAGTTTTTGTCTTGTTTTGCCGGAAACTTATGCAACTGCCCTCGTGTATATATATATAGCTCTTGTTTATGTGTGTATATATATATATATATATATATATATATATTAACAATAAAGAGGATAATTTAAAAAGAGGGCAAATGAAACTTCTTTCCTTACATCAAGAAAACAGATGTCGACCACATATTTTCACGTGAATAATTTAAACGTGCAGGAAGGTGCACTTCTTGGACCGGAAGATGATTCATTTTCCCCTTACAATTTTAAAACCCTTCAAATACACACCTATACTTTTATAGACGAACGACGAGTTTTACTGTTATGGGCCAACAGTTCCAAAGTCCCGCTATTTTAAACGAAAAGCATGTCACTGGTGAATTCCAAAGACAGCGAAGTGATTCAGAATGAGTCAATATCAGTGACTCACAACTGCTTGTAGTAAACTAGTTTTCAACCAAAGTTATCCGCTTCAAGGAAATTATCCACTTTTCTTCCAGATTTTTAGGTGAATTCCTTTGTAGTGAAGGTTAACATGAAAGACAAAGAAGCTAATAAGAAATATAATTCCTGTACTAAGTTATATCAATGAGCTGTAATACTTTGGGGCTTAGGTTCCAGGTATCTGACATAAATGTTCTCAGTTTATTTATTTATTGCATTCTTAAGAAGACAGTATATGTTCTTATATATTTTGTTCCTTCTTTAGAGGGGCATTATTTGTAAACCTTAAAATTATGTTGTCCCTTTGATTGTACGTACATTCATTCACAGCCTCCATCACACCAGTATCGCTGGAAAAACCTGTTTTCCTTGTAAGTGCCAGGCCCTTTTAGCCTTGGGAACAGGTGGTATTTGCTGCAGGCAAGGTCGGGTGAATAAGGGGGATGTTTCAGCAACTTGAATTAAAACAATTGCCAGTCATTGCGACACAGGACATGTGCATAAATAACTTTCATACTCTCTCAAAAGTCAAGAAGCTTATCTTCAGAACTACATTCCAAAATTGATCTAATAAATTTGTATGCACTTGGAAGCGCTAGGAATGCATGGTGCTTCAATTGTTTGCTTTTCTCATTGGCTCGGAGAGGTGACTCCATAAATTATCCATTATGACAAATCGACTTTTGAAGTTGACTCCTTTGTTGGAATTCTAGTGAAGCAGAAATGATTGTCTCAAGAATTGTTTTAATAATAATAATAATAATAATAATAATAATAATACTAATTTTTATTATTATTATTATTATAATTATGATCAGGATTTTAATACTATAATTGTATGTATATAGATGTCTTTTTGTTCAATATATAATACTCAGTCAAGGGTTACATTTCTGAACATCTGTCAAAAAGGCAGACTGTATAACAATAGGACATGCTGGTCACTGTTGGTGCGGTTAGGAAGAAGACGAAAACTTCGCCTCGAAAGATGGGAACCTTTTGTTAAGATTAGATCCATTTTACCCTTTCACAAATTCTCCAAGACAGGTCTGCCGACTCGACACACCAAATGTTTTATTACACTTTAACCTTATTTCAGTCGGTAACGTACCTGTCATATTCGAAAGAAACCTCGCATTCGGAAACAACTATCTTAAAAGAAACCAACATTTTAACTGTTTCCGACAGATTCAAAGGGATGCCGCTTATATATGGCCGAGGCGTGTCTTATCGCAAAACTTTATTGTGTGGATGTGAGTTTTAGAAAATTGGAATAGGTAACGGGGAAGAAAGACTTCAACCAAATATCATTCCTCGAATTTGGTCGAATGAAAATGAATAGGCAATATTAAAGATGTCATGTAATATCCAATAGAAAGAGTTGAGTTGATTTCTAGAATATATGAAGAAATAAAAGTTCACGGGGGCGGAGCGAATTCACATAATATATTTTATATCAAATATAAGAAGTAAGTTTTGAAGGAGCACAGGATAGAGAGACAGATACGGGACAGCATGGGGATCACGACACCGAGTAGAAGACCGGACAGTATAATCCAATGATACTAGTGCGGCAGTCAGTAGTTGAAAGATATCACAGTACAGTTCAGTGAAAGAAATACGTCATTAGATAATATACGAGTCTCATTAAATCAGTGTTATAGTTACGACAGTCAGATTATTCTTATGATGATCAGTGATTCAGTGTTATAAGAAAGACAGCAAAGTTGTAGGCAACAGTCACGCATGAATTTGTTACGGAGGAGTGAGTTAAAAATTAAAGAACAGAGTATTTAAATCGTCGAGTGGTGAACTTTAGCCTGAGGGCAACCTTACAGCAAATATCAAAGCCAGACTGACTGGAGTTCAGCATGTTCTAAAACCTTCAATTGTCCAATAAATTAAAACTTCAACTTAAGCTCAGAATTATATTATTCCAGTGAGCATCCCCTCCCCTCGCTAATGACACGTCGGTCCTGGTGGTGTGGTGGTAACCATACATAAGATCGTGGGTTCAAACCCGCCAGGATCGATGGATTTTTTCGGGCGTAAAAATCCTAAGTATGGCTTCCTTCGGAAGGGAAGTAAAGCCGTGGGTTCCGTGTCGTACATTTACGGCACGAAAAAGAACCTCAAGCCTGAAAGAAGAGGCCTCTGAGCAAAATTTGTCGGCCGTTTCACGCCCGGAATTGAATGGGACGCTGAGTTGTTAAAGAGCGTCCTTAAATAAAACGATTAAAAAAAAATGACTCGCAAGTCATTAAAAGCAGTCCATATACCCCTGAGATTCCCCTATCCTCTGCTTTGGAGTCAGGGAAATAGGAAGCATCGAACTCCAGACTTCAAGAGCCGAGGCAGCGCAAGAAGATCATAATATAATCATATAATTAATTAATTAGCGTTCAAAAATATAGACCGTTAAATTAATGCCCTTAATCATTAAACCAAAACATTAAATGCCCGTTCCACTAGAGAATTCACCATCAGCTTTCTCTTAAGATTGGAATTCATCAAGTTGCCCAGATCAAGGTACACCTTCACGTATCTCTCATCAATTTAAACTCCCGGCTTTTTACTGAAGAATGTACGCAGTAACCCTCCGCTGTTATCATCGTCGATACACAGGGTTTAGGTCTAAGGTCTGTTCCTGGTACTGTCGGACCATGTGAACCATTTGAATTCAGTTTTACTTAGTTCCTACACATGACAGAAGGATAAGTGGGTAGTCTGTCACTTCAAAATGGCATGTACGAGTTTCCATAAGTTTCCGGCCTCGTCGATAAGGATTATCGCCTTCACAAAACCTCTATCTGGTGTCATACTTTATCTGTTAAGTAAATAGTTGCCGTGTTCAGTTGTTCAGATTAGTAGCATAACGAATGTTATATGTAGAAGATTGTGACATGTTCAAAATGGAGTATCGACCTGTTATTAAGTTCTTCACAAAAGAAGAATTTACTCCAAATAAAATTAAACAGCGATTGGACGGTGTATTTGGGGAAGCATCCCCCTCATATTCTAGCGTAAAAGAATGGGCCGAAGTGCGTGCATGTCGGCCCTTGGAGGTGCTCACTCCTGAAAACATCGCTCTTGTGGAAGGAGAAATTATGGAAGATTGGCGCTCGAAGTTACAGAAATAGCAGCAAGGTTGGGCCTTTCTAAAACAACAGTCCTTCGAATTATTCATGAACATTTCAACATAAAAGAAGTCTAGGCAAATGGGTGCCTAGGCTTCTTTCCTCAGTTCAGAGTCATCCGTTGTCAGGCATTTTTGGAGCTCTGCCTTGGCAACGAGAAGGAAGTTCTGCAAAACATTGTTACAGGAGATGAAACTGTGATCCTCTAACTATGATCCCTTGTCCAAAAGAGAATCAATGGAGTGGCGTAAACCAGGCGAAGCACCGCCTCTAAAGGCCAAAGTCACTCAGTCAACCAAGAAGATCATGACCACAATCTTTTGGGACTGTGAAGGAATACTCCTCATTGACTTCAAGTAGAGGAACTTCACAGTAAATGGAGAGTACTATGCTGGCCTACTGTACAGACTACGTGCTTCCATCGAAGAGAAATGGCGGGGAAAGCTGAGTGGTGGTGTGTGCCTTCTTCACGACAATGCGCCTATGCACACAGCTCTTGTTGTAAAGGAAGCTGTGAAGAAATGTGACTTCAAGGAGATCAACCATCCACCCTACAGCCCAGATCTAGCTCCCAGTTACTATTTCATCTTCTCATAACTCAAGAAGGACCTTTGAGGAAGGAAATTAAACGTGGTGGATGCTGTCTATGCACATTTTGTACACAAGACTTCCGACTATTTGGGGGGGGGGTGATTGAAATATTAATTGAAAGATGTGAGATGTGTATTGCTATAAAGGGTGATTATGTTGAAAAGGAAACACAGTTTTTGTCTTTTTCATAACTAGAAAATGGTTAGGCCGGAAACTTATGGATCTACCCTCCTATTAATCGTTCCCTTTGAATTTCTACTTGAGCTTGGCTTTTTCCATCAGATACTTGATGGTCTGCAATATTAATTTTTCTCCAATTTCTGTCTCTCTTTCAATTTCCTTATATAAGAAATTTTAAAGTTATAAAGTTAAAATGTAAGAGAAGAACACCGAAAGCATGCATACATTTTTATGAGGGTAGAAATAGACTTTCTGATCTCTCCTCTAAGATTATGATGAACCTATTAGCCTATAGAAGTCGTGTTGCTGGTTTCGAAAATCAAATGAATTTTCTGTGTCAAAGTACAAACTCCTAGGTCGGTTGTTTACTTGAGAGCTGTAAGGAATTTCGATTCATTAAGCTGGTCTGAGTATAGAGAAAACGTGGCCCTCGTATTGGATGAAAGAAAGTGTTTTGTGTTAAGAAATCGTGAGTGAATATTAATATCTCAATAATAACCACTGTTGCCATTATCATTATCATCTGCATTTTCCACATATGAAAATCATTGTAGTTGTTAGTTTTGTTTTATTATATACGCATAATAGGCTTTGTTAAGCACTGTACAATGATTATTGACCGCCTCCTTGCTCTAGTGGTAGCGTTAACAACTGCTAAATCGTAGATCTTGGGTTTGAATCTCGGTCAAGCCAAGCTGTATAGGTTATGTTTTTTCGAGGTTCCTTGCCCTGAGAAGGCGCCAAGGACCCCGAGCTTATTTGCGCCATTATTAATTCATTTCATTCATCCCTACAGACTTACATCTATAGTATATCTAGTGGTAACCATACTTACCTTCTAACCCAAGGTCGCGGGTTCAACCCGGCCAGGATCGATGGATTTTTTTCGGGCGTAAAAATCCTAAGTATGGCTCCCATCGGAAGGGAAGTAAAACCGTGGGTCCCGTGTCGTACATTTACGGCACGAAAAAGAACCTCTAAACCTGAAAGAAGAGGCCTCTGAGCAAAATTTGTCGGCAGTTTCACGCCCTGAATAGAATGGGACGCTGATGACCTGTGATGTTAAAGAGCGTCCTTAAATAAACAAATAAAAATCCACAATCTACAGACGTCGCGAGAAGATCAGTGCATTAAAGGGATAGTGAATAAAACGTTAAAAAAATAGTTTACCATTTTTTATTTAACTCATAGCCGAATATGATTTTTCATTGTTATTTATGTTCAATTAAAAAAAAAAAAAAGGACAGCGTTTGCTGTTAAAACAGGGTAACATGGTTGTTTTCAAACGCTCGATCTCTCTCTTCGATTGAAAGTCCCACGGAATAATAGATGAATTCATGAGGATAAAATGCGTCTATGTTATGCAAACCTAAAGTATGGAAAAATTACGCCAAATGGGCAGTTTATCCCAAGGTTCTAACCTAACTAAGATCACTGTTTGGTAAGCAAATCTTTTAGTATACTTTCACAAAAGTAACTTAAATTATATGCAGTCATTAGCTTTGAATGACTGGTTTAGCAATTTAGAAAAAAGACGAAACTACTTGTGGGAAAAATCTTCAGATAATATCGCTCTACTTTCAAATAGCAAATTTGTTAATACAAGAAACAGAAATTGAGAAAGTCTGTGCATTTGGAAAAAAATATTCATATTCTTTTTCTTCTTACTCTTTTTATTATTGTGTTATTATGAATATTTCCTATAAATATATTGCAAGACAAGGACCATTATGGATATTATTCAAATTTAAATTTAGATCTGGCGAAATTCATGCCTGAAATGGTATCTAACAGCCTATCCCGTTTTAACTACTGAGGCACACCAGGCGGTCTATCCCGCCTTAATAATATGTAAATATTTTGATTTATTTGTTATAATGAACTAAATTTACCAGAGAAAAGGAAAAACCAATATATATATAATTATATATATATATATATATATATATATATATATATAATTATATATATATATATATATATATATATATATTTAATAATCCTGTAAGTTCTTGTTGAGATTGCAAGGCAATTAAACTTTGACGCTGAGAATTCGCGCCATATGACGTAATGTAGCTAGAAACGAGCCAATCTCACTAAAATTTTTAGATTTTTTATTTATCGCGGGATACAGATAGATGGCTTCAGTGAAAATAGGCAAGAAGATCTCTAATATATTTAAAACAACAAAAGGATTTAGACAAGATTGCAGTATGTCTTCAATCCCTCAAAAAGACCAAGACCTTTGATCGGATATATACCGAGGGTGACAAAAAATGCATACCCACTTTCACACTATTTAATATGTTTCAAAGTTGGACCGAAAAACAACAGTAATGTGTAGTATGATGTTCTGTAAACAGATGTGACTGAATACATTATGATAGCGTTGCTACGTGACAATCAACAATGACCAAATGAAGCCAAGATTATCGTATGATGTTCTGTAAACAGATGTGACTCACATTACGTTATGCTAGCGTTGCTGAATAAAATGGAGCCAAGATTATCGTTTGAACAACAGAAAGCAATTTTGAGGGGTATTGGAAAAGCGAGAATGTGTTGAAGTTCAAAGGCAATGGAAACGTGTGTACAGAACAGAACCGCCAACGCGAGTAACAATTGCACGCATTCGAGACAAATTTGAGACTCAAGGAACCGAATACCGTAGAAAAACCAGCTACATTGGTAGCACTTTGGGAAGAAATTGAAACGGCATGTGCTGCAATCGCTGAGGACACTTTCGCAAACGTTGCTCAATCAGTAGTTCAACGTACTCAGAAGTGTATCGACGCCGATGGTGGCATTTTGAGCAACTGTTGTAACTGTAAAAGTCTAAGATGACTAGTGCTCATCATATTCTGTTTGTGTGAATTCAGTTTTGTTATGCTAACACAGTGTTTTTCTTTGCTTGAAGTCTGTATACATTTTTTTACACCCTCTGTGTATAATGCTCATTGGCCAATGGAAATAAAATATTCATTGATTCGCTCATATATCTAAAAGGTTACGAATTCTTTAAACAGGTGTTCGAGGAGGGCAAAATAAATATTTTGCCATAACGATATTTCCTGCCCCCCCCCTCGATTTTGGGACACTCAAAAATTGTAAGATTGTGAGTACCTCTCCAATTTTTACACCCAAGTTATGAAGTTATTTTGCAATTTGATGTAATGTTTTTATAGATAATATTTTTGTAGACAATGTACATTTTTAATCTATGCTGCAATGATAGCCAATAGCATGCCAATTTTCTCTTATCCTTGCACAAGTTTTTTTTCCCCCTCCCTGTTTACATTTTTCCCTCCTCCGGAATTTAGTCCAATAGTGGCGTTTATTTTTAGCACCTATTTCCTCTTCTTGCTAAGCTCTTTAACACCAAACATTTCTTTGGGAAAGTAGTAACCTAATAGATATCTCAAGAACAATTTAGATTTTCAGTTCCGGCTAACGGACAGGTTTTTCCACTGGGGGGAACCTAATCGAAAAGTGTTTTAATTTCTTTGATAGCACTGCGTTTGCTGATAGTATGCACTGTCACAAGCGAGAATTATAACGCAAGCGCATTTTCTGTAGAAAAATGACTTAATAACTTTCTGATAAAATAAACAAAAATTAGCTTTATTAATACAGATAAGCTTATGGCCACTTTTACGTTTGAAATATCGACATTGCTTATGAATTGCACGTTATCTTTGTCGTGGCCTCTACTTTCCGAATTACAACATCGAAGAAAAACCTTATTCTGAATACTATGTGTGACCTTTTTTCAAACCATGGTCATTACAGAGTGACGTTCTTTCCTTAATTCCGCATCTCTCAGATTGTTGGTATTGTTTTCTTTATTTTATTTAACACTTTCTGTCATGTGGTGCAAATATTTATTAATACATTCAGGAGGATTTACTCAAGGCTAACCCAGACTTGCCTTCAACATAGGATTGTCGAAACAGAAAATTGGAATTTACCAATGCCTAAGCAATATGAACAACTTGGTGGTGCCTGGTACCAACACGTATGTTATTATTTGTATAAAATACTCAATAAATATCGGTCGATTATTTCTGTCAACTTTCGTTAAGTGCGCAGGCCAGCTGTTGTTTCGTATCATTCACTTTCTAGCACCCCTTTACTTCGAAAAACACTAGTAAAGCTTAACGGGTTCAGTATAGACCTTGTTTAACAGAGATTCAGCAGAACAAATATAACGAAGTATTTATCCCGTCACTTAGGTGCCAGTGAACTGAACATAAAAATCGTATGGTAGCCGAGCCACTCAGCCTCCTGTCATTGACCTGCCACAGCAGCCGGCCTCTTTTTTATTCTTTCTTCCGCTTCAAGCTCATTCGCTTCACATACGTCGCAAGAGGGTCATAGCACTGCTGTTCAAGGTCTGTGGTGACCTTCAGAGCGAAGAGAGGTCGGAATATTAAGATGCTTTCATGGAAAGTTCTTCCGATAGCCCAAGTCAATGTGCGTGCCTTCGTCGATTCCTTTCATTCCGAAGCGGCGGTTGTCCCTCCATTAATGAGATCATTATCCAAAACTTTGCAGGAAATGTGGTAATGGCATGAGTGGGTTTGGAAATCGTGATGTACGCCTTACTATTTTCATTTCCCTGAGGGTCGACACTGAAGAGGCACCTTCACTTTCAGAATTGATTAAAGCCCATTAAAATGACGAGCTTGTTCTCCTGCCTAAAGAAACTAGTTTAGGAAAGAGAACGATAATATTTCAACATATTGTATTTAAGAAACAACGATTTAAGAATCTGGTACGAGTATATGCGGCGAGTAGTTGGTAGCCTGATGATTGCGGGTTCGACTGGGACATCAGTGGATGCTATAATGTTTGCCAATTGTTGTTTTCTTTTGTCTGTTTGGTAATGGCCATTATTAACGCTGACCACTTTGCCATACAGTTTCGCAATTCTGTTCATGAATAATTTAACTCAAATTATTCATAACAACCCCAATAGTCAGTTATGTATGTTAGGCCAAATTAAATCGCACACCTAATACACGCTGTACTTGATTCTTTTCTTTCAATTTTATGGATGGTTTGAGAACCTATTCCATTATAAGTTGTCTCACATTGGATTTGTGACCGGTTGATTTAATATTGTTTTCCTGTTACATAGCTTAAACTCCATATGAGAAATCGTGTATGTTTTGATAACATTGGACCTTTAGGTCAGTAATTTTTTCTTTTGTTTTATATTTATACAATTTCTGTATGTATCTTGGGCTTTATCTATAAAAATATTTATGGTATCCTTTATTCTTTTTAATATAATCTATTATCTGTTGACTCACCTTTCTTTATATTTATCCTGTAGAAGCTTTATTTTTCACTTCTCTAAGTCGCGGTCCAGTGAGCGGAAGGTCTGGATTAAAAAAAAAAAAGAGAGAGATGACTAAATATGAAATTGTATCATCGTACAATTTCTAACTTCAATGAAAACGTCCATATCACAGTAATTGATAAGTCGCTTTCTGAAGATTCTCCCGGAGTCTGCGAAAATGACTTGGTTGTTAGCATTTGCTGTAAAACTGCCTAGAATAAACCATCTGCTAGTTCTTTTGGAAAACAATTACATAATATGTAAGTTTTAAGAAAACTAGCTAATGTAGGGGATTCCATAAAGTTTCACTTTTTAAAATTCCGCCACGGGTGGCCGAGTTCGTTAAGGCGCGCGGACTCGTGAGCGGAAGGTCTGCGGTTCGGCTTCCGCCAGGACCGTCCTCCCTGATTGAGGCTTTTTTTTTCAGGTTTTCCTCAGTCCTCATAAGTGGCAAATGACGGGGAGGTACCCTAAACGTAGGTCTGGAACGTTTCCTTCCTTAAAAATTCCTTTCCCAATTTATCATTTCATCTCATGTATCATCAGTGTCCACCGCCTGTGGTGCTTCAGTGGTAAAAACGGGCGTTAAACACCATTCAAAAAAAAAAAAAAAAACTCTTTAAGATGGTTCCTTAACACATATGATTTATGCTGTTATGATACTTGTACAGTTGTTATTAGTAATGTGCTTACCGCTTAACTTCTATTATTTTGCATAATAATTATTTCTTAAACATGTTGAAGGGGTTTTTTAATAGTGTTTAACGCCCGTTTTTACTACTGAAGCACCACAGGCGGTAGACACTGATGATACATGAGATGAAATGATATATTGGGAAAGGAATTTTTAAGGAAGGAAACGTTCCAGACCAACGTTTAGGGTACCTCCCCGTCATTTGCCAATTATGAGGACTGAGGAAAACCTGGAAAAAACCTCAATCAAGGAGGACGGTCCTTGCGGGATAGGAACCCCAGACCTTACCCTCACGAGTCCGCGCCTTAACGGCTCGGCCACCCATAGCGGTTTGAGATTTGGTGTTCAGTATGAAAACGCAATCATTTAAGAACAGGTTGTTCCTAATTAAGCAGCGACACAGTTATTAAATTCATTCTTCGCGCTAGCATTGTTGCACTTACGAGGGTAGATCCATAAGTTTCCGGCCTCGCCGATAAGGATTATCGCCTTCACAAAAACCTTATCTGGTGTCATACCTTATCTGTTAAATAAACAATTGCAGCTGTAAATTCCGCATCGCTGTGTTCACTTGTTCAGATATAGTTGCATAAAGAAAGCTATGTGTAGAAGATTGTGACATGTTAAAATGGAGTTACCAAAGGACTTACTCCTAATGAAATTAAACAGCGATTGGGCGGTGTATACGGGGAAACGCCCGCCTCATTTTCTACCTTAAAAGAATGGGCCAAATTTATTCGAATCGGTCGAGAAAGGATTGAGGACGAAGAGCGTGCGGGTCGACCCTTGGAAGTGCTCACTCCTGAAAACATCGTTCTTGTGGAAGGAGGGAGAAATTATGGAAGACCAGCGGCTCAAAGTTACAGCAAGGTTGGGCTTTTCTAAAACAACAGTTCTTCGATTATTCATCAACATTTAAACATGAATAAGCTTGGTGGAGATGGGTCCCTAGCCTTCTTTCCTGAGGCCAAAAGCAGCGAGTCATTTGTTGTCAGGCATTTTTGGAGCTCTTCAGTGGCAACGAGAGAGAAGTTCTGCAAACCATTGTTACAGGAGAGGAAACTATGGTTCTCTACTATGATTCCTTGTCCAAAAGAGATTCTATGGAGTGGCGTAAACCTGGCGAAGCATCGCCTCTAAAGGTCAAGGTCACTCAGTCATCCAAGAAGATCATGGCCTTAATCTTTTGGGACCGTGAATTGACTCCAAGGAGGGAACATCCCAATAAATGGAGAATACTAAGCTGGCCTGCTGCACAGACCTTCCATCAAAGAGAAAAGGCGAGGAAAACTGAGTGGTGATGTGCGCTTTCTTCACGACAACGAGCCTGTGCACACAGCCTTGGTTGCAAAGGAAGCTATGAAGAAATGTGGCTTCTAGGAGCTCGACCATCCACCCTACAGCCCAGATCTAGTTCCCAGTGACTATTTCCTCTTCTCAAAACTCAAGAAGGACCTTGAGGAAGAACTTTAAGTGTGTCGAAGAAGTGATGGATGCTGTTTATGCCCATTTTGCAGACAAGACTTCTGATTAATTGCGGGGGGGGGGTCTGAAATGTTAATTCAAAGATATGAGAAGTGTATTGCAATAAAGGGTGACTATATTGAAAAGTGAAACATTTTGTCTTTGTCATACCTAGAAAATGGTTAGGTCAGAAACTTATGGACCTACCCTCGTATTTGTATATGACGGGTATGAAAATGTTAACATTACTAACAATTAAATACACGAGAACTTATTAAATTTTCACAGCTAATTAGCCGGCACGTTTCTGAACATCGCGATCGGCCTTCATTGGGATGCTTCGTTTTCCACTGATTAGTTTTCAATCTAATTATTAAAGTTGATAAATTTTTCGTATGATCTTATTTTTCGCATATTGGGCTTTATGTGTGGAATCCTCCGTTCATACTTTCCAATACCCAAATAAATACAATAAAGCTGTATCTCGGAGGTTGCAGAATAATCACATATTCGTAAGAGCGTTGGGCTAGAGTAAAGAGAAAATGCGAAAACTGAATGGGAGAGGGGCGCCCTTCACTAAGCTCACATTGTAAGAACTGCTGCTTCTTTTAAAAGTGCTAAGTAACGACGATCAGAGAGGAACAGCCTCTGAAACCTTGACCTTAACCATTTATACGCATGTGTGCTGTAAAGAGAGGCTGCTTACATTTTTGAGTAAGTTCAACGCACTGCACGGCTGAGCTCTCGTCGTGACGTCATGCTGTGTGCCATACCGTCAGCGTCACCGCCTAACGGTTCGAATGCCCGAGATGCCAACAGCTAGCCGAAAGGTGCCAGATGTAGCAAATAATAATAAATATTTAAGAAGCAGCTTACTTCGTTGTGAGCTTAGCAGTTTTTACATAGCGGAAGAGTTTGCGGAATTCACGTCTTAGCGTTAAATGCAAAAGCTTCGTATGACCTCAATATTGACTAAACATCTTGAAAACGCTTCAGTGGCGGCTCGTGGCCTAAACCATAAGGAAGCTCTTTCCACATAAAATATGTCGTGCAACTTACCTATTTTAATTATATTCTGATTGTTCTGGAGCTGTTTTACGTGATATACCTTACACAATGACACGATGAAACTATATAAATGTCTATAGGTGTTTTATGAAAATGGTGGTCAAGGCAGTTTGTGTGCTGGAATTCCATACTACTAAGTTCATTATCACAGTTCGTCACTTTCGAGCAGAATACAGGAAGATAAATACATTCTTGCATGGTATGCGCAATTTAAGCTTTTAAATGTTGTAGCTTTGTGTGCAAGAAGCAGAAATCAACCCTGCAATCAACTGGAGCGTATGCGACAATGCTACTAATGTAGACTTTTTTAATGGTGTTTAACGCCCGTTTTTACTACTGAGCCACCACAGGCAGTAGACCTTGATGACAATTGAGATGAAATGATTTATTGGGAAAGGTTTTTTAAGGAAGGAAAAGTTCCAGGCCTAAGTTTCGGGTACCTCCCCGGCATTTGCCAGTTATGGGGACTGAGGAAAACCAGGGAAAAAAAACCCAGTCAGGGAGGACGGTCCTGGTGAGATTCGAACCCCAGACCGGCCGCTCACGAGTCTGCACCTTAACGACCTCGGTCACCTGTGGCGGTTTTCCTGTTTCAATTGCATATTTCGGTCCAGCATCTTAGTTTGCTTTTTTTATATCCCGCTAAAACAATTTCTTTCTATTCCTCATTCCCTTTTTAAAAAAATCTTCTTTGACACAATTCCCCAATTTTTTGTTTATAATGAAAATGTGATTGTCACACAATATAAACAAATGTGTATAAATAAAATAATCAAATGGACTAAAAATAAACGAGGCCGAACGGGAAGCTCGATTCTTCTGCCAATTTCAACAATTGAAATTGATGCTGATAGTATCGTCCTCTCAAAGTGAACTGATACGCTTATATATTGTTTTAATTGTGTTTTAATGATAAGTGCATAATAAAACACCTATTTAAATTATCTTTATATCTGAGAAATAATAAAAAAAACTCCTTAAGCAAAAATGACAAAAATAGTCCTGTACGTTAAAAATAGGCTTTTATTATGAAGCTGTCCCTAGCTCCCAGCCAATTACAGAGTAATTGAAATAATTAATATTTGTAATTTTGGAATCAGCAACTCAGTAACTATGTGCAAGTGTGTTGTACATTTTCTTTCAGTGGAGGAACTTTAATGACATAACTCATATGTAGAATTAATATGGTATAGTGTTTAAATGCGTAAATAAAGTGTAATTTTTGGTAGTATTTAAGAGATGACATGTAATATAGCAAGGTAAGGAAAAATTCAAGTCTTTCTCCTGACACAGATAGACTTGGCAAAAAGTCAGACAAAGCAAGGTAATCCCTTCTGGTATGCAGTTAGGGTTGAAAATGCCCCCGCCTCAGGGCAGAAACCGGCTGATTCGATGGCAAAGTTGCAGATATCGTATTAAAAGAGTCGTTGAAAGTAACGTATGAAATCTGTTTAAATTCATATTTAATTGACTAATAGCGGAGCTATTGACTTGACCAAAATTGTCCAGCGAATAGAAATGAAATTCAGTGAGATAAGCACTCACCTATGAGTGACGTTAACACAAAATTGACGAGAATATTTCGCGCCGTTGCCCGTGGTAGCGTCATTTTGTATTGTGTATAAAAGAGACAGATTTTGCCAAAAAGTCGGGCAGTCTCAGAATTTTCCGGACCCAGATACGTGTGACTGCCGTCGCCTGGAAATCAGCGGAAGAGCGGTCTAAGTACCAAGTACCAGTTCCAGCTATAACGAAGCTTGAGTGACAGTCACCATGCTAATCGCCGACACATCATCATTGAGCTGCATTAAGAAGTCTGTTCAATTAAGAATCTCTTCCAGCGTTTGGTTAACGCGTTTGCGAAGATCACCTTGCCCGCTGTTCGGCTTGAGTTTGCCTGAATGTTTGCATTAAGGAGATTAAACGATATCACCAACTAAACAACGAAGCGTTATTTTTCGTCACCTTTTTGCATCGGAGTCCGGTTCACTCAGGCCCGGGTGGCTCACAGCTGCCAAAATCTAGCGAAACGCCCTCAAGAGAGTCTCATCGAAGAAGAATGGGGGTCGTTTGCAGCAGCCCTGGCGAAACCTGCAATCAGCGGGCATAAAGTATTTACCGCAGCAACCATACAGCCCAATTCCCATCCCCACTTGTAATATTCGTTTCAAACTGCAACCGAAAGTTAATAATAAACATTCCGCTACCCAAATACTTATGACAATTACAAAGGAATGAACATAACCTGGCGACCTGTGGTAAACAGCTGTTCTTTCTTCTTGTTCTTATATGCATCTGTGCTGTACATTCTTTCCTGGAACAGAAAGTAACCAGGACTTGTATATGCCCATTTTATTTTAGAGCTTGGCAAGGTGTGTCAGACAAAAGATATCATATGAAGCAACAGAAACACCTGTTTTGAGCGAAATATTGAAGTGTGTGTGTAGTTCATTTTATTTATCAAACAATTGACTCTGCGTAACTCGAACTTGTTTAGGTGGCGCAATAAACAAATGATTAGATTGCAGTGCCTCGCTAAGGCGACCGGATTTATGCTATCGTAAAGCCGATTACAAATTTCCAGTACGTATACTGCACGTGCAAAGAGAAAAAGTCCGTCACGCAAGAGCTGCGTGAACAAAGAGAATTCCTAAAGTTGAGTTTGTGGAGCGCTATCTTCGCTAAACAAATAATACTAACTGAACATATACAAACGTATTTAATAAAATCACAGCTTTCAGGCATAAACGTATCATTATTATTATTATTATTTTATTTACATGTTATAATGTTAGCTTAACGTTTGCAATTGCACTTGAGTATATAACAACTAAAACGGAATATGATTAACAATTAAGCTACATGTTAAGCGACGATTGCTTGTTTTTCTATATTCTGAAACCGTTGTGCTCTCTCCGCCTGCATTATTGTATACTTTGACATAAGCTTGATAAGAGTACATACACTAAAGACTTGTACATCATCCGTATCGCTCCACCATACCCTGGAATTCGGCTTTTTCCGTTGCGTTCGGTATCGAAGCCGCGAGATGGCTGCTGTCTGCAATAAGTCCGATTATACCTCCATGCGTATGCACAGACTATCTCCCCCCCCCTTTTACTCTTTCACATGATACAACGAGTTTATCGCTTGGCGGGTACACCCAATTATTTATTAATGCTAACAGTATCAATCCCCCTAAATGCTACATCCACCCTCGGGCCACCTTAATTGACTTTCTCGGCGATTACAAAAAGTTTGTTTTCAGATATATTCCTACTCCTAATGATCCAATCTTCCTGATTTTCAGAAACTTATTTTTCATTTTTTATTTTAAATAGCCTATATCGAGTTTCCTAGCAAATAATAAATAAATTTTGGGTTTCGGGTAAACCCTGACTCATAATAGTCTGATTTTTCTTACTTTCAAAACTATTTTTCTTATTTTATTTCAATGGCGCATATTGAGTTTTGTTGAGAAAATACAAAAATTGCGGCCCTTAAATCGATTTTTTAATTTTCGCTTTAGGTTTAATTCCCCTCCTCCCCAATGGTTCAATTTTGCTGGTTAACGAACTCGATTAATCGTTTGTTAATTGGTCGTTATATGCCGAATTTCGTTGAGAAAAAACATAAATTATGGCCGCTAGAGCGATTACAGACAACATGCACAGTTTTTTTTATGATCATTTAGTGCCTAGAGAGTAGAATCAATGGGGATTCAAAGAAATTTTTAAAATTATATATTCATAATTACAATCACAGTAGATACATTTCTTCGGAATTCGCACAGGGGTATGCAATTCTGCTGCATGCCGTTTCGGCTTAACCGCTGGATAGCATTTAATTTATCATCCTTTGTAAAATTGTATTCAGCAAATAAATTCCTCTGCAGTATTACTTTTTTTTATCTAGTTCAATAAACTCTAAAGATTCTAGCATTCGTTAAAAGCACATTCACTTAATCAGTTTTGATATTCTAAAAAGCGGTGTTATTTAGCAAGTGGAAAACCTCTGGAGAACTGATAAAATATCAGAAAAGAGTAAAAAGTCTTTATGTAGGCTTATAAAATGTGCGTATATTTAATTCCGTACATTTTTTCTTTTCGTTCCTTCTTTATTTATTTATCTATCACTTTTGTTCGTTCTTATTTTATTTCCCATAGTTCAACAAAAAGTGCTCAAAATGTTCATCATGAGCTCTAACATAGGCTTCAAAATTTTATATCATAATCTGGCTTACTCTGTCCCTTACTGTAGGTATCTTTCGTATTTGCTGACACTGTAGTTCAGTGCCTGGTGAGGAGTTTTGACCTTGTGAATATGTCTGAAATACAAATACTCCATGTATAGAAATTCAAAGATTGAGAACAGGAGAACATGCAGGCCAGGATGTCGGTGCCCCCGATTTATTTATTTATGAGGTTAGGTCCATAAGTTTCCGGCCTAACCATTTTTAGGTGTGATAAAGACCAAAACTATATTTCACTTTTCAATATAGTTATCCTTTATTGCAATACACTTCTCACATCTTTGAATTAACATTTCAATCCCCCCACCCCGAATAATCAGAAGTCTTATCTGCAAAATGGACATAAACAGCATCCATCACTTCTTCGCCACACTTAAATTTCCTTCCTCGAAGGTCCAAGGTCCTTCTTGAGATTTGAGAAGAGAAAATAGTCACTAGAAGTTAGATCTGGGCTGTAGGGTGGATGGTCGAGCTCCTTGAAGTCACATTTCTTCACAGTTTCCTTTGCAACAAGAGATTTTTGCACAGGCGCGTTGTCGTGAGGAAGGCGCACACCACCACTCAGCTTTCCTCGCCTTTTCTCTTTGATGGGAGCATGTAGTCTGTGCAGTAAGCCGGCATAGTACTCCCCATTTACTGTGGTGTTCCTCTCCTTGAAGTCAATGAAGAGTATTCCTTCATAGTCCCAAAAGAAAGTGGTCATGATCTTCTTGGTTGACTGAGTGACCTTGGCCTTTAGAGACTTCGCCAGGTTTACGCCGGCCACTCCATTGGTTCTCTTTTGGACAAGGGATCATAGTAGAGGAACTCTCCTGTAACAATGGTTTGCAGAATTTCTCTCTCATTGCTACAGCAGAGCTCCAAAAATGCCTGATAACAAATAGCTCGTTGCTGCTTTTGGACTGAGGACAGAAGTCTAGGTACCCATCTTGCACTAACCTTATTCTTGTTTAAATGTTCAAGAATAACCGTAAGGACTGTCGTTTTAGAAAGGCCCAATCTTGCTGCTATTTCTGTAACTTTGAGCCGCCGGTCTTCCATAATTTCTCCTTCCACAAGAGCGATGTATTCAGGAGTGAGCACCTCCAAGAGCCGACCTGCACGCTCTTCGTCTTCAATGCTTTCTCGACCCATTCGAAAAAGTTTGGCCCATTCTTTTACGGTGGAATATGAAGGGGATTCTTCCCCATATACACCGTCCAATCGCTGTTTAATTTCATTTGGAGTAATCCTTCTTTTGTGAAAAACTCAATAAAAGCTCGACACTCCATTTTGAACATGTCACAATCTTCTACACATAGCCTTCTTTATGCAACTATATCTGAACCAGTGAAGCGGCAGTTACAGCTGCAATTATTTATTTAACAGATAAGATATGACACCACACAAGGCTTTTGTGAAGGCAATAATCCTTATCGGCGAGGCCGGAAACTTATGGCCTACCCTCGTTGCAATGTTTGGAGGAAAAAAAAAAAAAAACAAACACAAAATTACGGATTAATGTGTCGCCTGTTATTCCAGCCAGTCTGTATATGGAATAATGCGGTAGTGTTGGTGTCTTGTTTCCAAAACTGAATGGGAATTTTCGTAAGTCCATACATGGATATGAAAGTTCTGCAGTCTTTTTAGGACGCCATAGTAATTGCAGTAAATGACAGATGGCTTTTTTAATAACGAATTCACAAAATATAATTGAATAAATTCATAGAGTTCATTTCATAAACTTGTTACTTTATAATAATATGTCTGGTAATTAATTCATACCATTAATAGAAATTTAATTTTTAATTACAGATGGGTGAACATTTACGAACTTTGTGTTGTGGTTTGATATATCGCTGACGTGTATTTACAAATATCACAAAGGGAGGTTGCCACTTCCCCCCAATATATATCAGAAGTAGGCGCCTATGTTCAGGAGCGAAGGAAGGAAAAGCCATAAGTTTATGTTTCAGTAACGCTTGCATATTAACAGTTTCTCTCTCCTAGCAAGAGCTTTACTTTGCACTACGCAAGCTCAGTGGGATTCATTTCACACATGTATGTGGGCAAACTTAATGCTTCATGGCCATGCAATTTTAATACTTCGTCAATGCGGAAAAATTTTCTTGCCATTTATGGATCTCTATCTATATGCACAGTTAAGGTTTTCTCGTGTCTCTTGCGGCCACAATTTCACTTCTTCTTTTAAGGGTTTGTTTTCCTGAATATTGCGGAGCATTATCCATAACTACAACACTCATCTGCGAGGTTGGAAAGAAACTGATTGTTAATCCAGAGCTCAAAGTTTCTGAAATTCATTTGACCGTGTTAACCTCCCTAGCTTTTACCTCTTGAAAAATGAATAATGTATTCTTCACAAACACCATTTTGGATCCTGCATGGACGACAGTGAGACGGTTACCGAAATTCATCTTAATCAGTATGCCTGGACTTCCATTTTGTCAGCATTTACTAATTGTTAAATTATTGCGCCCAAGTGTCATATATGTATAAATTAAAAAGATAAATAAATACTTTTAACAGTGTAACTAAAATAGATCATTTCTTTAAGGACTCGTCTAAGAGAGTGAACCCTTAAGGAAATGCAATTCTTTCTTATTCGAATATCATATTAAACTTTTGCACATGCAGATACTTCCTTTCTCATTAAATAAAATTCGTCTATGCAACAGCGTGTCCCATTGTTGTCAAAAACATTGGAATTCACTTTTGTACGCTCCGGTCTATTTCCTGGAGTAGAAACAGAAGAATCGCCGGCTTCAACCCCTTCTCTTCTTAACCTGGTACTTGTTCTCACCGCTAGAGTGAGATACACGTAAGTGTTTTAATATAAATTTTATTACCTCAACTACAACTATCAATATTCTCAATTCTTCGAGCTTTACTATGTATAATTTTTCCTTTCTTTCCTTTCGTTGTTGTGATACATATACATACAATGTATGTATGCATGTAATACCATACACTAATATTTAACTAAAACATGCAATTTAAAACGTCCAACTGTTCACTATTCTTATTCTGCTTTCGTTAACGCAATAACCGCCGTATTTGAATAGATGATACACATGCAGTGTGTATGTTCTATTTGGCAGATACCCCATCTCTCCCTGCTAGTCAACTCTCCAGCTCCCAACAGTGCATGGCTATGCGCTATGTAATCTTGTCCTTTGTTTGCAAATAACATGAGATACACTTACACAGTGGTAGAATGTGATCTGGAATTAAGGAATAAAACATGAAAATATGCCAAAATTTGCTCCTTAGTTATAACACGTTACATCATTCGCTTCCTTCCTTTTTGAAGAAAGTAGTTCCAGCGCTAGAAATATTAAAATTTGTGTTATGTGTTTAATTTGGCAGCAGAATAAGCCTGCTACACAATTTAGATTTTCTAGTGAAGAACTGCCACGCTGTTCTCATTTCTCAGACAGACAAGCCAGACAATTTGAGATGCGAAATTCTTGTTGGAAACAAATCGCCAAAAGTTGACATATTGTTTGTAATGCATAGTTGGACAAATACGAAAGCACATGAAAAATACTTGTAAAGTGGTATGTTTTTCAATTTACCTTGCAGTTTATTTCTTCAAGAAGGTTAAAGCAATCCACTGAACCGGAATTTTCTGCTTTTAAATTTGATTTTTCGATGATATCTGATTGTAGTGCCCTACTTTTGGACATTCTTTTATAGAAACATCAAAAGGGATTAATGGATAAAATGCCAAAATAACAAAAGACAGATATCGTTACTGTCTCATTCTTGTTAGCTCTTTAAAAATTCGATGTCAGAAAACATGCCAGCATCGCAACAAATATGTAATCTTTCGCTACAACAGTAACACATCAGTTCAAATCCAGCAAACCCTATCTTGCCACAAGATTTAAAAATGTGTTGATTATACACTAGATGCATAAACTTTTCTTACTTTGTTATGAATAGCATTATTTTATAATGCAATTTCTGAAAGTTTCACACCTTCCCTAACAAAGTTAATGCCGTTCTCAGATGTCTCTATTGAATGCACCTGTTCCTTAAACAAGTGATGAAAAAAGTAGAAAAGCCGCATATATATAAGTCTGCATTTGAGGTTCTTAAAAACAACTTTAGCCCCTTTTAATCATTATTGCAGCCTTTAGTTTTTTAAAGGAAAATGTTGAAGAAAATTTAGGCAATTCAAAATTTAGCACGCTCATATTAATCTTTTATAGTATTTTGATGCAAAATATAATTTATTCTTGTATTCTAGCATTCACATGATTTGAAAACTTTAGATAATCTAAGTACATTGTGTCCTTTTATGTGTCTTATTGATACGTGTGCAATTTATTAAATACATTATATCAGTACATAATGAACGAAACTTTAGAGAATTCACATTTTGTTAATGTCGTTGCCAAAAAAAATAGCAACATAAAAGTAAAGGCCAGCTGCTGAAACGCAAGGCAAAATCAGTTCTGCTAGCGAGATTAATTTGCAAATTGTACTTATGTTACTTTAAACTCGTGTATTATGCTGTTTAAAAAAGTTTGACATTAAATGATTTTTCTTCACAGTAACCATTTATTGAAAATAGATTAATACAGATTGTGTCAGAGGCATCACGCCAATGTTGCCATCATTCCGACAGTTTCAGTATTTGTGCAACAAACCATTCTCTCTTGATATCCCGGAGCAATTATTGTAGATTTGACTGAAGCTCGTTGTTAGAAGGAAATTTCTTATCCCGCGTGACCTCTTTCATTGAGTCGAATAGAGCCTAAACCTACGGGCAGATCTGGCGAGTCTGGAGGATGAGAGAGCATATTACACCCTAGATCAGTTGTTCAGGAAGGGACCTTTAAATCGACATAAATAATTCAGCACTGTTCTATCTGTGCTAGAGTGAGTGTATGAGAGAGACAGGTGTGGTCATTTAAGTTAGAGAAACCTATCCGACGCCATTAACTTTACAAACACACTGAAGGCTTTTATGATGCAAGCATGGAATTATAAGATAATACTAATGTATTACCAACTATTGACACATAACTACTTTCAATAAGATCAAAAGTAAGTGAAAAAAAATACTACCGGTCTAAATTGCCTCCTGTACAAACAAAAGCCCAAGCTGTAACATTAGGTTAGATTAACTAATAACTGTTTGATTATTCCTGTAATATTAAAATTACAACATCTACAATAAATACATATTATATTCCCAGTTAATACAATATAAGTATAACTGCCATGATGACCAAGTAATAAGTACGGCGGTTTTTAAAATTGTGTACCTGTGTCCCAATAGCTTCTGCTTTTGCCCCCATATTTTAATACTCATACTGATTATTGTTGGTATTGTCTGTTAAAGCGAATTCAAAATCATGTTACCGAAACAACAACAACAACAACAACAACAATAATAATAATAATAAAAATAATAATAATAATAATAATAATAATAATAATAATAATAATAATAATAATAATAATAATAATAATGTACGATGATGCTGGTGCCATGCAACATAAAGGATGAACAACAAATTTATGTATTGTATTTAGGTATGCCTATTTACGTAAGTATGCCCGTTTTGTATATATGCATGTGTGCGAGCGAGGGAGAGAAAAAGAAAGATTATCGGAGTTTTGAAATTATGGTCACCTTAGTAAAAAATATTATACATACAATCATAAATCCTTAAAAAAAAAAAGTATAATAAATTCAAGTTCATAAAGAAATAAAATCTTAATGTTTTGGTAAAATGATTAAGAATGAAATTTGGATTGAAGCATACTGGTTTATTGATATGCATAGCAAATTTAATCACTTGCCAAATGTTCTCAAATTACATTTTCAATCATGCTTCCCTCCCAAAAAATGAAATAAAATAAAAATATAATAACAATAACAATAATTTTAAAAATGTATAAGAAATAAAAACAAATCAAATTAAAAAATAAATAGAAAATAAAATAAAACAAAACCTCCTGTAAGCAAAAAAGAAAACTGTATAATGAAGTACAATATAGCAATAACTGAAACTTAACAGTATTGTAAATTCCTAAGGTTGTAAAAGCATCTAAATGCTTCATTGTTAAAGATTCATTGAGAACTCTGACAATGAAATAAGAACCACTTTGCATATTATAAAAAGGAATTAGGCAAAAGCTCACACACCAGCATCCAGTTGCATTAATAATAGAGGATACAGAAACAAGTGACCCAGAGAAAACTGCAAATATATTTAACAGCTTGTTCTTAAATATTATCAATAATTTAAAAATAAATTTTTGGAAATGAAGATATTTTAGATATATTGAAGGCATTGTTTTCAAATAATATTCCAGAATTTAACATTAATGAAAAATGCTTTAGAAATAATTTATCAACTTACTCAAAACAAATAAATTACAAAATTACCAAGAGTATTTTAAAAGAATCCTCATTGGAAATAAATGTTTTATCTATGTAATTAATCATTGACATTCGGTATTTTTCAGCAGCACTTATGTATTCCATTGTGCAGACATTGTTTAATAAAGGGGACAAGCGTGAAATGTGCAGTTACATACCCATATCATTTTTAGCAATGTTGTCAAACATATTTGAAAAAATTATCTATAACAAATTGTATAATAATCTTGAAAGCCGTAACATTCTGGTTAAAAACAAACTGTTAATAATGAATTTCTAATAGAAATCTAAACTTTTATAGAATAAAAACTAAAGGTCTAAGCTGGTTTATTTCTTATCTTGACAATAGAAAAAGCAATGTACAATTAGATTGTTCAGACAGTAATCAATATGGTATTCCAAATTGGAGAATTATTGAACAACAGAGTTCCATGGGATCAATTCTTGGTTCTCTTTTATTATATTTTTTTTTTTTAGTTTAATGTAAATGACCTCATTGTCATTAAAAATATTAGTGCTACTGTTCTGTTTACTGATGATACCATTGTAATAGTTTCTAGCAATAACTTTCATAATCTTGTGGAAAAACTTAATTATGTGTTTATTACAATGGTTCAAAGCTAACAAATTATCATTTAATCTAGATAAAACAACCATCACAACCATCATAATATATAATTCAGCTGATCCCACATTAAATGTAATTATTAATAACCACATATAAGATATGATGATATTAAATTTCTAGGTTTTCAAAGTGACAAATGCTTAAATGGAAAGCACATATAGAGTATATTATACAAAAATAAAACCAACAACATATGCATTCCCATCATTATATAATTTTAGTTCTGAAACTGCTACCCTTATACCCTTATTATGGTTATCTCTCTTCAGTTATGAAATACATTTTAATATTTTTAGGAAACTTGGCTAAAAGCAAAAATGCTTTTAATTACACAATAAAACAATACAAATAATAAAAACTAAAAATTTTAATCTTCCTTGTGAGTGTCTATTTTCTCTTATTAACTTTTACATTACAAATCAAGACCATTTCATAAAAAATCTGCAAATATATGACATAAATCCTAGACAAAAGTGTAATCTGCATAGACCCATTTGTCTTATCAAAAAGGGATTTATTACGAATTCATCAGAAAACACCATGCTTTACCAATTACTCTCAAAATATCATCATCCAATAATAGGAAAAGATTCATATCTACTCTTATAAAATCTATGCGACAAGATCTGTTACTCAAATGACGAATTTACAGATGAGTAATGTGTAATGTTCAAGTAATGTTCAGTCTTAAGAAACATATCTAATATGGCAAAATATCATCATATAGCATATGACAATGTATGAAATGTACTGCTCTTTTGTTATGGAATTGCAGCTTAAATAATTTTTGTTATATGTATGAAATTACTGAACCTGTGAACTTATAGACTTTAGACCATTTTTGATTCCATATAGGTATCATTAATGTAACTATATATATCTGAATTGTTCCATATTCTGTAGTATATTTGTTGTACAAGAACCCTTGCAATGTAAATCAACTGTAATCTTAAATGCAGTAAAAATAGTCAAAATTAAAGTCTAAAGACTGGAAACTTAAGGACAATTTATTTTCTTGTATTGTGATAAAATATGAGTGAGCTGCTTCAACATTCTGCAATATTTGTAGGAAAAATGCTTTCAAGTCAATGTTTAACAATAGCTCAGCATTTACAAAAAATATGCTCTAACTTGCAAAAAACATTCAAAAGTTAGTACTAGAGCCCAGTTTTTATATAATTACATATTTTAATGCTACATATTTATTTATTAATAAAAGGCAAATGCTGGCAAGATACACATTTATGAATGTTGTCCAAACATTTTATTTTATATTATTTTACATATTTGGTATTATATTACATATTCCACAGCATACTACATATTTTTATATATTTTAACATCATTACAGAATGGTGATACATTTTTTATTTCAACTTGTGCTTCTATGAATTGTTCAGTATTGCAGCAAGAAAATAAAATGAATCACTATTGTACTAATCATATATTGTCATTACATTGAAAGCTCAATTGCATGAGTTCAATACCACCAACAATAACTCATTCCAAACATTTTCCATTCTTGTTCTCAAAACACATCAGAATTTTTAGCATTAATTGTTAACTATGGTGCCAGTAACCTTCATTATCATCCAAAATGAAAACCTGGATTTCTATTGACAGTGCTTTCACAACATATGGTAAAATAGTTCTCTGCCTAACTTGTTTTTTTTGTTGTTTGTTTTATTTATGCATGCTCTTTAACATCTCAGGTCATCAGCGTGCCTAACTTGTGATAAACATATCAGATGTACAATGAAATCTCAAATTGAACAACATTTACGAAGCAACTTACATATTAGAAATAAACAATGGATTTCTTCAAAGAAAAGGGGTTGTATTTTCACAGTTCCAGTACAATCAACATAAACTAATAGTATCTTTTACAAAGAAATGTGCATAGTAATGGTTGCAGTGAACATACCTGGAACAAACTTCAGGCACCTGAATTTAAATATTTCTTACAGAAAAACTGCAACTGGAACATATGAACAAATTATATACTGAACCTGCACCATGCTGCTAGTTAGATTATATTTTTGCTCTAGATCTTCTGGTATAAGAACAATTTCATAATTGACAATCATTTTTTAATATTCTTGAAAACATGAGAGATATCTGCTACTATGCTGAATCAAATGGACCGATAATGAAGTTGTTATTTTGTAAAATTGTCCAGCTCTGATATTCCACTTTCTCCATAAACCTTGATTTGTAGCTCCCAAATCTGATAATTTTATCGAGGGTTGTTCAACTTTTCAGTGGGTACCTTTTATTCCCAATCTCCATCTCTCACAATCTTGCCAATCTACCTCTTGCATGTTGTACTTTTTCATTGTTAATTTGATTCCTGCTATTCATGATAGTCTTGAACAACCATGTTTTCTCCTTCATGGTGGTGACCACTGCTAAAGAATTCTGGGCCATCATTCATCTTACATTCTCCTAGCCTGACCATAACATTGTAGATCCAGCTTCTGGATTCTTTCCATAATTGCTTCCTCCATATCCATAACCTGTCTAACCTCTTCATTTTTTTTTTCTTTCCAATCTAGGCACCCTGACTCCTCTTCATATGCCATTCCATTCCACTACCTTAAGTTTACGTTTTTGGTGTTCAGTCAAAGTCCAACACTCTGCCCCGTAAATAATATACTCTCCGCTAACGTATGAAGCATTCTTTTCTTTGTTTCCTTGGATATAACTCTGCTCGAAAGAACAGAATTTACCATCTAAATCTCCCTACTAACTTGTAAGATTCTGTAGTCCACATTAGTGTACAGCTCTCAAACTCATGAATAATGGATCCCAAGTACTTAAATTGCTTCACTACTCTGATGGTTCCTTGTGGTAGGTTTATACCTTTTCCACCTCTTCCTATTACCACATATTCAGTTTTCTTCACATTTATTTGAAGTCCTCTGACTTCATATGCTACCATTAACTTTCTTATCAAAAACTTTGCATCCTCTTGACTTTGAGCAATCAGCATCTGATCATCCGCATATAAAAAAAGTAAACTTTTCCATGCCCAAAGGGAACTCTCATACCTGCACATGAGCAATTCCACTTTTTCACTATATGTTGAATATATATTTTAAAAAGAGTTGGAGATATGCTACAACCTTGTCTAAGGCCTTTAGTGGTTTGAAATACAGTTAATAACTTATTTCCTATCTTCACTGTTGCTTGACATTGTTGATATAATCATCTAGTGAGTCAAATTCAAGGGGATTCAATACCAATGTTTTCCATTGCTCCACAAAGTTGATGGATAGGCACAGAATCATATGCCTTCTCTAAATCTACAAATGCTAAATGAATTTCCTGCCCTTTAGAAAACAACTTTTCTAATTTGTCTAAGGCTGAATATATGATCCATACACGAGTGTCCGGCAGTGAAGCCAGCCTGATCTTCTGTTATATTTCCTCCAATTGCATTCTCCAGCCTACACTTAATAACACTACTAAATATACGACTCATTGGGGCTATAACACTAATTCCTCTATAGTTGTTAGGATTGTTCTTATTTTCTTTTTTATATATAGCTGAGATATATGACAGACTCCAAATCTGATATAATATCGATAATATTAAGATCCACTGCTTCTGTCTTGCTTATCACGTCAAAAATAACATTTTCATAAATAGAAGCATTAAGAATCCCTCATGAAGTAATATGCTACAGTTTGTTTCCACCTTGAGCTGATGCCTCCTAACATCACTACAAGGTATGTGCAGGTAATGTTGTATTTCCAAAATATTTCTTCAAGCTTTATCATAAACATAAAGAGGAGTGATAGTTATTTCATCCAATACTATAACACACTCTCTTTGTTGGGGAAAGTTAAAAGTTTCAAGCATAAAAAGTCAAATATTTAATCTAATATACCACTGTCAAATTGCAGTTGTATTCTTAAAGTTTTCCAGTTGTATTCTAAAAGTTCTTAATGATGGTTCTTGAAGAGGATCTTAGTAGTAGTGGTGGTGGTGGCAGTGGCGGCGGCGGTTGTTTCTACTGCATCACATACATTTTTTTTAATACAAAATAGACACAAATAAAAAAAAAACATTACTTTTAAATATAACAATTAGGAACAGTGCCTTCCGCAATTCCAGAAGGCACTGAATCCAATCAAAATTTATTCCAATTTGATTGGCTCAGTCCCCCAGTTCCCAGTTCATCAGTAGCTACCTACTGGAATATCCAGGGGACCGAGCTTCCATCCAACCAAAAACAAAACACAACATTAAAAGTAATTTATACATTGAATATAATATTAAATTATATTTCTTACAATACTAAACCTTTCTTCTTTTTTAATTAAACCTATTCGGCCAAATTTATATCCTCTAGAGTTGCTTATTCCTTAGGGTCTTATACACACTAACACCCAGGTTATTGGTGTATAAGGATCCTGTTTAACTATATTACATAACTAGCCCCATACCGTCTCCTACTCATTTCATCCTCCTTTCACTATCTGACAATTTTATTCTCAAGCACATTTCCTAAGTATTTTATACACATAACCATTTTTGTCTTACCTTGCCTATACATTTTTCTAGTTCCTTAATGTTTTCATCTGATTTTAAATTTAAAATTTTTCTACCTCTTATTTCATCTGGTAGGTTTTTCCCATTTTCTTAATGCTAACTGTTCCCTCCAAAACTTAGTTTGCTTACGTAGGATCTTTGTAATGCTTCTATTTGGTGATGATTAAAAACTTTAAGTGTACAATTACTTCCTGCACGCTCACTTTGTTTCATTTTGTCTTTCGTTGTCTAACTTGCTTGTGTAGTTTGTATAGTTGATTTCTAATTAACAGTTTCTTGTGTACTATCTCATACTAGGGTAGGTCTATAACCATTGTCTATGTATGAAAGAGTAGTTCACTTTTAAATATAGTTACCCTTTATGACTCCTTGCTGCTTTTGGACTGAGGAAAGAAGTCTAGGCACTAATCTTATTCATGTTTAAATGTTCAAATGTTCATGAATAATTTGAAGTACTGTTATTTTAAAAAGGTACAACCTTGGTGCTATTTCTGTAACTTTGAGCCGTGGGTCTTCCATAATTTCTCCCTCCACAAGAGCCATGTTTTCAGGAATGAGCACCTCCAAGGGCCGACCTGCAATGCCTTCAATGCTTTCTCGACCCATTCGAAAAAGTTTGACCCATTTTTTTACGGTAGAATATGAATGCTTCCCATATACACTGTCTAATCACTGTTTAATTTGATTTGGAGTCCCTCTTTTATGAAGAACTTAATGACAGCTCAACTCTCCATTTTGAACATTTACATTCTTTTGCACATTGCCTTCTTTATACAACTGTATCTGAATAACTGAACACAGCAGAGCTGAAGTTTAGAATTATTTACTTAACAGATAAGGTATGACACTAGATAAGGATTTTGTGTAGGCAAAAATCTTTATTAGCAAGGCCAGAAACTTATGGACCTACCCTCATGTAATCTGATTTGAAGCATCAAGTCTTTATTTTTCTTGTGTTCCAAGAAATAGGAAGTTTCCATATTTGCTGGATTACTCATTGTTTAGGCATTTGATGGTATAGCTCAGCGCTTCAAACACAAAAACAGGAGACATAGAAGTATCCTTAAGTGACATTCCTTAAGAGGTTTCTATACTGTTTTGTTGAAATAAATGCAAAAATAAAAAAATTACAATTTTATTTTAGTTTATGAGTTCCATCCTCTTAGAGTTTTTCCCTACATGGATTATTAAAAATTCACTTCACAAAGCATAGAACTGTCTATAGGAATTAGTCCCTTAGAAGTCTAGGCCTTCATCCGCACAGGATTCTTAAGGAACTTGTGCATTAAAAAGCCCTTCCCTAATTATATCCAACCATGTCTGTAATAAAGATCACAAGGAAAGAATTAATGGGCAATTCCTTAATTAAGTTAATCAAGTTTTTAAAAGTATTGATTAACAGCTATTCTGGAGACTATGACAGCCATATTTTACAAAGTCAAATATATCTGACTTTAGCATAATTTATGAGTTTACAGTAATTGGAAGCTAACCAAGAGTGCAGATATGTACTAATTTTGTACAGCTTCTGACTAGAATAACAGGTATGTAATGGAACATTTAAAAAAAAATAATTTGATACTTGTATAATGTAAACATTATAGATTATTATTGAGTATATATATTATACATTGTGCAATATATATGTAATAGTGAATTTAACCTTCCTGATACTAAGCTCCTAAGTGGGGTCCAGCTGGATCCCAGTCTTAATTTTTTAATGAAATTTATTAGAAAAAAAAAGTGTTTAGGGATAAACACTTTTACAGGATTCAATAATGCTGTATTAAAATTCAGGGTTATTAAACAGTCTTTCAAAATAAATGAGATATCTTAACGTTAAATATTAACATAGGGGTTGGGATCCAGTTAAACCCCTCATATCCTTTGGTATTACATAAATGTGTTTCAAAGTTGGTAATAAATAAGTGTAATATTCTGGTTTATTGGTGCCTATTGTTATGTATTTCTCAACACAATATTTCGTATACATCATTGAGGTCAAAGCTTGCTTTCAGTCTTTCAACATATCTCAGAACATTTATTGCTCATCTTTATTGTCACTACACTGTATTATATGCAAAACTTTCTCTACATCAGCATCTTATTCAGTCTCTGAAAATAAAAAGCTGCCAGGCTTGTTCCTGGCCTTCAAACAAATAGCTGTGCATAGAGTTGAGTGGTTGGTAAGAAAAAGTCAAAGAGAGGAAGAGAGATATACTGTGTAGAGATAGCTTTGCATATAATACAATGTAGTGACAGTGAAGATGAACAATAACTTTTCTCAAATGTGTTGAAAGACAGAGATGCTTTAGATATAGAAGATGATGGTACAGATAAACAAGAAAGTGATTCAGAAAAAAATAGTGACAATGAGGTATGTAACAATGTTATTTATCATTTTATTGCCAAGAATGGAAATGTCTGATCAATTCACCCACCAAAAATATCATCACATAATATCATTGCAGTGCCTCCAGGTTTGACAAATTCATCTAAAAATGTCCAATCCTTAAGTGATTCATTCAGATTATTTTCTGGTAGTATCATAGAAATGATTGCTGATTTCACCAATAAAAAGGCACAATGTATTTATGATTTGTGGAATGAGAAAAGTCCAAATAAGCAAAGAGAATGGAAGGTGACAATGCTGAAAAGTATGCACTTTAAGGCATTTTCATAAGGCATTGAAAGCCAAGATGGAATCCATGCAGTTTCTGTGGGCTACAGATGTGATGTCAAGAGGAATACATTCCTTGTTACAATATCCATGTTAAATTTTACCAGTTATCATCTTTCATTAGAAATAGGGATGATCGAAAAAATGAGAGATAAACTGATTGCAGTAAGAGGCATTTTTTAAATATTTGTTGGCAATTGTAAATTTAGCTACAATCCTGCATCATATGTAACTGTGGATGAACAATTGGTTGCATTTAGAGGGTGATGTCTCTATCATTTGTACATGGAGTCCAAGCGTGCTAAGTATACGGGATAACAATTTGGGCTATGACAGATGTCAGGACTTCATAAGCTTTGAATCTACAGGTATACACTGGGAAGGATGGAAACATCAGTGAAAAGAATCAAGGGCAATGAGTTGTACTGGATTTGACAGACTATCTTCAAGAAGGATATGGAATGACTATTGACAACTTTTTCACTTCGGTACTGCTCGCAAAAAATTATAAAAGACAAAAACTTGACATTATGTGAAATCATGAGACAAAACAAGCCAGGTATTCCAAAAGAAATGCTTCCCAATTCTTCAAAACCAGAGGAATCCTAAATTTTTTTAGTTTGAACAATGAAATGACAATGGTATCATGTGTTCCAAGGAAAAGAAAAGCTGTAATATTGATAAGCACCAAGCATCATGACATTAAAACTGGAGATGAAAGCCAGGGCCATACACCTAATATAATTCAAAGGTGGTGTGGATACAATGGGAAAAATGTTAAATAAGTACTCTGTGAAGTGCACATGAAGATTCTAAAAGACATTTTCTTCAACAACTTGGAGGAGAATTAGTGATTCCACATGTGAAAACTAGATTGCAAAGTTCTCATATGCTCCATGTGATCATTGTAAATGCAATGAAGAAGCAAGAAAAAGCCCTGAACACTCAAGGAAACCACCAGATAGGAAAGATTGTATGCCAGCTGTATCCAAGTGACTGCCATGTGTGGCTGAGGGCATTAAGGCGCAGCTTCGTGAGTGGAATCTCTGGGGTACGATTCCCGCCAGGACCGTCCTCCCTGACTGAGGTTTTTTCTAGGTATTCCTTAGTTCTCATAAACTTAGGCCTGGAACATTTACTTCCTTAAAAATAAATCCTTTCCCAATATATCATTTCATCTCATGCATCATCAGTGTCCATCGCCTGTGGTGCCTCTGTAGCAAAAACGGGAGTTAACTTCATTCATTTCCATTTTGTGTCCAAGTGTGACAACTGCCATAAATTTGTGTGCTCAAATCACTCTGAGACTGTAAATAGTATGTCTAAGCTGACAAAACATTTTTTGCAACAGTAACCCTAGGACCAAGAAAATTGATGGAATTACAGTATTAGCACTACAAAGTACAGTTTTCTTTTCTTTGGTTGATTTTGTATCAAACAATATGAGTAAAGGTTCAGACTATTATATTGTTTATTATTTAATGATTATTGTGATAATATTTCTTTTAAAATTCTTTTAAATATTTCTTTTAAAATTTCTATTATGGAGTACAATTGGACCCCCATTGGTAGTTTACGTAACTTCCATTTTAGATTATTTATATTCTTTATTATTTAATGATTATAATGATATATTTTTTTAAAATTTCTATATGAGTTACAATTGGACCCCTATGGGTAGTTTATGTAGCTTCCATACCAAAACATTGGGAAGGTTAACCCAAAATTATAGCTGAATCATGTCACATTGTCACAATAATTATTGAAAAGCTTCTCCAGACCAGTCTGTATATTATTTATGACCCATTATTATTAGGTTTCATTATACATAATGGAATACAAAAATGTGACTTCTGGTGTGGAGAATTGCTTAAACTTAAATTAATATTAATAAAGAAAGTGTGTCACACCATTACTCATGCACTCTTAGCAACATGTGAATATAAATAACTTTATTAATATTATTTTAATATACAGCATATAATCTTCTTACTTGTTTATTCACAATATTATTAACCAACATGTATTTATTTTCTAGATCAAATTTCTGCTGCTGAGAGGAAATTTCAGCAAAGAAAAATGGCCTGTAAGGAAGTACTGTCTTTGGCAGAGGAAGTGAAGCAAAAGAAGCCATGGGGGGAAAAAGTGCATAGAAGAGAAAAGAAAGTGCAATTTTAAAAAAATGTCAAGAGAAGGGAATATGCTGAATGCTTATCTGTGACTTATTCTAATATAAGAGCATATTTTGGAAAGGCATTCCTTAGGTTAAGCGAGCACTGCTTAAGAATTCTAGAAAACATTCAGCAGTTATTAGAGCGGTTTTTAACGATGTGAAACCAGGAGAGGTGAGATTCAGTCTGCACATTGGGCCTCAGATCTTGCACTATGTATTGTGCAGTCATATATTATCATGAAAATACCTCAGAGCAAGTGAAAGTTGCTTTCTATGCATGTGTATTCAGATATTTGAAGCAAGATAAATATAGTGTTGAGGCTTTTGATAATGTTATACTAAGAGGTTTTCAAACCCAGCATCCAAAAATGACTGTGAAGAAACTTGACTACCATTCTGATGACTGTCAATAACATTTTAAACAAAAGTATATGTTTTGCTACTTAATAATTATATCTGGTATTTCAATACATTGTCACTTCATTGCCTCCTTGCATGGAAAAGGTGCTGTGGGTGATGAAGGTGAATGTCTGTAAAGAAGATTACAGGAAAATATTAAAGGAAGACAAACTGACCCAAACAGTATTGAAAAATTAGCTAAAATTGCAGCAAAATTGTATACAACCATCTGTGTAATTTATTTGCATATATATATTTTTAGATATGACAATGAATAATATTTGTATAAATGAGTCTACAGGCAATAAAATAAATTCAAATTCTATTCAAATGTTTTTGCTGACATCATTAAATGTTTACATAATATCAGAAGATTTAGAAGATTTTCTGACCAGGTGAAATACTCCTGTTCAACAGGAATGTGAACAAGAATATTTACAAGTTCAAAGTAGTACTGCTCTAAAATCTGTTTCCTAGTACAGTACTTGCTATCATGCTATCAAGAGGAAGAAAAAGGTTGCTAAAATTTAACAAGAAACAAGATGGTCTTCATGTAAAAATAGCTCAATTTGAGATTTCTAGAAATTCTTTTGGTTGCTGATGAGGCTAATAATTACAAAGGCCTGGTTCTAAAAATTGATCAGAATCACACTGAAATGGCGTGTTCAGGATTTATGTTTTATCAATTGTGTTCCTTAATTAGGGACTTTATATGAACCGTAAAACACATTTGAAGTATGTAGTGTTTGTCACAATTGTTGTGTTGTCACAAGGGAAGGGCTTTATATTCATTTTATAAATGTCTCAAATTTAACCATTTTTGTTTTGAACAACTATATTCTCTTTAGCTATTCTATAATACAAACACTTGAGTAATTGACATTGAAAGATTTAATGTACGAGGGTAGGTTCATAAGTTTCCGGCCTCGCCTATAAGGATTATCGTCTTCACAAAAGCCTTATCTGGTGTCATACCTTATCTGTTAAGCTTACTCCAAATGAAATTAAACAGTGATTGGACGGTGTACATGGGGAAGCATCCCCCTCATATTCTACCGTAAAAGAATGGGTCAAAATTTTTCGAATGGATCGAGAAAGCATTGAAGATGGAGAGCATTAATGCTCTCCATCTGTAGTAGTTCATATGTACTTCTATTACTAAATCAAGTACATCTCCTAAGTACTTTTTACTAACCCTAGATTGCTTACAATAAACTTTTCGTTGGGGAAAAGTGATGTATTGGTACACCTGTCTCATATGTATTTTCAGTAATGAGTAGACATTGTTGCAAACAGTCATGTTTGTTGATTCACTTTAATTTAAATAAGTATTGTAGGTAATTATGACTATCAGATTCTATACCACCCCTTGCATGTATTACTGTTTGTGATATTCGTTTACAGGTGTACAATATTTATACTTTATATTATTTTTTTAAATGTTGTTATGGGGTACACATGCTACATCTTAATCCTCTTAGTGAGGACTTCAAAGAAACTGTTACGAACATCAAGATGATGGGGACGATGTCTTGAAAGTGGAATCTAATATCGCTGATGAACAAGTGCTTCAAAAGAAAGTGATGAGTGCGACATTCGTGTAAATGTAATAATGGGTAAGAATTGATACCATAGACTCGTGACCCACCGCGAAGTCGCATATTGTTCGTATTCCGCATAGTAAGCGTACTGCAAATAATGCTACAATGGACTTTACTTATGCATCAGGCATGGTGAGTTCGATTGTCCAGTTCATAAAAGACAATATAAAGAGACAAAGAAGCAGTCAGTAGGAGGCCAGGTATGTAGGCGAGACAAACGAGGATGTTATATGTGGGTCTTATTGGTTTGATTTAATATTGCTGGATCACGGACTGTGACCTTAAAACGGATGATAGGTAGTCTGAAACTCTTGGCTGTCCGATTTATCGAGCAATTATGTCAGAGTTTCGGTTCACATTCCTTGTACCGCCACGGGTGGCCGAGGTCGTTAAGGCACAGACTTGTGAGCGGGAAGTCTGGGGTTCGAATCCCGCCAGGACCGTCCTCCCTGACTGAGTTTTTTTTTTTTTTTCCAGGTTTTCCTCAGTTCTCATAACTGGCAAATGTCGGGGAGGTACCCTAAAATTAGGCCTGGAACGTTTCCGTCCTTAAAAAGCCTTTCCCTATATATCATTTCATTTCCATGTATCATCAGTGTTCACCACCTGTGGTACCTCAGTAGTAAAAACGGGCGTTAAACATCATTAAAAAAACCTTGTAAACATTCTCCGTTTTGGTGACAAAACTCTAAAGAATGGAGATAATAAATTATCAATCCGAAAATTGTGGAAATCGTTCATCAGGAACTGTACAAGGAGTTACATAAAGATAGCTTATTGTATCCCCCCCTTAAAGAACAAAGACGTCCTAACAAGTAGGGAAAGCTCGCTTTTTCCTAACGTAGTGAGTTATTCCACGCTAGTTCGTATGCTGTTTAAGACACTGACTGATTTGTTCTTTGCTTACTCCATTTCTCACTGCACTAGTTGCTTCTCGAGAGATTTCCATTTTTCTCTTCCTCTTGCTACTCTTGACTAATCTGGACCTGTATGTTCCTCTAAGAAGTGTGTCCATCTTCTTCTGGGTCTGCCTTGTGTCCTTTTCCCTATCCGGGGGTCCTACATGGGGATCTTGTAGGTCCATCTATTGTCTTGCATTCTTGCGATCTGACCGCCCCACTGCCATTTACTTCTGGTAGCTATTGATTTATTAAAACTAGAGATATTTTGTCCTTCAAAGCTATTCTCAGGATCTTGCGTTGCATTTTTCTTTGGCATATTTGAATTTTGTTATTTTGTTTTTCTATTAGTGACCATTTCTGGCACCCATATAGTAATAAAGGGTAAGAGTTACATACCTCAAGAATATTGTACAATATTTAAACAACTGTACTGATTTCAAAGTCCATTTAGGATATATATACTCCCCAAAACCTGATAAGTACGGCATAAAATTTGTAATCATTAATGATTCTAAGATTTATTATATGATAAATGCCATTCCATATATAGGTAAGGAAAGTGAAAGGAAATAACCACTGCCAAAGAAGTATTAGCGTGAACTAACATCCAGTACCTACGAGTCTGGAAGAAATTTCCATAGATAATGGGTTCATGTCAATTCCACTAGCTGTTATGTTTCTAACTCAGTACAACCTCACCTTGGTTGGAGCACTAAGAAAAAGCAAGCAAGAGATTGCACTTCGTTTCTACCTTCTCGCAAGAAGAAAGCTGGTTCGTCCCAATTTGCATTTGATGTCAAAACAATGCCAGTCTCATATTCGCCCAATAAAGGGAAACGTGTTATTCTCTTGTGCACAAAGCACTATGGAAAAGGCGTAAACGAGGTGACAACAGAGGTGATAAACTTTTACAGTGAAACCAACGGACGGTTCGGCGCGTTAGATCTGATGGTTCATACCTATTCTGTTTCTGGATAATCCGAAGATGCTGTCTACGGTTCTTCTATGGAATCCTAGATCAGGCTGGGGTTAATTCCGCGGTCTTATTCCAGACAGCCAACAAAAAAGACCGCATTGTAAGAAGAAATCTACAAGAACTTGGCCATCAACTTAGTAAACCACATATGGCGCAGAGATTCCAGAACAAGAAATTGCCTCATAAACTAAGAACTACAATGAAGAGAATGACAGGCACACTTGAGGATGAAGAACGCCGCATTCTGAATGCAAAACCTAAACAACAAGGAAGGTTTCTCTTTGTCCAAAATCAAAGATCGAAAAACAAAATCATATTGCGTGAAATATCAGAAAATGGGTATGCTGAACATAAACGAGACATGTGCCTGAATTGTTTGTGAATTCTTACCTCAAAGTCCACGGTGTCTTTAATGAATAGTTGTGCAAATGCTGTCAGAGATATTTATTAAACAAAAATGAATTAATTGTATTAAAGAGGAATATTACCTGCAGTTCTAAAAGCAGAAAATTCCAATACAAAGGATTCACCAAGCAAAGAAGCAGCGCCCTTATTCCAGATAGTATATCTCGTATAGCCCATTCTCCATATTCTTGAATGATGAACAGAGCTAGGCCACTAATACTCGTAAACTTTTCTTCAGCATCACCTATCGCCTGAATACTTATACCCACTGTTGCCGTCCCCAAGGTAAATCGTCTGAAATTTGTTCCCCTGAAGAACAACAGATACATTTTTCATTGTTGCAAACCCTCGGTTCTGATGTAGAATCTTGGGAGCTTCAAAGAACAGTCTCACTTAAGGCCCTGGTATTTCTTTCCCTAAATTGTGTTAGTGATTTCCATTGCATCTTTTAGTGGTAAAGATGCGATTCCAAGCGTTGAATAGCTGCAGGAAGATCACTGAAATCGACCTTAATAAAGTCAAATGAAATGATGCTGTTCTTATTGTGAAGAACGGTTTTAGCCTTTGTTATGGAGGCTGCTTCACCAAACGTGTCTATGATACTCTTGATGTCTTCAAAATACTTACCATAGTAGATGTTTGTGGTGGTAGCATTTTATTGAAAATCGAAATACGACTGAGAGCTTTCAGAGTGGATTTCTTCACAAATGAAATAAGTTGTTCACTCCTGGGAAATTGTTCCTAACTACTTCAGCCAATCGGTGTAAGCCGTGAGCAAGGCAGGTGATATGCAGCATCTTAGGGTAGAACATATACTATGTCTGTCCCGCCTTGATCATATAGACCGCACTGTCGGTCACAAGCAGTCATGGCGATTTTCTGATTGCCATAGGGTGTGTAAAGCGTCTCTGATGAAGCGACTGTGGTGCTGTGGTTCGTTTTGACCAGCATCTTGTATAACATGAGATAGTGTATAACTTACCCACCACGATGTCTCATCTGCTGAAAGCCAGATGTTACAGTCCTGTAGTTCTGTTCTGATGAATTCAGTCTTTCTCTGGTGCAAATATTTTTTCCTTAAGGTTGATTCGCCTGGTATATTTCGGTCACTGATGCCTTGAAGAAATTTATTAAATACTGGGTTCTATACCACGTGCCACGGCTCATTTGTTGATACTAGCGCCCACATAAACGTGGATTAAAATTGTTTTCTGAAGAGTCAGAAGAATCTGAAATTAGTGTTGGAACTGGATCCTCTGTTTCCTCTCAATGTGCTTACATACCCTACAGGCTCTTTATACTGCAGAAAATAAAAAATTTAACTATAAAATTGGAATCGCTGCCGATCCACTGTCTAATCAACCAACTTTTAGAAACTTTTCCTTTCAGCATCTTACACAGTAAACTGGAAGTGTTAATAATGCCTTCAGTTTACTTGTAAATAAGAGTTACATCTGACAATTTTCTTGAACAGAACATGACTGACTATAAAGGAACTGAAGACGTCTGTTTTGAGAAAAACAGCGTTGAATATGATTGGCAACAATAGTATTACAATTAAATTCAGTTTGCTTCTAAAAATAAGTCAATTTCGACAATGCTTTTAACACATGACAATAATGGTATTACTAAATTATATGTAATGATTTGTCTTTGAAGTTTGTCAAGATGCACATTGTTGGTTAATGGTTTAAAAGTATTTTATCGTAAATATTACTAATTTAATTTTAATAATTTTACATTAATTAAATATAAAATCCATTTGAATTTAATTTTAATTTTTTAAATGATACTTTTAGGCACTTTTAGGTTGCAATAATCTATTTAGCAATTTTTAGATTTCACAAGTTTCAGCTATATGACTCCCATGATAAAGAAGCGGATAGTTATGTTAAAATATCACAGTTAGCTAGCAAGGAACCTAAAACCTAAGAATCCGGCCTCTAGATATCATTAACAACGTATTGTCTCCCTCGGTGCCTCGATTTAACGTTCTGTGACTTTTCACCTCTGGGGGAGCATTAAAGGAATCACACACACATTAGAAGAATTGAAAAATAACATTCATGAAGATATTTCTTCCATTTCTCAGAGGGAATTGCAGAAAGTAATGATTAATTTCAAAAGCCGATGCCAGAAAAATGCTAGTAATTTAAGTGGCAATGATAGCTGCGGGCTTTCTGACTCTCGTTCACCGCGGTACCAGCATGAACCGACCGACCGGTCGTTACTCATGAAACGGTCCGCGGAGGAAAAATCGCCCATTATAATCACTTATCACATGTTCATTCAGAAACAGAGAAGCGTGTTGTGTTGCTGCAATGCATTTCTTTGATCAGGCAAGTATATTTACTATAATAATAAACACTAGTTGCAGATTAAAATATCATTTTCAACATAAACATCGTGGTTAAGGCAAAAATTGACTACTTGTGCTTACTTTTGCTATGAAACTTGATTTACTCTTCTTGTTAATGCTTTCTTCATATACTTTATTCCGGTCTATAACTAAGAACTTTATTTTTGTGCGTTCTTTAATCTAAATATAATGGTCAGCTAGTCAGGAAAAAATATGCATTATGTTCAGGAAATTTAAACTATTCAAAATAAAAAATACCGAATGGTTAACAATGAACATAGTAATTTTATAGTGCTGAAGTAGATTTTAATAAGATAATAATAAGATACAGTTAGTTGACAAGGACGTTCACTGAATTCATAACGACTGTCATATGCTCTTTTCGCTAATTCATGCATGGAAGGTTTACGGGAGTGGAGTGCTGAAAGCAAATCGACTTTACTTCAAGTTTTTTTTCTTTGATCTGGGAGAGATAATCAAGTTTGTTCAAGCGCAATTTGAGTTGCCCAGCTATGTCCACTTTCCCGCCACGAGATCGACGGGAAAGTGAAACCCACAACTTTATGCCTCGGAATGCCAACTTGTAATCAGTTACAAGAAACGATTATGTATTGTTGACTGTGACACTTTTCCGTTAACATGAGCTGAATTTGCAACACAGTCGAATACACAAGGAAAGTACTAAATAAAATAGTTTATTTCACAAATTACATAGATATAAATTTATATACGTGTTGCAGAGAATTCATGTTGATGCATGTATTAAATTGAGAAATCCAGTAACATCAAGCGTGCTGTTAAAGGAGCGATACTTTTCTGTTAACGCGCCGAAGGGAAGATGTACTTGCAAAAATCCGCCCTGTAACCATTGTAACGTTATGACTAGGGACCTAGATGAGTGATGCAAAGCAATACAGTATTTAATAAGAAGTAATATAATTGGAAAGCTTACGTATGCGAAAAATTCAATTTATGCATTATAGTGCATAATTAACATACAATTAAGGCATATTTGATCGATTAGAGTTGCAACATTTTCAGATGCAAATATTATGCAACGAAAAAAAAAACAAAGAAAAGTAAAGCATTAATGTATATTAATGTGTTCTTCAATGCTATAGTTGCCATGTTTATTAAGATGTCTTTTATTCCCGTATGATTAAGGCATTTTCTTTTCATCTGCAAATGTGTCTGAGGAGTGCATTGTAACTATTTTATTCTTATGTCAGTCGTGAAAAATCGAATAGTTATTAATGAAGATTGAAACTTCATCAAATGTAAAATTGTTCTGTCAATATATAAACATAGAAGTGGTCGTATTTGTAGCAGCTTAAATGTATAAAAACCGTCTTTGTTTTAATAACTCGTTTTTATAATACAAGAATTTTATTAAAATTACTTTTGGAATTGTTACTCCGTGTTTCAGTACCACAAGAAAAAAGTTAATGAATACGGCAGGAGTTAGGTTACACATGTGCCCATTTAAGTACCTCAGAGCAAACAGATTCGTACAAATATTATTGTTAATTATCAATATGAGTGTTAAAGAAAATGTATCAATATTTAGACCTAATAATTTTGAATCATCAGAATTCTTTACAGTATCATTTTCAACCATCAAACGAAATGGTGTATCGATATTCTTATATTCAATAGTAACAATTTCACGTTTTAAAGGATTTATACACAACTTTGATTCCCTGATGTATGTAACTACAGAATGGACAATAGTATCTATATTAAGTTCTAGGAGGAGTGAAGTATTTATTGCTTACAGTTATTGTTCTCTCATCAGCAAACTGTGTATGGTACCATTTTGAACACACTCCTTTAAGTCATGCATATCTAGAATAAAAAATAATGGAACAAGTTGATGGATCCTTGAGGAGTCAGATTTTGCAACTGTAACACATTTTTGCCTACGTTGGTTTTAAAATGGACAAATTTAAATTAGTTATATATTCTAATCCCCTGAAGCCTAACACTGATAATTTGTTCTGTAGAATTTCTACTTAACACAGTTAAAACTTTAGTCAAATCAAGCAAAAACTACAGTAGAATTATGTGTCAATATAAATAATTACATCTTCAATAAAGAATGAAAAAGCGGTTATAGTAAATCTATTACTCACAAACCAATTTTGATGTATATCAAGCTGTATTAATTATTAAAATATTTTATTGTCTATTACTTGTTCAAAAAATCTTTAAAATAACTGAATAGTATAACCGATAGTTATTAATATTGTACATGCCACCTATTTTGTATGCTGTTACTACTTTTGCAATTTTAAGTTACATAAAATTTTAAGGCCTGGCTATTTCGGCCCTACATACTTTGATAAATGACATAAGTAAACTATTAGCTCCCAGAATGTCATTAGATTTTAAAGATGTTATTATTTTTAGTACTTCAGTACTATCAGTGGATTAGAGATAAACGCTTGAGGTAATTTTATATTTACAGTCTATAACTGAGCATATATATTATATATATATAAGCATTTGGATTTATATTGCTTCCAATAGAGACAAAACATTTATGAAAAGTTTCAACCACAATATTTGCTTTAGTAATACTTTCATTATTGATCCTTAATTTGAAATTAGCAGAGCCCTTTTCTATTTGGGTAGATATATTTAAGCGTCAGATAGAAATGAAGACGTTTCTGTATATTTGGAGTCGATAGGGCCAATTTTTATTTTGCCCTTTTTTGTACCTATTTTAAGGTTTAAAACATTTTTTGCCTGTTTTGGGTCGTTAGGTTTTTTTTTTTTCTGCGATTGTTTACGCATATAAAAGTTCGATATATTGAAGTGATAAAAGTTATAAAAATTAAATACCAAGTTCACTTCACAAAAATATTTATTGAGAATCTTATTATGCATTTATTTATTTTCAAGCAGTTAAAAACTTTTCTTCAACTCATTCACTTAAGCTTTTTAAATAGCATATTAGAGAAAGGAGCTTTGATTTGTTTTATTTATGGACGCTCTTTAACATCTCAGGTCATAAGCATCCCATTCAATTCAAGGCGTGAAACAGCCGACAAATTTTGCTCAGAGGTCTCTTCTTTCAGGCTTGAGGTTCTTTTTCGTGCCGTAAATGTACGACACGGGACCCACGGAAGCCATACTTAGGATTTTACACCCGAAAAAATCCATCGGCCCTGGCCGGGTTTGAACCCGCGATCTTGGGTTTAGAAGGCAAGTGTGGTTACCACTACACCACCAGGACCGACAGTGAAAGGAGCGCACGGTTACCTCGGGCACACGAATACCAGGGAATAGAGAGAAAAGGAAGTTTTTAATAGTTCTGGCGAATGACCTTATATCGATTTGCGGAGACAATTCTAGGAAATTGGTGGTGGGAATAACTTCTTAGCTGCATAAATGTAACAAACAATTGCAAGCGAGAAAGATGAGAGCGGTGAGCAGTACAATAAACCGTTCCTACAATGTGGTCAGTACGGATGCAAGAGAACCATAGCAGGAAAGGGAGCTGATGTTGTTTGACTTTTGTTTCCATCACTGGACAATCAGTTGAAAATTTGCAATTTTTTGGTGATTCGTGTCCCGGCCAAAATAAAAATTATACCATTATTTGTCTCATTCATACTACGGTTTATAATACAACATATTTGAACCAGTAAAAGTGATTTTTCCATGATAGGCCACAGTTATATGGAACATGACAAATATATGGGTTTAATAAATCAAAATCCCATATTGAAATTGCAATTGGAATAAGCACATTAGAAGACGCTACATGAAACCATCTGCCTTCAATACCACTGAGTGTTCCCAGAATATTTTTAAATCGTGGTCTTCATTTCTTAATAAAGAATACAGAAACATATGTTCAATGAAGATAAGAGAAATACGAGAAACTCTAGCTGATAAAATCACTTCTAGAACTATAATCACTCCTGGAAATCCCTTGTTATTGTTGACAAATGTGCCGTACACAGACTGATCAGCAGCCTATTCAAGTTTAATTCCATTTGCCTGAAGAGATTCTGTTCCGAAAATGCTCAGATTTATTTTTCAAGGTAACCTGTTATAGATAATGAATAATTTTGATTGAATGATTATTTCAAATATTGTTTCATTAATGTATATAATTTCCTCAGCAATCATCTAGTACAATTTGGTACATTCCATAATATGGCTAATGAATTTGGATTGTTTTTATCTACAAGTATATGTACTTTGACTTCTAATTGTTAATTAACATGAACAAATCACACATGACACTAGTTTCAAAAGAAGGCTCTGTTAGAAAAATACCTTAGGAAATATTGTAGAAAACTCCATTTCTATATATGCAATATGCTTAATTTTGTAGCCCTTTTAAACTTCAAATTACATTTCTGTAAAAGAAAATGGACTTTGATTGTTTTTCACTTGTAGCCTTCATTTGCTTTCTAACATAATCCGTTTTTTCTCCTATCCTAGGGAGAGCGTTTATCTCTGTGATTAATATGGACATTACTTGGATATTCCAATTGTCATATCTACTTTGAACTTCCAAAAGGCTCCCTTTCGTGACGACCATGAAAAGAATGTGTATGTCCCGTTGTCACTATATGGACGTACTGTAAAACTAAGCCCTAGTTAATATTACGGGAGAAGAAGGATAATTTGAAAATGAAGGGTACTATTTATTTAAACACAAAGCGTGTATGTACTTTACATACAATTATTTGAAAATACCGAAACATTAAATGTAAGACATTTGAGAAAAGAGCGATCTTGGGCAGTTTTTTTTTTAATTTGGTTTATTTACGGACGCTCTTTAACATCTCAGGTCATCAGCTTCCCATTGTATTCAGGGCGTGAAACGACCTACAAATTTTGCTCAGAGGTCTCTTCTTTCAGGCTTCAGGTTCTTTATCGTGCCGTAGGTAAATAAATGTACGACACGGAACTTACTTCCCTTCCAAAGGATGCCATACTTAGGAATTTTACGCCCGAAAAAAAGCCATGGGATCGAACCCGCGATCTTGGATTTAGGAGACAAGAATGGTTATCAATTCACCACCAGAACCGACTATGCAGGTTGTGTATTCATGGTGGAAAAGTTAATACAGAAGACAAGGAAAGAAATCTAATTTGCCTACTTTCATATTACTTTTAGATTATGAAAAAAGCTTTTGATAGAGCTCTCCGAAATCAACCATGAACTGTAATGCAAGAGAATGGATATCCGAATCTTCTGATCAAGGTAATTCAGAGTCTATATACGAGGTGCATTCAAGTTATGACGCCTCCGATTTTTTTTTTTTTTTTTCCCCACTAACTAATCACACGAAAACTATGAAACTTGTGTCACTTTTCGACCTAATCTCCCTGCAGTTTTACACATACAACGTCGACGCCATGATTCCATGGCCGTAGCTTCTTTACCAGTCTGTTTTGACCACTGGAAAATCGCTGATGCAGTAGCGGCGAATGTGCGGAAGATGTCTTTCATCGTTAGAAACAGAAAAAAGTCGCTAGGAGCCAGGTGAGGTGAGCAGGGACCATGAAGAATCACTCAAAAGTTATTTTTATGAAGAAACTGCTGCGTCACGTTCTCCCGATGCGCTGGGGCGTTGTCTTGTTGAAAGAACACACCTGCAGCCTTTTCCGGTCGTTTTTCGCGCAATGCTGGAAAGAGCTTCTTGTGCAAAACATCTTAGTAGGATGCACCTTCAGCGTAGTGCACTTTGGAACGCAATGAGTGAGGATTACCCCATTGCTCTTCCAAGAACATGGCACCATATATATATATATATTTTTTTTTGCACTGGCGCTTACCCGAAATTTTTTTGATGACGGTGAATCTGAGTGCTTCCATTGAACAGATTGGTGCTTCGTTTCAGGATTAAAAAACGGCATCCATGTTTCATCCATTGTCACAACTGATGAAAAGAACTCCCGCTAATGCCTTCATCACGCTGTAATATGCCACGTGCGCAGCCTTGTGATCATTTGTGGCACCCATCTGGAGGACACTTTTCGCATTTTTAGGTTTTCATGCACAGATCCCACGGAAATGGATGCGATGAGTTCCACACTCTTTCGGCGGTCCTCCAAAACAACTTTCTCCACTCGCTCGACTTGTGCGAGGCCGAGATTATCTCGGTTTGTTGTCACACGACGATCTGCTTTCCTTGAACTGTTGCACTCATGAACCATACATGTCAAACTCAACTGCGATGAATTTTAATCGGTTTCAAACCACGCAAATGTAAAAAACGAATGATTACATGTTGTTCTTGTAATGGAAACTTCGCCATTTTGAAATATCAAAAACAGTCCTCACTCTCGCCGCTGCCGCTAGTGTTCTGTGTGCCATATAGTGCTGTAATCACTGTCACGTATTGACAACGAGTGCCCACGTATTTTGAAACAAACCGCATGTTTCTATCTGTTCCCAGACCCGAGAAAAAATCGAAGGTGTTATAATTTGAATGCCTCTAGTAAAAGTACAAGAATGGATGTGAAAGCTGGACTATGAATAGGACACACAGGAAAAGAATAGAAACTGCAGAGATGGGATTTTAGAGTAGTACCTGGATTTACTCTCCTAGACAAACAAAGAACTGAGGACATTTGAAAACAGTTAAATATATATAATTTAAATGGAAAAAATTAATGAAAATAAAAATAAGTGGTATCAGTATATATTAAGAATGAAAGACGAACGAATACGAAAAATATTACACTATACACTATAAAGATAGTAATGTTGTCTACATTAACAGCATTATCTGAAAATATTCGGTTTCGGTGTAGTGACCTTGATCTACATCTGATCATCGTAACATTAATTTGCGACGGAGATGAACTTTGATCTCAGGACTGCATCGGTCCTCGCGTTTGGGTCACCGGTCCTCTAATTACGAAAGTAAACTTTCCGCTACTGACACGGCACTAGAAGTACTGATTTTTCTAAACGAGCCATCAGCAATTTAACGCTTAACATTGATTACGTGGTTCTTGCACCCGTAGGCAAATGCACTATACGTAACATTAGATAGATTACATCGAAAATGAAGTATTCGAGGTCTTGTCAAAGTGCTCGAAGTCTTGTCGAAGTGTGTTGAAAAGTGATGAAAATGTGATAGCAAACTAAGTGAACTGTCTCCTTATATACTCCCGTGAAAAATCAACTCCACGTGGTTTGCAGACGTCCACGGGGTTCACAAATGTAAGCGCACACTACCCGCGACGCTATAAACGTTCAAAATATACTGAAACGATTGACTCTCTTAACTAAATTATGACATAAAGTGCTAAAACTCAGCGTATTAACAAGACCAAAGTACAAACCATAACTAACCTTCCTTGTCGCTTGGTCATTAAAAAGACATAAAGTTTGCCTTTTGTGTTTATCTTTTGTTGCATTTTGCTTTTTCATCATCTTGTTATTCTTTCTTGCTAGCATTGGGTTGTACAACAAAGGTATATATAAACTTATTAACCTAGAATTATACATTAGGATGCAAATAGTATCATTCTTAATTAAACAAAATAATCTATTATGAACTATTTACATATGTTACATTAAAATTATAAACAGAGGCATATGATAAATGCAGATTCAACCTTAGTCTATAATAATTATATAATATTTAATGACACACCTCTCTGTGAATAGCGGATTTTTTCAATGCCAACAATTTATTGCTGTTCTTAAAAATCCGTTTCGTAAAACTTTGAGCTTATCCAATGCCCCAGATTTAATAGCCATTGATACAGTATTTGGTACCCCATCAATCGCGAAAAATTGATTAGAATATATCTTTTATTTCAGCTGGCTTTAAGTGAAGGGTTCTGTTGGTAAGAATGTTAAGAAACGCAGGAATTTTGCTCAGACAGCAGAGAGACCGTTTTGGCAGACAATGGAGCTTTTGTTCATTAAGAGGACGGGTGGTCACCCCGGCCAGGTATGCTGGGCAAGAACAACGCTATGATATCGCTAAGACCGTTGATCTGTAACGTTCAGTAAAACTTGAAATCAGACGCTGGGCGAATCAACGAGTGGTTAAACTCAATTAATCAATCTGGCCAATAATATGAGAGTGGCACGAAGTCACAGCTAACCTATGAGGATGTCTAAATTCATAGTGGTGGGTAAATAGAGCGTCCCTGCATCACGTGGTAAAGCGTGCTATATTGGGTATTTAAGGACGTGAAATCGCCCTTTCGGGGTCTTTTTGGTTCGTCCACTCCGTTACTCTGGGAACTCTGGTCTGTTCTCGTCATCCTGGTCCTACAAGTATTCACCGTTCAGACGTCATAGGAATGCCCATGTTCGAGCGTCACTTCAGCTCGACAAGTCTTCCGAGCGGTCAGCAATCACATTGCTAGTCAAACATTACAGCTCCACGTGTCTGCCCGACGTCTCGTTACTGCGGTCCGAACAGAAACGCCATGGGCTACACTTTGTTAAATAAACGACGTCAACCTGCAGATAATGTGTTCTCTCTGGTCGATACAATACCTTAATTCCCTTCACTCAACCCGGCACTACCAGGTCCCGAAAACCAGCTACATCCCTGAGATCGACGTGAAGAGTTATTGAGTGGCGAGCTGAGTCATGAACAATCAAACTCTATCACTATTCTCCCGCCGCCTAGAACCACTTCAAACCTTGACTCTCCAACGCGGGGCACTTATCAAAATTAACACCCCGCATCATCCCACCAATAACTACTTCACCATGTATCATTGATGTTCTTATTATTTTAGACGTCATTTTAAGAAACATGCATTTTCAAATAAATCACATATCGAGCTGTACTACTTTAGCTAGCATGTAGCTGCAATTTTCAGGTATTGATCCAGGTAATAAAAATACCGGTATATATTTTTAAACCGAATTTCCAATTGTGTATTCAGGGAAGAAGTGCTTGCTGTATAATTAGCATACAATGATAACTAACTTAGTAAATTCAAACATGCCAGAAAGAGAAGATTTGCATATCTCACTGTGTCAAAGGTTTTTACGACATCAACAGTATGACATTTGTCATAATGGAGAGAAGATGATGTTTACAAGAGTTAACAACTTTTTGAAAAAGATTACTGAAAAGGCCTGTAATTTTCAATCTTTGTTAGGTTTAGATAAAACGACTTTAGCATATTTCCAGAGTGGCAGATGATGACTGAATTGTGTAAGTAGCTTAAAGTCGGAGTTATCTAACAGTCAAGGACTTCAAGATAATTACCTCGGTCTACTTCCTACAAAGGGACGATAACGGTGATAAGCGCATAACGAAATAGAATGAGTTCCTACTCCGCCTTAGTGAGAGGCACAATCAGACACTTTCAAGAATCGGGACTTTAATTCGATTAAAGTTCTTTAATGCAGTTTAATCGAGAGACATTTCAAAACTTTCAATGTTCAGTATACACATAGCAGATGCTGTATTGTGTAATTCGTTCATAATTTAGATCTCGAAGTTAATTCCATTTAAATATTTCCAGGTGGTAAACTAGAGCACCATGTCCTACACTTTCAAATTGCATCTGCAACAGATTTGATTTCGTGGTCGGAAAGTCCCTTTACACCGAATTTGAATTGATAGCTAACTTTCTATGGATCCAAAACGTCTGTGTGGATTCCCCCGTGTTGTAGCATAGTACATGTCTACATGTCCAGTTATTCATTCGCAACAGCGTATCAAGCTGACAATTTCAAACGCTGCTCGTTGTTGGTGTGTCGGATTTCCGCACCTTTTCTTTCACAATACGCAGAGTGCTTTGTCAGGTATGGTGAGAACAGGACTTCTTGCACGGCCAAGGCATTTGTTCCGACCTGTGTCTAATCCAGCCACTTGGGAAACTTTCATCCAGGTATCTGCGACGTTCGAAGCGAAATGGGCTGGTGCACTTCCTGAAGCAACCAAAAGCTGTCCGCGAGTCCTTTGGCCAAGTGTTCAAGCACTAACTGACAGATCTGCATCTGTCATCTCATTAACCGCGGCTGGACAAAAATGTTTAATGTTCGAGTCTCTCCACGTATGTCTTGCATTAGGAGAGATAATGTTTGTTGATTTAATCGGTGATCGTTGAATCGAATACTTCAGAACACCACAATGTTTGACTCGAGTGCTCAGTCTCACACGGCGTGATTTTTTTTTTTTTTTGAGTGATGTTTAACGCCCGTTTTTACTACTGAGGCACCACAGGCGACGGACACTGTTAATACATGAGATGAAATGATATATTGGGAAAGGATTTTTTTTTAAGGAAGGAAATGTTCCAGGCCTAAGTTTAAGGTACCTTCCTGGCATTTGTCATTTATGAGGACTGAGGAAAACCTGGAAAAAACCCCAGATGGAAGGACGATTCTGGTGGGATTCGAACCCCAGGCCTCCCGCTCACGAGTCCACGCCTTAACGACCTCGACCACCTGTGATGGTTGTGCGTCCAAAACACTTTCCATAGCAAAATTCTTTTTCCCCAATCTCAATAAATTGACCGTGACGATGATGCTTTGTCAAAATACAACACAAAATCATTCAGGATATACTCCATTGTTTACCCGATGAATGACTCGTAGATCCATAGGCAAGATAGCAAACGTTCTTTCACACTAAAAGCGTTTTTGTCCTTCATCGTGTCACTATTTCTTTGAGAGGCAATACCGGTGTGTGGGTCATAGTGTTGTAGTGGTAACCATACTTGCCTCCTAAACCCAAGATAGCGTATTCAATCCCGGCCAGGATCGTTGGATTTTTTCGGGTGTAAAAATCGTAAGTATGGCTTCCTTCGAAAGGGAAGCAAAGCCGTGGGTCCCGTGTCGTACATTTACGGCATGGTAAAGAACTTCAAGCCTGAAACAAGAGATCTCTGAGCAAAATTTGTCTGTTGTTTCACGCTCTGAATTGAATGGGACACTGTTGACCTGAGGTGTTAAAGAGCGTCCATAAATGAAGCAAATCAACAAAAAATACCGGGTATATCAATACGGTACCACCAAACGTCAAGGACACATTCCCCACAAGAAAATATATTATATGGATATGGGTCCGGAAACGCTTTATTTTCATGTTAAAACTAATTTTCTGCAACTCTTCATAGTATATTAATCATGGGAAACACACAGGAACAGAACGTACCAGCATTATCACATGAAACCTTTTTAAATGAAATGTTCAAAATGCCCTCCGTTAGCATTGATACATGCATCAACCCACCGGATGCGCTGATGTATTCCTGGAGAACTGCGTATTATTTCGCAGTCTTCGGCAATGTGGGCACGAAGACGCTTTTTAACCCTTTGTATTGAGGTTCGATACATACAAGCTTTCAAATGCCCCCACAAATATCAATTAAGTCAGCCATTTGTCAACATTGTCTTCATTCAAATGGAACACAAAACACTGGTGGTGAACCTAAGAATTACAAGGCATTGTGAGCATTCTGTATAAGAAGATATTTCACGTGGTATGCTGGTAGTTCTGTTTCTGTGTGTTTCCCATGATTAATGTACGGTGAGTTGCAGAACAAGAGTTCTAACGGACCACATGTATTCTTCTTCTAAGTGTGGGGAATGTGTCCTGAACGTTTGGCCTTACTTTATTGTTACATCCGGTAGTTGCGGTTTCTGACATGTCCACTACAATCGCATTTCGAAGAGGGCAAGATTGACCGCCGTTCGATTATAATCGTATTGTATACCATGTTTCTTTCCTTCACACAGCAGCAGTGAGTGCAGTTTAAGGAACTTTTAGGCTACGCAGTAAGTAAACATCTAGTTGGAAACTTACCACGCAATGCCTGAATTGTCTAGACACGGACTATGAACGGAAGATCTGCGGCTTGAATCCCTCCAGGACCATCCTCCCTGACCATATTTCCTCAATCCTTATCAGTGCAAAAGCCGGTGAGGTACCCTTAACTTGGTTTTTAACGCTTCCTTCACGGAATTTCCTTATCAAATTTATCATGTCATCTTATGTGTTATCAATTCATCAGTGTGCGCCTCATCATCGCCTCGTCGGTCCTGATGGTGTAGTGGTAACCATAGTTGCCTTCTAAACCCAAGATCGCGGGTTCAAACCCGGTCAGGACCGATGGCTTTTTTCGGGCGTAAAAATCTTAAGTATGACTTTCTTAGGAAGGGAAGTAAAGCCGTGGGTCCCGTGTCGTACATTTACGGCACGAAAAAGAACCTCAAGCCTGAAAGAAGAGGCCTCTGAGCAAAATTTACTGGCCGTTTCACGCTCTGAATTGAATGGAACGCTGATGACCTGAAATGGTAAAGAACGGCCTTATTATCGAATTATCATCATTGCCTCTATTTATTTATGTGGTGGTTTCGCCCGTTTTTACTATTATGACATTGAATCCTATCTGATATACTTAAAACCCCTTCGCGTCTTTCCGAGCAAGCAACCGTAATTTTCTGCACTTCCGTATCATTAGTTATTAAGTTATTTAAATTAAAACTGTACATACTTGCTGTGGTGAAGGAGTTTCAACCGGTGATCCTGTAGCTTTTTTATTGTTTTTGACTCAGATACATGACATTATTACACAATTATTTTAATCCCATCTCTAATACAGCAGCTTCGTGTTAAATATCTGCCATAGTGTGTGCGATGGAGTTCTTCAGCTTATTAATTATCGTAAGTTTGTTAGGGAACATTCTCTTCTTTAGCCAAGTACCTGTTGGGTTCATATCTGACGATACATGGAAAGAATTCTAGTGGCGTTGGCCAGCTCTTAGACCATCTTGGGTACGAAATCGCCGACAGGCTGCTTAAAAAGTGTGTTCACATTGGTAATAATATTGAGTATTTCGAGTTTGCAGGGGTATTGTCATCTCTTTCTATAAAGAGAAATTAATAAAACACTCTTTTACTTACGTTGAAAATCTGTGTAATTTAACAGAATAATAAACAACGAACAAAAATCGTCATGTTGATGCAGCTTTACGTGTAATAGGGTAATGCCAGAATTTTGTGTAGAAAATGGGAGAGAAAAACAAATAAAGTTATCTATTACTTTTTAAAAGCTGCATATACTACATTGAGATCAGATGGTTAAGTAAGGTAACGGTTTTGAAACTTTTTTATTTATTTATTTATTTTTTTTTTTTAATCTTCGTTATGAAACGAAATTCCTCTGAAGTACACGGGATAAAGAATACTTGAAAATATATATGACACGAATGTTGAAAGTTGGTTTTCCAACTTTGAAACTAGAATACTAAATATTGGCCTTTAGCTTTATTCCAGCCCACTAAACATTTGAGGTTATTATAAAAAATCTGAGATAAATAATCGAAAAACAATTGAACATTTGAAGTTGATACAGTTTATTGCGAACTTTATCATCGTTTGAGGTAATAATTAAAAGTAATTGCGAATTATTATTATTATTATTTACTATAATTAAGCCTTTTTAATTGCATTGTGAATATTTGCACTTTAATATTTATTCTCCTCCTAGATAAGAAATGAATACAGGAGAAAAGTTATTCGTTATTAAGAATCATGCTGTGCATCGAGTGAAATTGATTCTCGTGGACTATTAATGAGATCGGTCATTGGCTGAAAGACGTGCGCATGAAATTATTTGCAAACACCAAAAAGCATCTATACGTATAATTTATAACCACACATTAATTCTTCTCATTTGGCGCTACAGTCCGGGGTGAGCCATGACCTACCGCGGCGACATCTGCTTCCTCCACCTCCGTCTTACGACTTCATTGATAGAGGACAGTAATGCAGGGAATATGTGATCACCATGCCGACATCCCGGGTTTCATGGGGCTTTCGTGATCGAAGAACGCCACCTCTTCATCAGGCAGCTTCCCAGTTGTCCTCACGAAGCTGAGTGGACCCCATACCAACCTCCCTAACTTAGAAAAAATTCCTAAGTCGGTACTGGGAATCGAACCCGGGCCAGAAGTTAGCAACGCTAACCACTAGACCAAGAAGGTGGTCGCAATTAAGCATTACTTCCAAATTTTATCAGTGAGATGTATTTATTTACTTTATTCTGTACAGCTAATAAATATTGCGCAAGAGCACATACATTAAAATGTTTTTGAAACAAAAATGCGAGAAGTGCTTGTGACGTGCAGTACGTTGTAATGAATTAGTTACTTTGTAGCTATCTTAAAAATGCTTGAGGTATTTATTATATTTACAAATGTAGAAAATGCCATAAATGTTCAGAATATGTAGTAAGTAAGAATTTAATTCAATCTGTAATTGGACTTAACCCGGTGGCAATGGAGAAATGATGAAATTACAAGATATACATCTTGTATTTTAATTATACATGTCAACCTAATTAAATACATGCAAGACGGGTTATGAAGTCGTTAAGGCGCGAACTCGAGCAAGAGGTCTCGGGTTCGAATCCCGCCAGGACCGTCCTCCCTGGCTGAGGTTTTTTCCAGGTTTTCTTCAGTCCTCATAAATGACAAATGCCGGGAAGGTACCCTAAACTTAGGTCTGGAATGGTTCCTTCCTCACAAAAAAAAAAATTCTTTCCCAATTTTTCATTTCATTTCATGTATCATCAGTGTTCACCGCCTGTGGTGTCTCAGTAGTAAAAACAGACGTTAAACATCATTAAAAAATCTCTTAGCAAGTACAATGCGTTTACCCAGGAGTGTTTTGCCTGTAGGCGAGCGCGCCCCACGTTAGGCAGTTAGCGGTCAGCCGGGTTTCGGTGATTAGCGGGAGGGTAAAACAATAAAACAAACCAACCATACAACATACACACAAACCAATTTAAGGCTCGCTCATAGGAAAAGGGAAATATAGTTTTGGCTTTATCATACATAGAACGTGGTTAGGCCGGAAACTTATGGACCTATTCTCGTATGTGGGATACATATTTTCATAAATTATCAACACATCCGGTGGACTATGTCCTAAAGAATCGTGGTGTAAAATAACACTGAATAAAGCGACAGCTACACACATCCTTGATAACCAGAAGCAATAGTGAAATAAATAAAGTTTATGTATAGAGATTTAGCACACTCAGATCTGCGTAAGTGTATTCATGGGAAAATCCAAAACCCAAACGATAGTTTTAATAATATGGATAAAAATTCCAAAAACAGTGTTTATGGGCCACTACACATTTTAAATTGGAGCGTTAGAGCCTTTTAATTTGGATAATGTGGGAAGAGCTCAGGTTCTGAAGCACCTGATTATTGAATCAGGATTCCGTATCCTTCGTGGGCTGCAAGCAGTGCATCAACAGCGACTCAAATTTGCAGATTACCAGGATAAGCATTGACCAAAGAGGCCGTCAAAAGGAAGAAACAAGACAAAGAGGATGCTGATTATTGAGCTGGTAACTTCAAAGTCCGCTTAATGTAATGTAATTTTCTTCTCAACATTCTCCATGTTAACAATGTATAAACTTTTGGTAAGCTTACCTGAGAAGTTAGCAAAGATATTACATCGTAAACATGTTTATTTGTTAAGGTTAGAATATCTTTCTATGAGGCTACGTGGTTCACTCATAAAACTTTTTAATATGATAAAATTGTGATAACATTTTTGAGCTTCTTCAGAACCTTCTTGAGCACAAACCAAGTGAACCAAACTCTTTTAAATCACTTTAATAGGCAAATAAAGGTCATCGCTAACAGCAGTAAAACTTTCATGAGCTTGTCTGTAGTGGTTCAGTAGAATAGTGCACCTGAAAATTGCAAATTTAACACAGACAAAATAAAGATTACTCAATTTCCTTAAACATTTTAGAAATGAAAGACGAAACGTTGTTTACAGTGTCAAAACGTGTAAATGCTTATTGTGGAATCACTGTGCCTATGGAATGGAATTACAAAATAATTACACCAAACCAAGCTTTTCTTGGTGGGCTTTCAATAAAATCATCTCCAGTACACACTGCACTTTAACACAAAAGTGCATAAGCGAGCAGCATGTATGGCTATCTGGCAACCGTGCCGCCGAAGGCCTGTATTTCTTATCGCTGTAGGCTCTAAACTGATTATTGCTGGCCAGTGGTGAGGCACGCACCCAAGGTCCACTAGAGCAGCTAAAAAGACAGGCCTATTGTTGAGGTAAGAGCAGCCTAATAGATTTATCAAGTGTAGGAAAATTCAGTTTACGATCAGATTTACAGTGCAAATATCATCATTATATTTTAAAAGTGTAAGAAAACAGGATTACAATATGAACATTTTATTGCTTTTTTGTATTAGTAAACAAACATCGAATTTGAATGATTTCGTTCCTCTAGCAGAGATAGAGATGGGTGGGTGGGTGGGTGTGTGGGTAGGTGGGCGGGTAGGTAGGTAAACATTTGAGATTAGTGACCTATTCATTTGTTTTTGTTTCTCAGAGCTGTCACTAAGGGCTCTGAGAAACAAATACTAAATATATCCCAAAAGAGCAGTAGTACCTTGTGACCCAAGTTTATCCACCCAGTGCTTATATATTAATTGCTTTTGATGCTTGTGCGTTTTAATAAAGGTCTGGTATTCACCGCACTCAGGGCTTCAACGGCTCCTTTAGGAACTACCAAATATAACAAGAGTAATAGTACAATATGACTACACAAAATTACTTTCAGTGTAATTGTGGTAGTGATTTATCCGTCGCCTTCAGCTATAATGTGAAAAACGTGTTTTGACTCCATATGCAGTGAGCGCAATTCAAGTGATAGCTCTGGGAAATAAAAACAAACGAATGAGGCTATTCTCAATCTCTACCAAAAAGCAGTTAAAATCGGTTGTCCAGTGTGTTATCAGACAGTCCGTTACTTCAAGTCAGAATCCCGAACAGGTGATGTGTATGATGCCATGATTTCAGCGCAAGCAGTAGCGGATTTTTGCACATATTCTTTCGTTCGGCATATATAAAGACAGTACCTTCCCTAATATTTAATGAAACGATATACCTTAACTGATCTCCACAGCACATTTTGGCCGAATAAGGCTTTCACTTTAGTAATCTCCCCAGTTGCTAAGAGGGGGAAGGGAATTGGCGCTGCAAAAACAGCTGTAAAATGAAAACATTTTAATTTAAGGAAAGCAATAAAAAGAAGCAGAAATAAATTGAGGTTACTTCGTGTTGTAAAAGTGTCCTAACCAAAGTTGATATAATATGCGTAGTAGCTGCATATAGAGTGTTCATTATTCTTGCATTTCTGTTACCAAATTGTAAATTTACCTGTAGTATATACATTTGTTTCCTTTAATTCCTATCAACCTAGAATTATAACCTTCATGATGTATGAAATTAAGTCGCCATTTTACGTATTTTACTTTTTATCTTCAGTGTCGCTTCTTCCCAACATACGAGACTAGGTCCATAAGTTTCCGGCCTCGCCGATAAGGATTATCGCCTTTACAAAACCCTTATCTGGTGTCATAAGTTATCTGTTAAGTAAGTAACTCCCGCTCCGCTGTATTCATTTGTTCAGATACAGTCGCATAAAGAAGGCAATGTTTAGAAGATTGTGAATGTTCAAAATGGAGTATCAAGCTGTTATTAAGTTCTTCATAAAAGAGGGAATCCAAAGAAATTAAATAGTGATAGGACGGTGTATATGGGAAGCATCGCCTCGTATTCTATCGTAAAAGAATGGGCCAAACCTTTTTGAATGGGTCGAGAAAGCAATGAAGGCGAAGAGCGTGCAGATTGGCCCTTGGAGGTGCTAACTCCTGAAAACATCGCTCTTGTGGAAGGAACCGGCGGCTCAAAGTTACATAAATAGCAGCAAGGTTGGGCCTTTCTAAAGCAACAATCCTTCGAATTATCCATGGACATTTAAACATGAATAAGGTTAGTACAAGATGGGTGCCTAGACTTTTTCCTCAGTTCAAAAGCAGCAACGAGTCATCTGTTGTCAGGCTTTTTTGGAGCTCTGCCGCGGCAACAAGAGAGAAGTTGTGCAAACAATTGTTACAGGAGACGAAACTATGATCCTTTACTATGAACCCTTGTCTTAAAGAGAATCAATGGAGTCGCGTAAACCTGGCGAAGCACCGCCGCTAAAGGCCAAAGCCACTCAGTGACCAAGAAGATCATGGCCACAATCCTTTGGGACTGTGAAGAAATATTTTTCATTGACTTCAAGGAGAGGAATACCACAGTAAATATGGAGTACTATGCTGGCCTACTGCACAGGCTACATGCTTCCATCAGAGAGAAAAGGCGAGAAAAGCTGAGTGGTGATGTGCGCCTTCTTCATGATAACGCACCTGTGCACACAGCTCTTGAAATGTTAATTCAAAATGTGAGAAGTGTATTGCTATAAAGGGTAACTATATTGAAAAGTGAAATATAGTTCTTGTCTTTTATCATACCTAGAACATGGTTAGGTCGGAAACTTATGGACCTGCCGTGGTATTTTATTTTCATTCTGAAGATCCTGACTGTACATCGTCTCTCTACAAGAACTATCTTTTCAACTCGTATTTCCTCCACAAATTCGCATCTTTATTATTCACACATTGTCATGGGAAATATGTGAAAGTTACCGCCACACTCCTATTTGGTCTTCGTGAAGTTGAAATGTGTGTGTCAGTATTCAGTGTGTTTTCTCATTGGCTCCGATACTCACGCTTTCTTATGTCATTGGTGCGAGTATTGTACACTTAATCCTTACGACTGCAGTCGGCATTCCCGAACACTTGCGAAACAAGCCGACCGGTTACGATTGTGGCAACAACAATGGAAGGCAAATAATTTCTACACAGAGCATGAAGCCTTGTTGGCTCGGTAGGTTAGAACTTCGTGCTAACGAGATCATGAAGAACGAAGCTTCTATTTCTTTAGTATATTAAGGAATTACAATTTATTCTATTAAGAATAGTGCAGAAAAAAGATTAAAAAATGTTTTTGTTAAACTTACACTAAACTAATGTAACCTAACTTATGAAAAAGTAATATTTATACCATTAAGAATAGTGTAGGAAAATTATGAAGATGAAAAAATAAGTAAATAGTTGTATTATTATTATTAATATTATTATTATTGTTGTTGTTGTTGTTGTTGTTGTTGTTTTGGGGTTAAATTTAATCTAACGTCACCAAACGTATAAAACAGTAATATTTATTCCATTAAGAATAGTGTAGAAAAGGTATGAAGATTAAAAAAAAAGTAATCATAATCCGTCGGCTTTCTTCGCTACCGTTCGGGACTGCCGGCCACAGGTGCGGTCGACTTGTAAAGTTATTTGCATCCTAGCGATGAGCTCTCATAATCAAAGGTTGACGGCTGTTAACGTTAGAAATGTGGCAGTAATACATAAATGGAAGATACAATGAGGCTATCTCAGCAGATTCCGACCAACAACCTATTCCTTGAATGGTCTTTTTTCTTTCTAGGTTTTCCTTAGTCCTCATAAATGGCAAATGCCGGGAAGATATCCCTAAAATTAAGCCTGGATCGCTTCCTTTTTTAAAAAAAAGTATTTCCCAATTTATTATTTCATCTCATGTATAACCGCCTGTGATGCCTCAGTAGTAAAAACGGGCGTTAAACACCATTCAAAAAATTCTCATGTATCATCAATGTCCACTTCCTATGATGCCTCAGCAGTAAAAATGGGCGTTAAAATCTATTTAAAAAATAAATTACTTAGCTGATGCTTAAATGACGATCAGGTAAGAAAGCCAATAATTTATGAGTATTTCTCATCTGCAAGCAATTTATAGATAACATTCAATTCTATCATGATTATTAAAACTAATTTTGTTGGACCCTATTCCATAAAAAATATGGTCATATATAATGCAAGTGTATTAGTACAAGTCCTTGTAAAGTATGGTCTTGTAACTTCCACGAAAGAATGTACAACACTGATAAAGTATTACTAAAAAGTTCAAGTGTGAGATGGAATTTATTAGCTTCCAACCCCCCTCCCCAATAAATGAGAATTAACACATTAATTAATTTTCTATTTTAATCATGATTGTAGTGCCAATTTTATTTCCTGTACTTGTGTTCAAGTATTGTGTGTAAGATGTTATTCTCTTATCAGAGTGCAGAAATGCCCTTGCCATAAAAACTTAACGTGGAAATTTGGGACAGGGAAACCTGTTGCCTATTGTAAACATTATTCTCTAAAGCGAACGGGAAATTGACCGCTATTACTTGGAAAAATTCTAAAGCAGGGTCTTGGTGGATGTTTCTATGTGTATATTGTCAGAGAGTTTGGTTTTTATCATGTTAGGTAAGGGTAAGCGCAATAAACAATGCCCAGCTACGGGGGTATAAAGACAAGGCAATATCCTCTCGATGTGTGAACTAACTGTATATGTGGGTGAGATGCTAAGGAACACGTAGACATGATAGCCAATCAGAGAAATGAGAAGAACATTATGCAAGTCAGGTATCCAATAGATATTCTTGGGTGAAAGAAAATATTCTAGATATTTCTCAAGTCAAGTTTTGAAAGAATAAAGAAAGTGTCGGAAAGAATAACCGACTTCAAGGTGTTTATTTAAGCCTATAATTTTGGGACTTAAAGTTAGTTATGGGTCAGTTCAAGCACTCAGTTGTTGCTGTATCATATTAGTGGTCAGTTGCGTTAGTTATACTAAGAGAGTTATCACCCAGAGTTTTACTAAAAGCCGTAACAGTTTTATTGAATTTCTCAGAGTATCAGCCAAGGGTGGTCGAGGTCGTTAAGGCACGGACTCGTGAGCTCCGGGGCTCGATTCGCACCAGGACCGTCCTCCATGACTGAGGTTTTTTCCAGGTTTTCCTCAGTCCTCATATATGGCAAATGGCGGGAAGGTACCCTAAACTTAGGCCTGGAACGCTTCCTTCCGTTAAAAAAAATCCTTCCCCAATTTATTATTTCATCTCATGTATCATCACTATCACTGCCTGTGATGCCTCTCTAGTAAAAACGGGCGTTAAACACTATTAAAAATGTGTCATTCGCTAAAGATCAGTATCGAGTCGACAAAATTCATCGTGTGTTGAATATCGCTGATCCTCATAGTTAGTGCAAAAGTGATTTTAATAACACAGGAAATTCCCCAAGGACTAAGGTTGGTTTCTTATAGTGGAACAGACTTTGTCAGTAAATATTGTTTTATTCCACAACATCACAAATCTAATTGTTCTCTTTTTAAGATCCTGGTAACCTACTTCCCCATTGCTCTTCGGGACACAAAAAGTGAATCCATAACCAAACCATTAATCAAATCCTTCCAAATCCTCCGTGCATTATTACGTTTAGTTCCATCCTTATTTTAATTACCGCTGCAAGTGACGTCATATAAGAGACAAATGAAAAACATGTTTGCCACACTTCGTCATACTTTGAATTAGGTTATGTCTCCACCTCTTTGTTATACATTCGTATGTTTTAATGTATAGAGCGGATTATTTCTGCATATGGATGTTGCATTTTCTCTCAGAAATAATGATAATACGAGGTGGTATCCACAATATTCGGGACTGGTGCTGCCATCTCGACAGCAGTTGCAGTGGAGTTTTGTACGCTAGCTGACAACACTAGCATATCTAATGAGTGAGTGTTTAAAATTTCATGCAGCTGGTTAGATGTGTTGAGATTCTATAGTACTTTTCGTGATACTCTGTGTGCAATGTGTGGGATTTTACGATGGGTCCAAGATTAGAACAGAGTGTGTGCATCAGATTTTGTGCAAATCTCGGGGGATATGCTACGGAGACCCTCGCAATGATTCAACAAGTATTTGGGGGACAAAGCATGAGCCGTACTCGTGTGTTTGAATGACTTGCTGGGTTCAGGGCCGACCGTACTGCAATTGAAGACGATGCTCACATCGGATACGGCCTGACGAAGCTCCGTGCAAACTTCAACACGCTGCGCCTTCTGATCAGCAGTTAGGATCCTTGGCACAATTTTGCGGCGACACGATGCATGTCCAATTCATGAGTTAAAATTCGTTGACATGTCCCATAACCAATTCTCACTTCATGAGCAAGGTCTTCAATGGTTCCACGTCGATCCTCACGAACGAGGTGTTGAACTTTGGCAACAATGTCAGGCGTTGTGCAGCTGCAGGGCCTACCGGTGTTAGCATCGGTGGCAGAACCAGTCCCGAATATTGTGGATACCACCTCGTACATATCCAAGAATATGAAAAGTATAAAACTACAGTTAAGAAAACTGTAATACCAAGTGAATGAACCAGTGGCAAGCGTAATAACATTAATAATGTGTACCAAGAATGAAACACGAGACAGACAGCTTTATTGTGATTAAATAGAAATTAACGAATTTCGCTCGCTTATTGTGCGTATGTTGTAAATATAATGTATTGTAACATATAGTAATATTACAATCTTGTTGTAATAGGGCACTGTTCATATCTCCGAAAGTTAGTTATGGTTTGGATTCTGTAGAGAGAATTTGTGTTTTAAATTCCATTAGCAGAAATCGTGGTTCGTACTCCGTAAAGTGAAGTAGTATTTTAACATTACGTAAAGATAAATGGCGATTAACATTTCGTGGAAGAAATTACATCATTATTAATTGTGGTAAATGATAGGAGTTATATTTGAATTATATAAGAAAATAGTATACGAATTACAGCATGACAAAAAGGACAGTTTTCGGTAAAGAAACAAATTATAGTACGTCTATCTCGTATTCAGTCTGCATATAATAATATTCTCAGAGCATATCGTAATCAGAAAAGTGTACTGTTGTTTGGTAATAACAAAACATTAATAAACTCCGTAGATTCCTATCCATTGTGATTCTGTTATACTTCAAATCGCACTCCTTTCACCCCAGAAGCATCAATCTGAAAAATCCAGCTATAATACCAAACCCTGAACTAGGTGAGTCACGTCGCTTATATCGACGGCGACGTCAGTTAATACCGTTACACCTTGTTGATTACTATATATCTGACGAGGCCACATTCAATCCTTCAATATGGGCCAGTAGTCGTCTGAAGTCGCACTACGAACGCATGTGTGGCATTTCATAGTAAATTGAACGCTTTATTTTATTGCTCACACATTTTCTAAATAATTTCAGTTCTAAAAATATTCAAACGGGGACTTATTTGAAAATTAATGGCATGCATTTGCAGGCCCATAAAAGAAGAAAGGTAACAAATAAAGAACATAAAGTTGAAAATTACATTAATAATTACATAAACGGGGGGATTTCTCGCATTGCTTTTGTAAAGTACGTTTCGTGTTTAAACGGACCCCTTACATGACAACTAGCTCATCTTTGACAGCTTTTAACAACCACAAATTTTCAAACCCATAGTTCAAATCATTAACCACACTGCGCGCATATTAGGGGACACTCCGCAGTATGTGAAAGTAGGAAGAAAAATTTGCCCTAACATCGTAACGTTGAACCAACTTAAAACGAAAATGTTGCATAATGAGTTTGAGTTACTGGCGCAAACACAACATTTCGGAGTATTTGCAAGTGGCGCAATCATGGTGGCTAAATCACCGAAACCCGGCTGGCCGGCTAACGAGCGGCGCTCTCGCCCATAGGCAAAACGCTACGGGGAAAAACGTACGGTAGACGATCTTGTCTGAGAATTGGAGCCGGTCTTGTATAAGTAAAGTGACAACCGTTGTTTACGTTTCTATAGCAGCCGGCTTTCCTCCTTACCTACATATCACCAACTTTGCTTGATATTTGTCATGCATCTTATTTTAAAAATAAGGACTGTAGGTTCCTCGGTTACAGGTGCCTCAGGACCCAATCCCCTCCTTCTGTCTTTCACCCCTTTCCATCATGCAGTGTTGCACAGAATTTTATTAGCCCGTATGTGTGAATGTTTAGCATAATACAAAGGATGCCAAAAATGTATACACCTTCAAGGGGAAAAAAAAACCCGTGTTAACATAACAAAACTGAATTCACACAAATAGAAAATGATGAGCACTAATCATCTTACACTTTAACAGTTACAACAGTTGCTCAAAATGCCCACCATCGGCGTCGATACACTTCTGAGTACGTTGAACTACTGATTGAGCAACGTTTGCGAAAGTGTCCTCAACGATTGCAGCACATACCGCCGTTTCAATTTCTTCCCGAAGTGCTGCCAATGTAGCTGATTTTCTACGGTATGCGGTACCACGAGTATCAAATTAGTCTCGAATGCATGCAGTTGTGTCACGCGTTGGCGGTTCTGTTCTGTACACACGACTCCATTCCCGTTGACTTCAATAACATTCTCGGTTCTCCAATACCATTTCAAAATTGTTTCCGCTGTTCAAATGATAATCTTGACTCCATTTTGTTGCAGCAACTCTAGCATAACGTAATGTGAGTCACGTCTGATTACAGAACACCATACGATAATCTTGGCTTCATTTGTTGTTTGTTGATTTACGACAATCTTGGCCTCATTTGTTCATTGTTGATTTACCTGCCATGTAGAAACGCTACCATAATGTATGTGAGTCACATCTGTTTGTAGAACATCATACTATACACATTACTGTTGTATTTCGGTCTAACTTTGAAATATATTAAATAGATATTTACTATGAAAGTGTGTGTACTTTTTTTGGCATTCTCTGTATATTGAATATAATGTTAAGTTAAACATCTGGGAATTTTCTTCACACTTGGAACTATCGACTAACCATAGCCGCCGGTTTAAAAGTTGCAAAATATATTTGCTGTCATTCTGCAGCTGTTTATGCCAGGTACATTAATCCCCCCCCCCTTTTTAGTTTGTTACTTTTGGTTATATTATAAAAATTATCCTTATATATTCTACACATTGTGATAGAAAACATTTCCTTTGTCATTTTTGCTTTAGTTTGGCAGTGTTTTTCATGTAACTTTTTGAAATATCTTTCGTTTCATATATAGTCAACCGGAAGCCTTTTTATATTATTATTTATTTATTTTTATTGCGGCGAGAAACGGGCCGAATCGTAATTTTAATTTTGTAATCAACTATCTCTAGATTTCCACCACCAGTCCTTCCGGCGGTGAAAAGGCAAATATGCGCGGTGAGGGGGGGTTTAATATCTACTTGCCTTACTAGTAATTTTGTGGTATCGAGCAATGTGTCAGGTTCACTTTGGAACATTTCTGCCTTGCTCATATGCTAACTTTTTCCCTATACCTGCAGCTGGAAACAATGCAGACGGAATTATCTATACACTCAAAGACATAAATAAAAGCGTTATGTAATACTGTTACAGCAGTAGAAGGGAAAGATCGGATAACTCATGGAAGTGAACTAGCAATTGCGATGCGCTCTATGGAGGGGAATGGAGGGGAAGAGAGCTTCGAGGGGCGACTGTCACACACGCGAGTTCAAAGTTCCTTTCTCAATGAGTCAGGACACTGGCGTTGTTAACAACGGCTGAACTGTTTTTGTTCATCCGCTTCTGAAGTGGGTAATGTATTACTTACTCTTGTGTATTTGTTACTTTTATATTATTCACTAAGTTTCGCCTTAACTTTGGAATCACTGTAGCACTGTTTTCAAATTGCTGCATCAATTGTTTTCATATAAACAATTGCATTGTTTTTGCACAATCTGAGAATAGCTCTGTATATTTGGTTTGTTTGTTACTACTAGTAGAATACTAGGAAAAATTAAATAAGCTTTAGAAAAATTTTCCTTTTCCGATATTGTATTACGACAAATGTTGCTTATCTTGATTTTTACCGTACGTAATTGCTGTCAGATAATATTGCTGCTGAATTGTCAAACACAGTAGATAAAGTTAAGGCCAAAAATGTATTTAATTCACTTATTCTTTGCTAAATGGTCCTCTAAGTGTTGCAAACCCCGCCCCGTAAAGGAAGCGATGAATGAGACTGCAAGAAGTTTTAGAATCAATTTTAATTTTTAGTAAATTTAGCATCAAGAAGCAAATGTATGGACAGCGGAATATGATCTATGAGGCGAGGACGTAGGCCGGTAAGTTTGGCAGCACTTGCTCTTCTACGACCACGTCCTGCATCAATTCTCCGGAGAACCTGAGCGAAAAAAATGTTCCAAGAATGAGAACAAAAGAAAATCGACAAAAACAATTGATACCAATTGTTTCTTCATAGAAAATAACACTTGAGTTCACTTATTTGCGCAAGTGTTCCGTAACGTTATCCATTCATATTATTCGAGAGCGGTTTATATTGCTTTACTGATTTTCAGCTTATATTACGAACGCAAGAGCTGAATTAGGTTATTTCACATACACAGAGAATTTCAAAAGAGATAGTATCGCTAATTTTTTTTCTTCATTTCTACAAGCTTAAAAATTCTGGCACTAGCTTGTAACACAATAAATCTAATTTTTTTTCTTCATCATGCATTGTCATAAATGTTGAATGTGTCCACTAATTTTATTCTTGTACAAGTAACAATCTTTCTTCAAGAGTTAATCTTGAATATCTTCCACAGTCAATGGGGTCCTTCACCTAATCCATCGTTGTAGGTTTGCCCAAGAACACTTTTAACCTGCTGGGTTAATATCTGACGACCTCTCAACAAAACTCAAATTGCATGGACCAATTTCTTAAACCACATTGGGCATGAAATGCCGGATTAGCAGCAAAATATAGCATATTTTCATAAAAAAAAATCATAAAAAACATATTTACTTAGGTTGTAAATCTGTAAATTAACCACAATATTCTCATTCTCAGCAAACCCTATTCATTGCGTAATATCAGAATTTTATAGATTTTGTGGAAAATTAACAAAACGAGAGCAATTATGATGACCTCTTTTTAAAAACTCCGTACATCAGCGTGTTTATGTATGCTGCAAATACATAGGGAAAGATTCTAAGTATTTTTTTTAATAATCACACGTAGAAATTATACAAATTAATGTCAATCTTCTCACAGAACGCCATAATATGAGAAAAAAGGAAATACAAAGACATAAGGAATACAGTGCGCATTTCGAAGAAAAAGAAATTCCACGTGATGCTTAAATAAGTAGATGCGGGTCAGTAATGTAAAATATTTAAGACTTCATAACATTAATCAAGTAAAGGATTATGTATAATGCATTTCCTTTTGACTCGATGCCTTTGTTCTTCTATTTGTATCACTATCTAAATTCTTCCATTAATTTAAAAATGTCTCTTATAATATCAAGGACAGACTTATTGTCCTTTTAAATCACGACAGTACATCCCTTCATATAAATGTTAATTTTAAATTCATCCTTTCAAACGCTACCTCTAGATTCTGACACCCTAAACTGGTGTTACACACCTAGGATAATTTTAAGTCTCATAGAAGCGATATGGGGGAGGGGGGAGTTAAATAACTGTGTAAGTATTCTAACTAATATTCATGTTATTTACACTATAGATGAAACAAAATTACAATTAGTCGAAACAAAGACGATCTAGGAGTAATTTTCATCAAAGACTTGTCACTTACTAAACATATTAATAACATTGTTAGTGCAGCACATAAGAATCTGGGATTTATTATTCGTAATACGTCTTATTTTAATGACCTGAGAATTCTATTTACTTTATACAATTCATTTGTCAGATCTAAACTAATATACTACCACTATATGGAGTCCTTACATTGACATATCTGTTAAACTTATTGAAATAATTCAACGCATTAAAAACATTTTTTTTTCCTTATTTAATTTCTTAAGACACTTTACTTCAATTATTTCAGTACCAAAGTTTATCTCACAGAAGAAATCGTTAGTTGTTACTTTTCCTTTACAAAATATTACACAATAAGATTGATGATTCAAATCTAAGACATTCAATAAGCTTTTATGTTACAAATATCACACCAAACAGATTTTGTAATATTTATTTATTCCAAGGGTTAATACTGATACGTATAAATATTCTCCAGTGCCTAGAATGCAAACATTATATAATAAATTATTTAACTATGTATATATTTAATATGAATCTGTCTGTATACTTTCGCTTTATCCTATAATCATTTATTACAAAATATACATTGATTAACTTATCATGTAGACAACATTACCATTTTTATTGTTTTGTTTTTGTTCTATTTGTTTTGTTTGGTTTTTTTTAACTTTTTTGTCATATTTGATTTATTGCATTCTGTTTTTATTTATTTTGTTATTATTTTTCGTTTCTTATAATTGAAAGGATTGTTTCTGATTAAGTGAACATTGTAATTGGGAAATTTGTAATGTTCGCAAAATAAATAAAAGAGTCCGTTGGAATTACGTGGAAGTTTATCCCACTCTGTTGGTAGCTTAGCATTCCCACTCAACATTTTCCGAGATAATTGCTTAACAAGAGCCGTCCCTGAAAGTCATGCTCTTTTCAGCGATTAATTGATGAACTAGAGAGAGTAATTGTAAATGTCATACTGTTTTACTAAACAATGCATTTTTGGAAAGTTATCACGTGTAACAGATTGATTTGAAAGCAAATAGTTCATATTACAGCCTTTGTGATTTTGCACCAAGTGGTCCTAATTTGCAATGATTTTTCATGGTACCTGCTTTTTTTAAAATAGCGTTTAACGCTGGTTTTAATTACTGAGGCATTACAGGCATTGGACATTGATGATATGTGAGATGAAATGATAAACTGGGAAAGGAAGGAAGCGTTCCAGCCTAAGTTTCAGGCATTTCCCATTTATGAGGACTGAGGAAAACCTGAAAAAAAAAAAAAAAAAACTCAGTCAGGAAGGGCGGTCCTGGTGGGATTCGAGCTCCAGATCCGTGGCTATAAGATACCTGCTGAGAATATAACTGTCAAACTTATGAAACCAGCGAATACTTGCATTAAACAGCATTTGATATCGTTCATTATACTCCCCTTGTAAAATACTAGCGATAACCTACACTAGGTATATACAGCGTGTAACAAAAATATTGGGACAAAATTTAAGGGCGAGCTCTTCACGTCAAAACTAGAAAGAAAGAAAAAAGTAATATAAACATTGTCCAGAAATGTCTGGTTTGTCAGTTATTGAATGAAATACATTTGCAATGAACATTACTGTTTGAAATTGTCAATTCAGAGGAAATGTTCAAAACGACATAAACTGTCGCATATTATCAATGACCCAAATAAAGCGTCGAATTGTTTCTCAGTCTTCTACGACGCGTGGATGAAGCATTCTATTTGCATTTGGAATGTTCATTGCGTAATCTAAGGCTTTCAGTGTCCCCACAGATAAATAAACCCAAGGTCGCGGGTTCGAACCTGGCCAGGACCGTTGGATTTTTTTTCGGGTGTAAAAATCCTAAGTATGGCTTCCTTCGGAAGGGAAGTAAAGTCGTGGGTCCCGTGTCGTACATTTACGACACAAAAAGAACCTCAAGCCTGAAAGAAGAGGCCTCTGAGCAAAATTTGTCGGCAGTTTCACGCCCTGAGTTGAATGGGACGCTGATGACCTGAAATGTTAAAGAGCGTCTATAAATAAAAAAAAAAAAAAAAAAAGATAAAAATCCAAAGGATTGAGTCGGGCGAACGTTCAGGCCATGAAAATAGTCCTCTCTTTCCTATCCACCCGTCATAATTAGATATCAGCGAGTGCATCTCGAACAGTGCCACTAAAATGTGAAGAGTGTTTTCAATATATTCTCTGTAGGCATTGACTATATGATCTTTGTGATACCACATTATTATATTTACTTGCTCACGATTTCCTGCCATGGTTACCCGATCACATGTACCTGAATTCAGCACAGGTCAAACGCAAGAAACCGACTAATCACGAATTACACAAATGGTAAATGTAAACAAGACTCCATGGAAACACATTGCATCTAGATTACAATGTACATCCCCAAAATGACTTGTATCGATGTCTGAAAAAGTTAAGTATTATTTTAATAAACTAAAATTCTATCGTACCTCTAAAAGGTTTAATGCTTTTTTTTAATAATAACTGGCAAACCAGATATTTCCGGTAATATGTTTACGTGGCTTTTTTATTTTATATAGATGAGGAAAAGTCGTATTCAAAGTACATTCTATATATATTCCCCCTTGTCTTCTTGCCATAGAAGAACTCGAGCAGTTCCCCAAATATAGCGATTACTAATATGTGATGGCTCTTTTTCTTAGTGTTTTGTCCTTTTCTGCTTTTCTAGTTATTTTTATTTTAGTTACATTGTTAATAGTGTTACATTATTTTTCATTCATATTATATATGTGTACACGCTTTAAGCAAAGAAAAAATGTGTTAACATAACAAAACTTAATTCACACAAACAGAAAATGATGAGTACTAATCATATTTGACTTTTAGAGTTACTTATACAAAAGTGTTGGAATGAAAACTTTCAACTTTGCTGTTGTAATAATGCGACGAAGCTGCTCTGCTAATCCCAGTTTCACGTGCACATTGCTTTCATAGATTTCTGCGGCGAGTGCTCAAAACGTTCCAAAATCATAGCGGAGCTTGTTGCTGTGCGAGGTCTCCCATATCTGCCCTTGTGAACATCGCATACAGTACCATGAGTCTCAAATTTGTCTCGAATGCGTGCAGTTGTTACTCGCGTTGGCGGTTCTGTTCTGTACACACGTCTCCATTGCTTTTGAACTTCAACAACATTCTCGCTTTTCCAGTACCACTTCAAAATTGCTTTCCGCTGTTCAAACGATACTCTTGGCTCCATTTTGTTGTAGCAACGCTAGAATAACGTAATATGAGTCACGTCGTTTACAGAACATCATACGATAAGCATGACTTCATTTGTTCATTGTTGATTTACCTGTCACGTAGCAACGCTATCATAATGTATGTGAGTCACATCTGTTTACAGAACATCATACAACACATTACTGTTGTTTTTCGGTTCAACTTTGAAATATATTAAATAGATAATTACTGTGAAAATGTGTGTACATTTTTTTGGCACCCTTGGTATATATAGGTATGAAAATTATTATTAATTATGCTATACAATTATAATTCAGGTGAGCTAACAATGAGGTAATCGCAAATGTTGGTACCGACTGTTGATTTCTAAGAAAGATATGCCTCAGCAAAGAATAAATTTCCTTGTCTGTTTGTTTTTCCTCCTGAAAAATCCGGCCTGCATTCACTTGAGCAGAGACATTTCGAAGGAAAAGTCTACGCTCTGAATATGAATTTACTTTCTTATCATAATTTCTGGTATATATTGAAGCTGCCCTTCCAATTCAGGTTCATTTATTTAATTATAATGTTTAAAACATTTCTAGACATTTAGCATTAATGAACCTGGAACATGGTACGTCTTCGGGGGGCGGGGGGGAGCATATACTTGTATCAAAGTAGCGTTGAAATGTCTGTAACGGAATCAAAACAGTTTCTCTTCTAGTTTACCGTTAAATGTTCTGAACGTCCACAAATGATTTCGTAAACAGTTGAGAAAGTGTTGGTCTTAAGGAATGCGAATGCAGGTTTGAGCGCCAGAGGCTTCTTAATGGTCGAAGGCTGTTTTCTTATAGCCGTTTTTAATTTTAATGTGTAAATTGCCGTTGTCCTCCTTTTCATTTCCTTTCCAATTTGTGACGTTTGGACTTAACGCAAACATGGTTCTATACTATTTATAACACCAGTTCCAAAACGCTCAGGAGAAGGGAGAGGAAAGAAAGATGCGTTCATTCACTCTTAAAGCCCCATTCACAATGAAAATGTAACATAAATATAATGAAATAAGATGTAATGCGTTAACTTTGTAGGCGTTCACAATGAAAAGATGCAAACGTAAGTTAAAAAAGGAAAAGGAAAAGGAAAAAAGTCTGGAAGAAACAAGCGAAAATCAACAAACAGCTGATTGAAAATGGCTGCTTCTAAGCATATTTATGTGCATATTATGTATCTAACTTTTCAATACATAAATGCATACACGTTAAAGTAATTATTAGAGCATAACATACCTTTTCCTACTGGTAAAGTTCAACTGGCTATATTTTGATATTGATAGTGAATTAAATATTATTGAAGAACTTCTAAATATATTCATCTTAAAACTAATATCTCTGGAGAAGAAATGTTCCAAGCTATTCATAATGTTCCAAACAAATTCAATGTTTTATATATTTACTCTGTAATACATTTCCTGTTACGTTTGTTTTTTCAAAGTTAATGGCAAGCTTTAGTGCTACGTGAATTTGCGAGCTAACGTTTTCAAAAACAACTACATTAAAAACGAGTATCGTAACATCATAATAAACCACATGGTTTATCTTCTGAGACTCTGTATACTTCTTTCTAATCAAATGTTGATGAACTAGTTAAAAGCAAATCATGTGATAGAAGGCATTCTCAGAAACATAAACTTGATTGAAAAATGTAGTATATAAATAAACATTTTGAGCTATTTCTTGTCATAAATCAAGAATGACCCTGCAACCTACTAATCCGCGACTGGAACAAAGTAATCACAGGGGACTCTTCCAAACATTCGTAATGAAAATTGAGCGTATCGTAATAGAAAAAAATAGATGCAATGTAATATAATGAAACGAATCACGTAAACATAAAATAAACGTACAATTAGACGTAAACTTAAAAGCTTGCAAAGTCCAAGGTTTTACGTGAACGTCTAAAGAAAACGTAAGAAATGAGCCAATCAGAGCTCATTTTGAAGCAGTTCAGCAGGCTCCGGCTGAGTGCCCCGGTTGGTCACCACTTTTGAAACGGTTCCGTCTTTATCAGTCAGGTAGGTCGCCAATTATGAAGCGATATGGTTGCCATATTTTGTAGCGGCGTACCATTAATTGATGATTAATCGCTTTGGTGTTGTTACCCACGCTTCATGACAACAACATCTCAGGAATTTGTTCCGCTATTTTGTGACTCGTGCTCAATAGGACTGGGGAGTAAATAATTGCGGGATGCGACATCTATTCGCAAAATCTTTCGCGTCCTCTGGTGTTCTGTGTACGAGAGAATTTAGCTGCCATCGCTTCACCCTAACGAACTCAATCTGATTATCTGACTATCTGAACTGCTACTGTGAACTGCACTTATCTGATCTAATCGTCTGACTGTCTGATATATCAACTAAGTTTCTGAAATGAGTAGGTGAACTGCGTCCTTGCAGAACGTAAGGCATCATTCATGACGGGTAGATCCTACAACTGAGTGCCCCAGCGAAGCAAACGCCTCCTTATATATTCCATTGAAATTAACTAATCGTTGGCTTCACTAAGCCACGGGGGTCACACAAACACTCGCAAGCCCTGCACCTTGCTTTAAAATTTCAAAATATAGATCTACTATTAGCTGGTTCAAATTCACCTGCCAGCCAATGTCATCCGCTACTGTTTGAAAGTTTAAAATATTTATTCATTGGCTGGTTTAAAGTTAACAGTATAACGGCTGGCACGTTCATTCTTCTAACGCCTGGCTTTATTAACACTGGCCAACGGTAGGTCTTCAAAAAAGTTGCATAACACTGGTCCCTTTGGGCTTATTGTTACTTTGAATAGCGATTTATGGCCTCTTTGGCGTTCCAGGCTACCGTAAAGAGCTACACCAGAAAACTTTCTCTTTTGTCGACATACAATTCATTTATTGAAGTAAAACCTTACGACACACACACACACACACACAAAAATTTATATTACTAATTAAAACGCACAAAATAATACGCCGTAAGGACTCCTTAACTTAAAAACTCTACTTAAAAATATTGCTTAAATACCCAAAAGGAGAAGCTTGTACTATACTTCTAAGTGGAAAGCAATTGGGGAAAGGCGGATTATAAAAAAGTTGACTCATAGCAATAAACTCATACATGAGGTCGTTTATGCATTGCATAAAAAATGTCTTATACCTAACTAAATAAGAAACCAGTTCAATAAAAAAGTTTGACATTCAATTCATTTCCGCATGTTGCAGCGCCGAATAAGTTTAAACACAAATTGTACGATTGCTGAGTCACCTTATGTAACCAACCCTGGTGACCTTTGACGTTGTGCGCCCTTGAACCATAATCATCCAATGTTCGCAGAATGCAGTCAGAAATAGGAAATTGTCCACAAAAATAAAATAATTGGCATTAATGTTGTATGAAATTTATTCACAGATTTTATCGTTTTGCATGAATTTTGAAGAATACAAACTGGTGTTTTCGTTATCGAGTTTTATATGGAGATTAAATGAATGAATGATGTTTAACGCCCGTTTTTACTACTGAGGCACCACAGGCGGTGGACACTGATGATACGTGAGATGAAAAAGGAAAGGGTTTATTTTTAAGGAAGGAAACGTTCCAGGCCTAAGTTTAGGGTACCTCCCCGGCATTTGCCATTTATGAGGACTGAGGAAAACCTGAAAAAAACCTCATCAGAGAGGACGGTCCTGGCGGTATTCAAACCCAGATCTCCCGCTTACGGGTCCGTGCCTCAACGACCTGGGCCACCCGTGGCGGTATATGGAGATTACTAAACATGCATTGTAAATGTATTTTCTTAAGATAATCATTTTTTTTTAACATCTGCGTTGAAGAAATATTTTGAAAACAGCTGAATTGTCTCTTCTCTTTTACACCCGTGCGTTAGATGGTTGAAAACTATTTCTGTTTGTAAAGAAGGTCTTGGACACAGGAATATCACAACGTCTCAGTTATTCATCTCGCATATTTCCAGAAAATCTGTTTAGTGTCAATTTTAAACCCTAGTTTGTTAGCTCAAAAATAGCTTTAATCGGCGGTGCATGTTCAGAGCAGTGATATACAGGTTTGGTTTATCTTTGAGTTCTGCAAAACGTATTTGTTTTGCTATACAGGAAAGCGATACAATTGAATGGACCAATAAAATAAAATACTGACTTTTTCAAAACTCATTGATAGGAGGAACCTTCAAAATAGTGCTAAGGGAAAGCTGTGCCCCCTTATGGGGCTCCGGGAGGGGTTACTTCAGGATTTTAAGTATAACTATGGTATAACTTTTAGATATTTAGCAAGCCGTAATCAAATTAACCAACTTTTTTTTTACCAACATTAAATCTTGGAAGTTGTAGTGTGTTAAAATTAATTTTTAGATAAATATAAATATTAATAAACCGAGTTACTACTTTGCATCAAATGTTCAAAATTAGTTCCATCAACATCTAAACATATAGTAACCTTTTTCTGAGGTTTCTCAACATTTCCTATGCATAGAGTTGTAGTGTCACGAGCTTTCTTCATTCGATGCTTCATATGGTATTTTATAAGTTGTTAAAGACATGAAGTGTGTTAAAAGTAAACGGACAAAAAGTAATAATCTAAGGGTGTAAGGTAAGTTGGGTGGGTGGGATGGCCATACAACAGGCCTAACACGTTTAATTGGTCATTTAATAATTTACACTGGCATGGCGGTGCTCCATTTTGCTGGTATCATATTTTTCCCGTACAACTAGAGGAACGTTTTCTATGAACTTAAGTAATTCATTTATGATAGTTACCAGACTTTTAGTACCATCTTTTGTTTTCAATGATTTCCTTTTCAATGGTTTCCTTGATTCACAAACTGTTTCAAACACACTATAATTTAAAAAAAAATACAAGTTTGCTAAATTATGTCTTGCAAGGTAGGTCCACTTATAAACGTGTGGGACCGAGCGAGAAGTCAGATATAATACTTTGACCTGAGAGTGTGATATGCTGAAGATTTAATGGTAGAAAAATATTTTAAACAAAAGTAGCTTAATTTGTTGAAGACTATGTAAATATCCATAAATTGTGCAGTCATTCAATTAAAAATTCTGTAGTCCCCTCCCCTCCGAAGCCTCATAAAAGGGCTGAACTTTAGCGTATCGTTGGCTCTAATATGAAGGCATCTTTCTTTAATAAGTTTAGAAAAATTCAGAATTAGAATTTACTGGTCCATTTAAGAGATATTAACTTGTAACACTTCATATGGACCATTCTGTATATATGACTCTTATACAGTCACAAAGTAAAGGGGAAATATAAATTCTGAGAAATATATATGTACTGTGGACTTTTGACATTTAACCAAGGGGTCAGGAATTCGCATAAAACAACTTAAGGACAAGAATTACGACTTTGGATGCATGGGAGCAGATAATGATCAATGCCATTTGGAATGCACTTAGATGATCTAAAGTCCTTGAAGATGACGTCAGCTTTTGTATTATTAAAGGGAAAGTATTTAGTGCAAATGGACACTGTTTATGCAAATCTTTCCTTTCGCTATAATACCACCTCGTTGTACATTTATCTGCTTCGCACCGATTAGGAACCTAAATAACTATATAAATGTGATCTTCGTGGTACCGAAAGAACGTATTTGCCTAAGGACCCCACAAATAACATGACTTCAGACTTAAAACTAAAAATTGTATGATGAAAAAATCCAATTTTTTAAAATATATGCTACTATTTTAATCTATTTTTCAAAAAAGACGTTCTAGATTATTATGAAGGCTGGATTATTTACAACTTTCTTAAAGAGATCTTAAAGGGTCCTGTTGCAAAATTAAAATATCCACTCTTAGCTTCTTTTAGCTCATTCTGTATTTTAAGGACTATTTCACTCATTTTGTTTCATGTGAAACAAATTGTTGAAATTTGACCAATCACAGCCGGATTACGGAGTGAAATTATCGAGAGAAAAAATTATCAAATCCATTTTATTACGCCACATATGTCTTGTGGTTAGTGTACCAACTCTATCTCCACTATATAATTACTAAACACGTATCACTGATCACTGTTACTAGAGGCGGTGGGGAATTATTGATAGCAACAAAAGCATGGACAAGCGACAATCATAACGCAAAATGGAGGATTCTTCAATGCGTTTTGGTGATACATCAAATGTGCAAATTGATCTTATAAGTAGGAAATTCAAATCACAGAATACAAAGAAAAATAGAGACACTGTATGTTACCTTTTATTTTTTTATTTTTGTTTTTCTCAGTTGGTATTAGAAAATGAACGGTAGCGATTGTAATAGTCAACTTTTGTCCATTTCAGTCTCACGGTTTATTATTAGAAAAGATATTCATAAGTATAATATTTTATACAAGTATTAATATTCTGTGCGCGAATTTCATATATTTATTCTGATTCTGTTCATGAAATAAGTCCAAAATCCGCATGCTGTTCTTCTCTATTGGCATCACTGACAATCGAGATTCTTCTGTCACAAGATTGCTTGAAAAGGCCAAGTAAGAATGTACAATTATTGCACTTTTGTAAGCAAGTTTAGAGGAAATATATTTAAATTCTTATTTTATTCTTGAAATAGTCCTAATAAATATCACTCGAGAGTCTGAGCTTTCCAGTAATCCCAGACCCTCTCGTCATATAACTTGTGATAATTTATGAGAACTTAGCCGATACTTCAGAAAGTGGAGTATTAAAACAAGGAGTATTCGAGGATGTATTAAATTTATTGCCTTTTTTTTACTGAATCAACAAACTGGTGAATTTGTTTTGTTTTTTAATGAATGGCACAGAGGAGTCAAGAATGTAGAGCACAGAATGGCAAAACAGATTAACAATTACGTATGATAAAAATGAAGAACGTTTATGAACACTGTTGTTACCTTATCTCATCAACGTTTTGTTACCAATCTGATACAATAAACTACATCTTATGAGGAATTTGTGATAGCTTTAAAAAATAAAGCTTCTCTCAGTTGCTATTGTGATGTACATGTTTCTTCTATCAAAAGCTATTATACTATCGGTTATGTAGTAGGTACATAGTTAATTTTAGGCGTATGGTTGCTTGCTTTTACTGTGTGCCGAAACCATTTTGTTCTCTCCGCCTACATTTATTGCACACTTTACACTATCAAGATTGATAGAGTACGTACACTATACATCACGCCGTATCACAACATTCCGTGGAATTCGGTTTTTTCCGCAGGACGGCTGCTGTCTTTAAGGGCAAGTCTGATTATTCTTCCATGCGCTTGCGCAGACTATTCCCCCCCCCCCCCCGCACCCAATACTCTTTCACATGACACAGCGAATTTATCGCTTGGTGGGCGTACCCAATTGTTAATGCTAACAATAACAAACTCCCCTGGGCCACCTTAATCGACGTCCTTGGCGATTACAAAAACTCGTTATTCAGGTATACCTCATTCCTAATGGTCCGATTTCCCTGATATTCAGAACTATTTTCTTATTTAGTTAAATGGTATATACCGAGTTTCGTTGCATTAAATCAAACTTATTTTTTTCTTTCTAATTTTGGGTTTCAGGAAAACCCCGACTCATAGTCTGATTTTGCTGTATTTTAGAAATTATTGTTCTTATTTTATTTCAACGGCAGATACCGAGTTCCGTTGAGAAAGAACAAAAATTGCGACAACTATAGCGTTACACACACAAACACACACACATATATATATATATATATATATATATATATATATATATATATATATATATAAATTTTTTCGTCATTTTTGGTACCTAGAAAGTAGGATCGATGGATATATAGAATTATTTCAAAAATATTTCCGTGGTTATAATTGCAATAGCTACATTCCTTCGGAATTCTTTAAAATGTGAGAACAGAACAGCCCTTATTACTAACTCAACCAGCCGCACAACGATGGCGCCGCAGTTACGTGTGGAGGTGCATTTGCTTGCACATGAGTTAGTATACCTTGTCGAAGAATACGGCTGCTATGCCAACAAGTTTCCGCCTTTGCTGGCATACATTTTTTTTTAATGTACGCTAAAATAATATGCTGCTTTTATCTTTTGTTCTTTTTAAAATTTGAATTGTTTTGCACAGTTTATGCGTATAATTATGTTATCATTTCGTGTTATTCAGATTCGGTGCAATAATATCCCGATGGATTTGTTATTTATTTTATTAAAGCGCACTGAAATACGAGGTGTACCACAATATTAGGGACTGGTGCTGCTATCTCGACAGTAGTTGCAGAAGAATTTTGTACCACTAGGTGGTAACACTAACACATCTGATGAGTGAGTGTTTAAAGTTTCATGCAGGTTGATAGATGTGTTGAGATTCTATAGTACTTTTCATGATACTCTGTGTGTAGTGTGTGAAGATTTTACGGTGGATCCCAGATTAGCACAGACAGTGTGCAAATCTCGGGAAAAATGCTACGGAAACTCTCGCAATGATTGAACAAGTATTTGGGGGACAAAGCACGAGCCGTACTTGTGTTAGAGTGCAATGCTCGGTTTAGGGCCGACCGTACAACTATTGAAGACGTTGCTCATACCGGTAGGCCCGTCAGCTGCACAACGCCTGATTTCTTCCTAAAATTCAACACCTCGTTCGTGAGGATCGACGTCTAACCAATGAAGACCTTGCTCATGAAGTGGGAACTGGTTTTGGGACATGCCAACGAATTTTAACTGATGAATTCGGTATGCATTCGCCGCAAAATGTGTGCCAACATCCTGACTGCTGATCAGAAGGCGCAGCGTGTTGAAGTTTGCACGGAGCTTCGTCAGGCCATATCCGATGACCCAACTTTCTTATCCAGGGCCATCACCGGCGACGAGAGCTGGATGTACGCATATGACCCTGAGACAAAACAACAATTCTCCCAGTGGAAGAGCCCGAACTCACCAAAACCAAAAAAAGCGAGACAAATGAAGAGCACGCACCTCGTTTTCTTTGATACCAAGGGGATTGAGCACAAAGAATTCGTTCCACCAAATTAAACAGTGAATTCCACGTACTAGTGTGACGTTTTACGATGGCTCCATGAAAATGACGAAGGCTCGAACTTTGGCGATAAGGGAATTGACTGCTGCATCAAGATAATGCGCCCTGTCATAATTCCTTGTTCACCAGGAGGTTTTGAAAATCAAGTTAAAAGGACATCGGTTCGACACAATTGAGAGGATTCAAGAAGAAACGCTGTCTGTGCTAAACACCCTCAAAGAACATGACTTCCAAGATGCACTTGGAAAATGGCAGAATCGCTGGGACCGGTGTATACGTGTGAAAGGGAACTTTTCGAGGGTGACGGCGGTCATTAGTCTCAAAGTAATTTTTCGACCAGATATGGCAGTACCAGGCCCGAATATTCTGAATACCACCTGGTATGTATGTGTGTGTGTGTGTTCCAAATATACGATATTTTAAATTATTTTTCCGAAAAAAGAAACTTTTCAGATAGTACAAAGAGATTAAAAACATTCATATTGAGTTGGTATAATGTGTATAATTAATTTAACTTCAGAAGAAAAATAAAAGCGTGCTTTTCTTTGAAGTTTAAAACGATTACTCTCCTTATTTAAATTTATCCTAAGATAACTTCTTAAGTAAATAGTCACATGTAATTATTTCTGTAGGTGCTTTTACTTATTTTAAAATTCCCTTAGATTAAGCAAGTCAAAATAGTTTTACCTTTATATTTAAACGTTGTAAGTATTCCTTATATCTCTCATTGCACGGGAAGCGATAAGAGTGATTCTGCTCTACATATTCCTCAAATTTCTGTTACGTAAAGGGTCACGTCTGCTATCATCGACAAAGAGAGATAGACGTTTGCACTGTTGCCAGTGTTTCCTTTTAGCGCATGTCTTTGTCGGAGGAAACTGCATGCAGGTATTTGTGATTCAGTTGGTTAATGACTTACGAACAAGTTTTTCGAGTGATTGTCCCACGCTTCTAATAACACGTACTTACAAACTCCCCGTTAGTTCTTTGTAAAGTTCTGACAACGCCGTAATCTCCAACTTTAGAGATTAAAGGTAACTATCAATAGCATGCACTTTCTCATGTCTGTTTGTGTAAAAACTTGACTTCCAACTGCAAAAATGCGGGACGAGCCTCAACCTTCCGGTAGGCGCGCGTTTAAAGCTTACAACAATGATGTTTTTAAGTAATTACAAGATAGTTCTGTGGAAGTTGAGTAACATTTTGAAAGAAACAGTTTACAGCCATTGGTGTAAGATGCTGTAACAACAAATTTACTTATTTGAGTTCTTGATGACACCAGTTTGTTTCATTATTCTGAAAAGAGCTCACTTTCATCACACCTTTCACAGACAACTTGCCTGTTTAACTGAAGTGGATGAATTCCTTAGTTGTCTACATAAGATGTACGTCCTTCATTTCATGTCTCGATGTCACCTTATTATCCCTTTCAAGCGAAAACTGATGTGTGTCTCACTGTCTATTTATACGAGGGTAGTTCCATAAGTTGCCGGCCTCGCCGATAAGCCTTCACAAAAGCCTTATCTGGTGTCATACCTTATCTGTTAAGTAAATAATTGCAGCTGTTACTCCCGTTCCGCTGCGTTCGGATGTTCAGATATAAAGAAGGCTACGTGTAGAAGATTGTGACATTTTCAATATGGAGTATCGAGCTGTCATTACATTCTTCACAGATTAATTTATTCCAAATGAAATTAAACAGCGATTGCACGGTGTATATGGGTAAGCACCCCCCTCATATTCTACCGTAAAAGAATGGATCAAACTTGAAGACGAAGACGAAGAGCGTGTAGTTCGGCCCTTGGAGGTGCTCACTCCTGAAAACATCGCTCGCTCTTGTGGAAGGAGAAATTATGGAAGACCGGCGGCTCAAAGTTACATAAATAGCAGCAAGGCTGGGTCTTTCTAACACAACAGTTCATCGAATTATTCATGAACGTGTAAACATGAATAAGGAAAGAAGTGTAGGCAAGATGGGTGCCTACATTTCTTTCCTCAGTCCAAAAGCAGCAACGAGTCATTTGTTGTCAGGCATTTTTGGAGCTCTGTCTTGGCAACGAGAGAGAAGTTGTACAGACCATTGTTACAGGAGATGAAATTTGATCCTCTACTATGATTCCTTGTCCAAAAGAGAATCGATGGAGTGGCAGGCGTAAACCTGGCGAAGTACCGCCTCTAAAGGCCAAGGCCACTCAGTCAACCAAGAAGATCATGACCACATCTTTTGGGACTGAAGGACTATTCTTCATTGACTTCAAGGAGAGGAACACCACAATAAATGGGGAGTACTATGCTGGCCTACTACACAGACTACGCGCTTCCATCAAAGAGAAAAGACTAGGAAAGCTGAGTGGTGGTGTGCGCCTTCTTAACGACAACGTGCTCTTGTTGCAAGGGAAGCTGTGAAGAAATGTGTCTTCAAGCAGAACGACCATCCACTCTAAGCCCAGATATAGCTCCCAGTGACTACTTCATCTTCTCAAAACTCAAGAAAGACCTTCAAGGAAGGAAATTAAGTGTGACGAAGAAATGACGGATGCTGTTTATGCCCCTTTTGCAGACAAGACTTCTGATTTTTTTTTTTTTTTTTGAGGGGGTTGAAATGTTAATTCAAAGATGTGAGAAGTGTACTGCAATAAATGATAACTGTATTGAAAAGTGAAATATGTTTTTGTCTTTATCATTTGGTTACGCCGGAAACATATGAACCTACCCTCGTAGGTAAGGTAGATGCACGTACGGAGAATCAAACTCAAAGGGAATATGCAGTTCTACGTCTGATGGAGCCGTTTCTAAATCACTCAGTGAATGAACTGAAAGCGGGAAATGCACAAGAGGATGAAGGGCATATGCCTTCCAAAATGCGAAACAATTGCGAAATCAATATGTGTAAAGAAAACAAGACAAGTGAGAAGCGCCGCAAAGCTGTGCGTGAAAAACGTGCACGAAAAGTACAGATCATCTGTGCAAAATGCATAAAGACGGTTCAGAAAAAATTGTTATAATCCTTCAAATAAATGTACTTCACTCAGAAAAACTAGGAGATGTAATGTCATGAACTGAAAAGCAAAAGGTAACTTTTCAGATTAAGAATAATGTATAACTCTTTCCAGTTAAATGTTTAAGCATAATTTAATATTCATTTGCTTATTGTTCTGAAAACATTTGAAAATTCCAATATAGCTATTAATATATACTATAATGCATTTTTGCATGTTTATACGGTTGGGGGTCATTATGACCTCGGAAACGCTGTTTTAGGTATGTCATATTCTTAGCTGTTCTAATGTTAAATGGCTGTAAAGCAGGAAGAGAGGGTGGGGGGTCAGAAATGTTGACTCTCTGTGGACGTCCAATGGTTCAAGCAACCAGTGTCCCTTAAAGTATTACAGCAGTGACCTATGGAAAAAAAATTACCTTAACGATGGGGCCAGTCCCGCTCAGAAAAACCGTGGGGGGTGGCCGTTAAGGCGCGGAATCGTGAGCGGGAGGTCTGGGGTTCGAATCCCGCCAGGACCGTCCTCCCTGACTGAGGTTTTTTCCAGGTTTCCTTAGTCTTCACGAATGGCAAATGCCGGGGAGGTACCTAAACTTAGGCCTGGAACGCTTCCTTCCTTATAAAAAAAATCCTTTCCCAATATTTCATTTCATCTCGTGTATCACCAGTGTCCACCGCCTGTGGTGCCTCAGTAGTAAAAACGGGCGTTAAACACTACATTAAAAAAAAAAAATTATCGTGGATTGATTGCTTTCCGAGATAAATGTGTTGACTGTTTGTTGGTTATTTGCTACTCAGTGACAATCAAGTCAGCAGTTCTAACATTCCACATCTTCAAGTGCTGGATTCTCTTAACACAATCTATCTAAAACAATAAAACACCTTCCCGCTTTAGTCAAGACCTACTACCCTGCGGGAAACCGGTGATGCGTGATACAAGTATGCGACATGTGGCGTGATTACATAACACCGCTCACCCGTTCTAAATTAGAGAGAAGCATCAGTTGCAGCAGGCCATGACACTGTTGTGTTGTCAAGTTACGTTTTCTCCGTGAAAATGGCAGAGGGAAATATTGCTAGTTTACGTATGTGCAATCGCCTAGGAGCGAACGGCGCATCGTGCAACATCGCATAGATTTTGTACTTTTCAGATGTTTTGAACAGGGATTGTAGAAGGCTAACGCAGAACGAAATGAACGTAATTTAATAGAGGCGGCGAATGGCCTTGTTTAGATCCGCACGAGACACCTGTAGGAAATTTGGTGGTGGGGGTAACATCTAATGAATGAAACAAACGAGTTGCTGTTGATATGTAAGTGAGAAAGATAAAAGTAGTACTGCTGTGCAATAAATGTATACTCACCTGTGATGAATCAACGCTTGCAAGGAAACTATGTCCATCCAAGTTTCTCTATCTCTTTCTGAACATGTTTCACATTTCCATCACCTTCACCTAAATGAATCACTAATTCCAGACCTTCATTTAAGATGCCTTCTTTTTCAAAATGTTGTTTTTCTGTTCTCTTCACATTTTCACAGCAGCGTTTCCGATCTTCATTCGTAATTGAAAGCAATTTTTCATCTAGTAATTTTATAACTTCCTCCATGTGAAAGATGACATTGTATTCTACAATCCAGTTTTTCGCTATGCCCCATATTATCTCTATGGGGCTTAGCTCCGGGTGAGAGGGTGGAAGGCATATGACCGAATGGTTTTTCTCTTCTAAAATTGCATCAATTTGTATAGCTCTGGTTTTATTAAACTATTTAAGTTGCCAATTTCTTGAAGCTGTTGTTTGGATAAGGATTAAACAATTCCATTATGATATGGTCATTGTTGATTACAAAGTTCGGAATAAGCCGTTCTCTTACCCATTTCTCATAATTCATATTGTCATGATAGCCACCACTTTTCTGATGAGCCCTGAAGCGTAGATATGCATTTTCAACAAAACCATCTCGCTTTCTGCATGTAGCACAATTAGGCCTTTGCCCTTTCGACACCGGAGCTGAGTCCCTCCATAGAGTCATCACTCCAAGCCGGTGTTATGTGAACTAATAACATTGGTTTCATCCATGAAGATGATGGGGCGACCTTCTCTATATTTACCGCCACGGGTGACCAAGGTCGTTAAGGCGCGGACTACTGAGCAGGAGGTCTGGGGTTCGAATCCCACCAGGACCGTCCTCCCTGACTGAGGTTTTTTCCAGATTTTCTTCAGTCCTCATAAATGGAAAATGCCGGGTAGGTACCCGAAACTTAGGCCTGGAACGATTCCTTCCTTAAAAATAAACCCTTTTCTAATATAACATTTCATCCCATGTATCATCAGTGTCCATCGCCTGTGCTACCTCTGTGGTAAAAACGGGCGTTAAACACTATTTATTATTTATTATCTCTATATTTCTTCGTCACTCTCAAGTACGCGATCTTTTCTCCCTGGTGTTACCATGCTCTACTAATATCCGCCTATTATTTTTTTCCCAGACGAAACCAGAGCCAAAATTATTTTGCGCAATGTTGAAATACTGCCATCGAAACCGGTGGATTTTTTTAGCCTTGTGTGGAGTTTGTGTATCGTTGGTGTACATTTTTCAATGATGTAAAAATCATTTATTATCCTGCGAAACACGGAGTCATTAAATTCGTACAAGGTAGCTTTGGCGACATTTTGGCCTTTCCTTATGCGGAATAGAGAAAACTTCAGACGTTACGGCTTCTATTTCCTTCAGCTGTTTTACGCTTCTCAAGGAGACACCAGTTGTCTATGCCATCCTATTTTGAACCGCTTTTATATAATGGCATTTCCTAATTAGGCTTACATTTTCATGAACTGATAACCGCTGATGGTGCCTCAGTAGTAAAAACGGGTGTTAAACACTTAAAAAAAATGAACTGGTAAACATTGCTAACCCTTCACGAGGGAATGCAAACCTTTACCGCTCAGCTTAAGCAACAGAGGAGGCATTGCAAAAATTATCTCGGCACTATACTTAATGACGCAGGAGTTACACCGTCTCTACGACGTGTTCAGTACGGAAGTAAGAGAGATACTAACCTTCTTCACTTATAAACACATAAACAGAAAATGAACTCGACCAAAAATCACTGCGCATCTTTTGCTCATTCGCCACCACTTATAAAATACATTTGTACATTTTCATTTATAAATAAATAAATAAATTAACATTGTGTATCATAAAAATATCTTGTTTTATTAGACATTGTAACCTATGTAAATAGTTTTTCATTCGTTTCGGTGGAACGCGCGAGCCCATTCCAACAAAAATAAATAATGTGCAAGAATGCTCGGAAAGTGCATTGATGCAGTGGTGTAGAGGTAACATATTTGCCTCTCACGCTGCGAGCCTGGGTTCAAATCCCAGTTGACCCACTGGGTGCTTAGGGCGAATGTCAGATAGCTTTTCCCCTTTAGGCCTCTCTGTCAGTAATTCATTAATCACTCATAATGGTTAAAAAGAATATTAAATGAAAAAAAAAACTACATAAAGTCAATTCCCCTTAGTTTAGAATAGGTACAACTCGCTCCTTGTTTACTAATTACAGTACTTGCTGTTAAAGATCTGGGTTGTCAACTTTAGATGCAGTTCAACACTGCAATTTGAGTCAGTAATTTCTAGCTTTGAAAGTTACGCCTGTATCTTGATAGTATTCGTGTAACCAGCCCATAGTGTTGATTGTGTGTTCCTAACTGCATAATTAAGGTTTTCAGGGTTAAGACCTGGAACTAATCAGATCATATTTGTCAAATCGCTTTCAAGTGAATGGTGTATTTTTTCAATATAGTCAACACAGATATTGGAGTGCCTCAAGGGTTAAGCCTTGCTTTTATTTTAATCGTGGTAAACGATTTGCCTCATAATCTTAATTGTGACTCAATTTTATTTGTAGACCATACGATCTATTATTTATAATGAGAGAATTCATTATCTAAACTAGCTTGTGGAGTTTTCACTACTCGACACAGCACACTGGCTTAAAGCTAATTCTTTCAAACTTAATGGTAATGAAACGCTGTTTTTTTGCATTAAAGTATGTACCTAATGACATTCCATATGAAGCAAAACTTGGCATCAATCCTGACCAGGATCGATGGATTTTTTCGGGTTTACAAATCGTAAGTAATCGTAAGTTCCCTTCCTTCCTTCGAAAGGGAAATAAAACCGCGGGTACCGTGTCGTAGATTTGCGGCATGTAAAAGAAACTCAAGTCTAAAAGAACAGATCTCTGGGCAAAATTTATCCGCCGTTTCACGCCCTGAATTGAATGGGACGCTGATGACCCGAGATGTTCAAGAGTGTCGTTAAACAAAATAAATAAAATAATAATCGCTGTATGTCAAATGCAAACTTGATGCTACCACCTTAAACAGAAATGCTTTTTTTTTTAATTTCTAAATTCAAATATGAATATCTGTAATTTAAAAATGTAACTGGTATTTGAAATTTCGCCGCCAAGTTGATATCAGCGATGAAGCAGCACTCCATTTATCTGGAGAGGTTAATTGTCACAATGTGAGATTATGGGGCTTGGAAGAGAGTTACCAAAGGTGAATGTTGTCTGTGCAATGTCACAGACAAAGCTGTATGGTTCGTTTTTCTTCTGTGAGAAGACTGTAACTGGTTCATCTACCCTGCATATGTTGCAGTTGTGGTTGTTTCACAACTGGCTGCAGATTTCGGGGATTTTGCAACAAGATGGGGCATCCTCTCATTGGAACTTGAATGTTCGTCGCGACCTAAACGTTCAACTTCCTTATCACTGGATTGGGCGTGTTGGTGAGGATGACGTAACTGTGTTCCCTTGGCCCCGCAGATCATCTAATCAAACCCCTTGCGACTCCTTCCTTTGGGGGTTCATTAAGGACCTTGTTTACTGCCAAGAACACTAGTAGAGCTCAGGAATGCATCGATGCTTCAGTGATGGCTATTGACATGATGATGATACAAAATGCTTGGAACGAGTTCGACTGAAGGTGTGTCGTGTGCACATGGAATCTTTGTAGAGTGTGAATAACATTTTATGGTTCTTTTCGTACATCAATCATATTTGTACAATAAATGCTTTGGAAAATATAGCGTTTTGAAAACGAATGAATCATTTATAGTAACCGTGTATAATAATTAAGTATTTATTAAACACACTATATAAGAAAATTTTATAATTACACAGAATTTTCGTCTTCTGTGTAATAGTTTGTTCTCGCTTTACAATCGAGTAGTATTGTTCACTGTTCACATTGTTGTCCACATTGGGTGCAGGAACATTGAAGTGACATCTGATGAAATCCCCTTTGGTTGCAGATTCTGAAATGAAAGCCATGTTGAAGCAATAATAAGATGGGAGGGAGGATGAGAAATAATTGATTTCGCTTGATTAATTGTTTAATTTTGGTGATCTATTATCACAAGAAATTCATTGACAGAATTGAATGTCTGTAGGTTCAAGTGGATTTCGTTGAGTTTCTTCAATTTAATACTGTTAATTCTTCTGCTGCTCTGATTGAAGATCAGCTGATTTTGGGCAACTAACTTGTCCAAGGGGAAAGGGAATTGGAGAGGTCACTGGTGACAGATTATACTAGCGGTCGAGATTTACTGATTTGGTTTATTCGGTGTAGACATATCTCAGGAATATTCTCCTTGGGTCAAGATGAAATGACAAATTGGGAAAGGAATTTTTTTTAAGGAAGGAAACGTTCCAGGACTAAATTTAGGATAGTTCTCCGGCATTTGCCACTTATGAGGACTGAGGAAAATCTGGAAAAGACTTTAGTCAGGGAGGGCGGTCCTGGTGGCTTTCGAACCCCAGACCTTTCGTTTACGAGTCCGCGCCTTAACAACATCGGCCACCCGTGGCGGTTCCATGTCGTACAACTAGGAATTTCAGGTGAACATAACAAAATACACATAAAACATACATTACAAGAAATAAGTACACACGAAAATGTATAATATAGAAAATATATAGTATATATACTTAATTGGAATAGTAATGATAATTGTCTGGAGGATTTGAGGCTGGGAAAATCCCGTCTCACTGTGCTGTCGTTCTTGTGTACACGTGTCTAAACGGGGGGGGGGGGGGGATAAATACTTCCTTTCTTCTGCATTCATTGCTAGCTTATGATAAAAACCTTGATCTATTGACTTTGCTTTTTTCTCCCTTTTTCTTATGTGACTTTCGTGTGCTGCTATATGTATCAGATTGAAGAAGTCTGCAAGAAGTCTATAATAATTAATATGGGCAGCCAAATTTGATGCGTTTGTCAGGCCCATAAATAATGTTTACATTTCTATTTCTAGTAAGTAGCAAAGTGTATCTATTAGTCTACTAAAGTATGCAACTCATAAACTAAAAAAAACTGTATTTATTTCGTTTATTAAAGAATCCTGCACACAGGTTTAAAATGCTAATGAGAGTGCATTCTTTGTTGATATCAAATACTTAACAAAGCTATTTTCCTATTTCAGCTAGTGTAAGGCAGTGGTACAAAATTTGTATTGTTATTATCACGTGATTCATTCTCGTGTTACATTGCTATTGAAGGCTAAGTTGAATCAAATGTTTCAATTGTAAGAAACCTAATAGCTTTCACTTTTGGGAATAATACTAGAGTTTTCAGCGGTTATTTTTATATAATAGAGATGAATAATTAAATTATGTAAAATATGTGAAGGGAAGGATTTGGAAAAAGGAAATTAATGTGACTGTTATGTGTAATTTCAGGGGTAAATAATAATTTCTTCCTTTCCGACGATGGTTTCCGCTGACTTACTGCTCCGTCTCTTACTGGAATTTTTGTTGTCAGTAGATAACAGGGAAGGGGATATTACACTCATTGAACTAATAAACTAGTAAACTTACGCTACACTCTCTCGCGGGAAACTTAGTAGAGTTGAACACTGGACTGTCTCCCTAAGAACTCAGCTGAAAGACTCACTTTGCTGGTCAAGGTTATATCCTACACCCCTCCAGGAAGTATCGGAGAGTGTATTTGTTTACAAAACAAAAGAACAGGTTTTTCCATCCTCAATTCAGGTTAGCCTACCAGCCCCTTGGTTCTGGTTGCAGGCATTCAAGAGGACAACACAGTTTCCTAAAACCAATTTTGTTACTGCCCTCGGACTATAGGAACACACATAAACTGACAATTATAATATCTGGAATAACAATAACATTAGAGATATGAATGTGTATACATATTACTTGGTAATTATTAATTAATTCCTTATCATTTATTACGTAACCCAATCGTTTCAGTTTCAAGTTGCCATATATTTGTATATTGACGTATTTCCTTGTCGTATAACTGGCTCATATTTCCCGAGCAAAATGATAGTTACGCTCCTAGGAAGGTTCTTATAGGTTATAAGGGTTTCTTTTCAGCGTTTTATTTTCTAAGCTACTGTATTTAACTGTTCCTCTATTTAGCATTAAAAAGGTGTGTTTTTCAGACTGAAAATGGAATACACGGAGGTGGATCCAAATTCTGAGGAGGAGGTGGATGTATTGCTGCATCGCTACTTCATGCCGGTGTTTCGAAAAGGCTACGCTAGATTTGGTCCAAATAAAGTTTTGCTTCCGATAAACCATCTCAAGTTCGTCGATCGCCTAGAGAATATGAAGGTTCGAGACTCTGACATCTGGGTGGTTTCCCACCCTAAGACAGGTTAGCGTTTCTTGCTTTTTCTCCTGTGATCAAATGTGCGTTCTTAGCTCTATCAAGTAGGTAAATTACATCGACCATATTAATTTACCATTAATATGCGTTTGGAAATGATTTGTACTGCCTGTCCCTCTTGTCTCTAATGTGTGCATGAGTAAACTACCACTTTCCCCCCTTATTTTGTAGCATTCTCTCAAAGAGTGAATATACTTTGGACAGTATGATAGTTTGTAACAGTAAAATAAGAATCTACCTGTATTGATAACATGAACCTCGAAAAGTGTACACGTTATCGAAAATGTCCGATCTTCTCATATATCAATGGGACGAACTTTTCAACTCAATAGTTTCCATAGAAACTGTACAGCAGGTACCGGGAACTTGTTTGTAAACTCAGCAGTTTTCAGACGCGGCGATGGGGAGAAATCACTTATTCTTACAGCAAGAAAAATTCTCGCAGCAACTGGCTGCTGGCTGCAGTCCCGAGCAACAGCGGAGATAGCCGAACTCGTCAGTCCCAAAGGAGAGAATAGTGGAATGCACATTTTGCACCTCTCTGTTTGCGCGCAGTGTCAAATGATGAGTGCATCAAAACAGTTCGTGTGCCTGGAATGTAGGATGGAGTATAACTACAATAAAAATCTAAAATAGCATGTTTTTAAAGTACAAACAGAAAAGTTTGTTATCGCGCCTGTTCTAAAAAGACAGCAATCGTACGCTTTTCAATGTGAAATGTGTAACAAGAATTTAAATTATGCACCCAACTTCAAAGACCATCAGCGCGATTACCATGGTGAGAGTTCAGCTAGAAAGAAAACAATGACCTTCAGCTTGTGTAGTCATGAAGCAACATCGGGAGTTTCTTTTATTTGAGAATTTAGAATCAGTATACATGAAATAAAAGTAAAATCGGAAGAACTATAGTTCTCATCCTTTGATGATTTTAAAAGCTGCAAGAATGAGGAGACAACGGCATCGATGCTCTAGATGAACTTCATTTACCAGCTCTTTATTTCTCCGAATGAAAGCACGCAAACATTGGGGAAGGAGGGTACAATCGCTGTGTAGTTGAAAACAACAAAACGTACAGCTTTGCGATAGAAAGTGCGTAGTAAGTATTATACATTTGTAAGGTGTCGATCATTGCATAAATCAGTAATGCCACTATATCAGAAGCTTTTTTCAATGATATTCAGAAAGATCAAATGCCACGAATGTCGGAAAGAACGGCGAAAAGAACCCTTCAGGAACCCAAGCAAAATGAAAATCAGAACACACCGTTTGGAACGCCAAGGAAAGATCACAAAGCTCCGAAACGAATAACAGAACTAGACGACTTCGACAAATGCGTCGTTAGAAGAGCGATTCAAAATGTTTATGCTGCTACAATATCTAAACTACTTGTTATTTTAAGAGATAGTATAAACTTTTAGGACAACAAGTCATTTTTAATTTGAATAGGGAAAGAACTGGTTTTTAGCGGGAAAAGACTAAAACAAACAAAAACTGCTAACAGAAAAAAGGATATTTGAAATCCTTATGATTATATAAATCAAAGGGAAGTCCCATTATTATCACAGATGAAACATATATTCACAGTAACCACACAGAATGGACCCATGACAGCCTTACACGTTTCATAGCTCCAGAATACAAAGGCGAGATGTTTATCATAGTTTACACAGGGGATGAACATGGTTTTGTTCCCATTGGCTTGCTCATACATAAATCAAACCAAAAAAATCTGTAGGTTACACAAGGAAATGGATGCCACCTAATTGATTGAAAACCTTACTCATTCAAAATTTGCCACAAAACTCCGTTGTTGTGTTTGATAAAAGATCCATTCCATAATACTCAAGAAGACAAGCATCTAACTTAAAATCCCTTGAAGAAATATATGAAAACATGGCTGCTCTCTAATAAAAGTATACCATACGATGAAAACATGACTAAAACAAGTTTTACCACATAATAAAAGTGCCCAAACTTAAATACATGAAGGATTTAGTAAACATATTTATTTAGCAAAATGGCTATACAACATTAAAACTGCCACCATTCAACTTAGATCCAAAACCGATTTGTTAATTTGGTTTATTTACGGACGCTCTTTAACATCTCAGGCCATCAGCTTTCCATTCAAGTTGGGGCATGAAACAGCCGACAAATTTTGCTCAGAGGCCTCTTCTTTCAGGCTTGAGGTTCTTGATCGTGTCATAAATGTACCACACGGGACCCACGGCTTTACTTCTCTTCCGAAGGAAGCCATACTTAGGATTTTTATGCCCGAAAAAATCCATCGATCCTGGCCGGAATTAAACGCGCGATCTTGGGTTTAAGAGGTTTCTACTACCCCATCAGGATCGACATCTAAAATCGACAGAACTGATCTGGGCAGATGTTAAGTAGCCATAACATCACATTGAAACTCAAAGATGTACCAGATGGTATCCACAATATTCGGGACTGGTGCTGTCATCTCGACAGTAGTTGAAGTAGAGTTTTGTGCCGCTACGTGGCAACACTAGCACATCTATGAGGAGTGTTTAAAGTTTCATGCAGCTGGGTAGATGTGTTGAGATTCTATAGTACTTTTCATGATACTCTGTGTGTAGTGTGTGGCGATTTTACGATGGATCCAAGATTAGAACAGGGAGTGTGCATCAGATTCTGTGCAAATCTCGGGGAAAATGCTATGGAGACCCTCGCAGTGATTCAACAAGTGTTTGGGGGACAAAGCATGAGCCATGTGTTTGAGTGGCATGCTTGGTTCAGGGCCGGCCGTACAGTTATTGAAGACGATGCTCACACCGGTAGGTGCGTCAGCTGCACAATGCCTGACATTGTTGTCAAAGTTCAATCTCGTTCGTGAGGATCGACGTCGAACCATTGAAGACCTTGCTCATGAAGTGGGCATTGGTTAGGGGACATGCCAACGAATTTTAAGTGATGAATTGGCATGCATCCTGTTTCCGCAAAATTTGTGCCAAGGGTCCTGACTGCTGATCAGAAGGCGGAGCGTGTTGAAAGTTGCAACGAACTTCGTCAGGCGTATATAATGACCTAATCTTCTTGTCCAGGGTCTTCACGGCGACGAGAGCTTATGACCCTGAGATAAAACAACAATCCTCCCAGTTGAACAGTCCGAACTCACCAAGACAAAAAAAAAAAAAAAAAAAAAAAAAAAAACCGCCCGAGCTTTGGCGACAAGGGAACTGGCTGTTGCATCACGATAATGCGCCCTGTCACAATTCCTTGTTCACCAGAAGTTTTTTTGACGAAAACAACATGACGGTTGTCCTCCACTCACCGTACTCGCCTGATTTGACACCCTGCGACTTCGCTCTATTCTCCAAACTGAAAATCAAGTTGAAAGGACGTCGGTTTGATACAATTAGAGTATTCAAGAAGAAACGCTGTCTGTGCTAAACACCCTCAAAGAACATGACTTCCAAGATGCACTTGGAAAATGGCAGAATCGCTAGGACCGGTGTGTACTTATGGAAGGGAACTACTCCGAGGGTGACGGCGTTCATTAGTCTTAAAGTAATTTTTGGACCACATGGCAGCACCAGTTCCGAATATTCTGGATACCACCTCGTAGAGCCTTTGTGCTACACGGTTCGGAGAAAAAGACATAGAAAATGGTAAAATATTTGCCAACATGGAAACAAGATAGAAGGTCATTGCTACAATAAAGCTGTAGTAGGGTATACAATTGAAGAATTTCTTATTGCAAACTTTGCAAATGGCAGTGACAGATCGACCGAGGAAGGTTCCTTTGCAGAAAAATTTAGTGAATAAGACTTTCTATCTGGTGTTGAACAACTTGATTAACTACTAATTTACAATATCTTAGTGATGTGTGTGTTGTAATATAAACACATTTGCACAGCTAATTAAGCGACGTTGAGTGGACATTTTTCAACATGGACTGTACTACATTACAAACAGGAACGTTATCTGAGTAGTGTATGCAGCTGACGCAAACCTTTTTAAGTAATTAGCTGTCAGCCTTTACATTTACCTTCTCCAGGGATCAAAAGCCATGATTCCAATAATACCTGGTTAAATCTTCTTTCCAACACCACTCAACAGGACTTCGTATTACACACGTATATTTAGTTCACACCCCTAAACGACTTAATTTTACTCTACCAAATGATTCACCAGCAAGCAACTAAGGACAGACATTCACTCAGAAAATAGTGCAGTCACTAGCAGCATTATCATTGTATCTTTCCAGTCTTCTGTAAGCGTTGAGCCAGCACTAAACAATAAATACTGTATCTTCTTTTATCTCATCTTTCTTGCCTTTCTCCTAGTAGATAACCCATCTATACACACACGTAATTTAAAATGTTGCAAAAAGTTCATTAGCGTATACGGAGATTTTTTAGATAAATTATATCTATTTTGATTCTTCGCTTACAAATTTTATTCCAGATTAATGCTAGGAAAATTCCCACATATTGACATATATACTATCCTACACAATCTCTACTAAACACTGCATACAGGTGTATGTGCATCGTTCATATTTTTACCATAAATGCATAACAATTGAAATTAAAGCATAACCTGAAAGATGCATAAACATAGATATACAAAAATAATACAAAGTATTTACAGTCCTGAAGTGATCAGATCAATTCTTTGCAATGTACGTCAGTTCACCCTCTTTTAAGTTTCTTCAGAGGGTCAAGTATAACAACTTCTTTTAAATTGCCAAATTCTGAACGAATCAAATTATAATCGTTTTCCTCTTTGCCTTGCTGCCACCAGGATGTTGGTTTGACAGAGATCAAGCTGTGGTGTGCGCCAGCAGACCCAGCTTGCAGATGGCCCTCCGAGGTCGATTACTATTAATTCCTACTCAGTCTTAGGCAGGTTAAGACTAGATAGAGAAACGTTCGGAGATAGTTAATGTAGGCAAGGGGACAGAGCTAAGTCGTGTCCTCCAGGAAAGGCGAGGTGCTCCAGACTTCTAATGACAATCAGTCAACTCTAATGAAGAATACAAGTATTTATTACGTCAAAGGTCCAGATCCAGCTACAACCAGCATGGACTCTGTTAGCAGTATCTCTCGTCTTCTGTCTCTGTATTTTTAGGAGGCCTTTTATACAACAATTCTGCCTGGTAAAGGGACAGTGCTAATTATAATGTGTTGACAAATGAATGTTATTAATACACTTCTTACCCGAGGTGACCATTAAGTCACGTGGACTATCAGTTATTATTATGACACCAATAAATAGTCGCACGTGTTGAGTAAAAGGTAATTCTTCTTCTAGTTGTATCAGCTGTATGTTTATACAAGTGTCAAAACATTTCTTTAAGAAGTCTTTCTAATTGCATGTACAAACTTGCTACTAAATAAATCACATCTCTAATAAATATATCAAGTAATTGTTTAAGTTTAAAATGCAAAACTGTCTTTCTAGAGGCATAAGAAGGCTACTCTGTTGACACAAGTGTGAAAACATAACCAGACAACCCTTCCGGGTTGCGTCACCTCGAAGATGTAAACGTGTGTGTCATGTCGTCCTTATTCCCTTAATATTTCTATTGTGCTGAACATACTCTAATTTTAATATATTCCATGAATCTAATTACGCTATACATGACATATATCCAATATCGTTATATAGCGGCATTACTCTTGACAAAAATGAAACAATTGTGTTTCTAATTTCTTGTAGACTACCAAGTAAATAACCATTTTTGAATTCAATGCCAAGCTTTTAAATGAATTTTATCACTTACAAATTAATAATCTTATCTAGTTTCGAAGGCTTTATGCAAATGTGTTTCAGGTAAGTATTATTTTCTGAATTAATATTTTGGGAAATGGAAAACGAGTGATAATTTCTGTAAAAGCATGTTCAGTATTATTAATTCTCAAGGCAAGGTAACATTTACCTTTTCATATAAATTAAAAATAAATTGTACTTTGAAACTTACAGAAACTTACTTACCGGTCTCGTAGAATGCATTGTATATTTAAAATATGCTATCATATTTACTTTCAACTACACCTTTGAAGGTGTAGGTCCTGGTGGTGTAGTGTTTACCATACTTGCCTTCTAAACCCAAAATCACAGGTTCAAACCCGGCCAGGACCGATGGATTTTTTCGGGCGTAAAAATCCTAAGTATGGCTTCCTTCGGAAGGACATTAAATTCGTGCGTCCCATGTCGTGGATTTACGGCGTGAAAAAGAACCTCAAGTCTGAAAGAAGAGGCCTTTGAGCAAATTTATCGGCCGTTTCACACTCTCAATTAAATGGGAAGCTGATGACCTCAGATCTTAAAGAGCGCCTTTAAACAAACCAAATCAACAACAAATACACCTTTGAGATGTTCAACATATTCACTTATCGGAAAATTATCATTTTTCCTCGCTGCTATTTTAAAAATTGTGTTCCTTACAACAATAACCTCTTGGAGACCATTCGTATGAGTTCAATATATTATTTATGTTGTAACCCTTATCATTATATTTTGTGCATTGTAATTAATAATATAAATATTATGTATGTGTATCATAAGAATTAACTTCAATATATGAATTGTATCGGCAAAAGAGAAAGTTCTCTGGTGTAACTGTTTACGGGAGCCCGGAACGTCAGGGAGGCCATAAACCGCTATTCAAAAGAAGAATAATCCCAAAAGGACAAGTTTATATCACTTTCTAAAAAACCTACCATTGGCGAGTGTTAAAAAAGCCAAGGCTTTTTAAATACGTTAAGGGAAATGAACTCGATGACCGGTTATCAGTTAGCTTTAAACCAGCCAATGTAAATAAATGTTTTAAACTTTCAAATACTAGCGGGTGCATGCATTGGCAGGTGAATTTGAACCAGACAATAGCAAATGTATATTTTAAATTTTTAAAGCAAGGCGCGGGACTTGCGTGTGCTTGTGTGACCCCCGTGTCTAACGATTAGTTAATTTGTATTGAATATATAAACAGGCATTTGCTCCGCTGGGGTACTCAGTTGACACACGCAGTCCAGTTCGGCAACACAGTTGTAGGATCTACCAGCCGCGTCACTAATCTTGACGCCTTACATTTTGCAAGGACGCAGTTCACATACTCAGTTCAGAATATCAGTTCGGCAATTCAGTTGATATATCAGATAGACGATCAGATCAGATAAGTGCAGTTCATAGGGGCAGCTGAGATAGTCAAATAATCATTTTCAGTTCATCTCCTTGGAAGTTGGGGCAGGTAAATTTATATTCGTTGGAACTAAGCTCTCTCGTACACAGAACACCAGAGGACGCGAAAGATCTTGCGAATAATAAATTATCACACATATTCAGCTCTACTAATCCGTGATTATTAAAATAGTTGATATTCTCTCCCAGTCCTATTGAGCACGAGTCACAAAATAGCTAAACAAAACCCTGAGATTTTGTCATGAAGCGTGGGCAACAACACCGTAGCGATTAATAGTCAATTAACGGTACGCCGCTACAAAATATGGCGATCAGCAACTAAATCGCTTCATAATTTGACGCAATCGCAACCTCATTCAACAAACCACTTCACCATCCAGGGATTACGGCATGTTTCGTCGCACGGAGTGGCACCGAAATCTGGCACTTTCCGCAAGTTTGCAGAAACATTCCATAACTTTGGTAATTATATAAATATTTTATATATTATTGTAAAAATGTGTGAATTAAGGCATGTTTTCTTAAATCACAAATTGCAAGTCGGTCCTGATGTGTAGTAGTAACCATACTTGCCTCCTAAACCGAAGAACGCGGGTTCAGTCCCGACCAGGATCGATGGATTTTTTGGGGCGTAAAAATCTTAAGTACGGCTTCCTTTGGAAGGGAAGTAAAGCCGTGAGTCCCTTATCTGCAGCTTTCAGAGCGGTAGATTTATATCGGCTATAAACATTGTTGTGGCATGGAATGCAGAAAACTTTTAACTTCTATCAACAGTACCAGCAAAACTTAATATTTATGAAGAAATATGTAATTTAGAGTTATGATGCAGTTAAAGGTAAATACTAACGGAATCAAGAAACCATCTCATCTGTAGATTTGAGATCCTAGTACTGTTTAGGGATTATTTCTTCATGTATATTTTTGTTGAAAAATGGTAAAGCTTAATCTTAGAGCATTTGAAAAGTTTTTTCTTTTGCCAAATACAATAAGAAAAACAACAATCCATGGTAAAAGTATCTGATGTAAAAAATAGACATATTTCTTTCCTGTAAATTTAAGACAAAGCTAAAAATACTAAAATTTTAACTGGCAAAAGTCTGCAAATATCTTAAAAGAACAGCCTTCCAAAATTTGCCGTTTGTTATTTATTTTTCACATATTTCAACTTTAATAATGAGAATATTCTAATGGTAAATAAAAATTAAAAAAAAAACTGAAATTATGAACATTTGTATATCTCTTAAAACTTTCTTCAATTAATTTATCACTGTTGCAGGAACCACTTGGACACAAGAAATGATATGGTGCATTGCTAACAATATGGATCTAGAAGGAGCAAAGAAAGTGTTGTCAGTCCGTTTTCCCTTCCTAGAGTGAGTAACATGATTTATCTACAGTATGTTAAAAATAAGAAAATCATTTTTAAGATCCCTTACTGAGAGCCCTGAGAGGAATGTGCAGCTTTAGCACTTTTGCTTTTATCTTACACATTTTTAAACTCACTTAGCCTCGTGAGGATAATTGGGGAGCTGCCTGATGGAAGTAGTGTGCTTTTGACCTCAAAAGCAATGTGATGGTAACAAGCCAGTATGCTCATAACAAACACCCTGCAATAATTTCTATGATCCTTAAGCACTAGAGATGAGCTCAAATGATATTTTCAAATATCTGTGACAAAAATATCTACTGTTTTATCACAGGTTAAAAATTCACACATGTGAAAATATAATTTGTGAACGGTATCTGTGCTCGGAATCAGCTATGATGTATTGACTAGTAGTGAACATTAAAAATTAAAATAATGACAAGAATATATAAATTATTTGAGAGGTAAAATAAAATCTAAAATGTACTTAATTTGTTCATTTACTTGCCTATCCTTTAATTTAAGTCAAAAGTTATGCAGCTCTTTAAGTAATGCCATTACTTAAAAGGTAGTCAGCTGATCAGAGAAATTTGTTAATGAAGTATTTTTAGGTTATGTAGATTGTGGAAGTATAGCAGGCTAAATTATTAAGACTTTTTTATAAGTGATAAGTTATATAAATTCACACAATGGACACAATAACTTATTTAAATTTTTGTAGTATTAAGAAACATTAAGACATTAAAGACTAGCAGAGAATTTGAGTCAATTGATCAGTGGTTTACACGAGATTCTCCAGATAGCGTTAATTACTCAGCACTTCCATGTAGGAAGTGTAACTGTATAAGATTCTTCCTTTCTTGAAGGTGTTTTCTCAGGATAATGGAAAATTTTAGTTTGCCACAGATTGAAAAATATATGTACCAAGGATAAATCACAAATATTGAGTAATAGTTGAACTTGATGAGCGAATGGATTTGAAAATCAAGAGTGATATTTTATCACAGGTATTAAAATGACCGCATTGTATGTGTGACAAAATATCTGCTTGTAACTTATTGATCATCCCCATTTACAAGAATAATGTAGTATCTAGTTAGAACATACCTAGACATCTTCTTGGATGTACTACATTCTTTAGGCTGTAATGATTAATGAATAATGGGACTATATAATGAGTAATGGAAATATGTAATGTATAATGTATAGTGTAATTAGAGTAATGAAACATATTGTAATTAGAGTATGTTAAAGCAAAATAAGAAATAATAAGAATAATGACAAACACGAACACACACGTTTACATCTTCGAGGTGATGCAACTTGGAAGGGCTGTCTGGTGTCGTTTTCACACTTTTGTAAACAGAGTAATAACCTTCTTATGCCTCTAGAAAGACAGTTCTGCCTTTTAAACTTAAACAAATACTTAATATATTATAGATACATGACTTATTAGGTGTCATTGAGACTTCTTGTGAGAAAGACTTCTTAAAGAAATCTTTTTAACACTTGTATAAACATATACCTGATGCAACTAGGAAGAAATTTAGCCTTTGACTAAACTCAACATGTGCGACCACTTATTGGTGTTATAATAACACTTGATATTAGGTTCATGTGGCTTAATGGTCGCCTCGTGTAAGAAGTGTATGAGTAACATTCATTTGTCAACACATTATAATTAGCACTGCCCCTTCTTCGGGCAGCACCATTGTATAAAAAATTACAGAATCAGGAGACGAGAGATATTGCTAACAGAGTTTATGCTGGTTGTAGCTGATTCTAGAATCTTAACACAGTAAATATATTATTCTTCATCAGAGTTAATTGACTTATCATTAGAAGCCTGGAGCACCTTGCCTTTCCTGTAGGATACGACTTAGCTCTGTCTGCGAATCTCACCTATCTCCATTTAGTCTTAACCTGCCTAAGACTGAGTAGGAATTAATTATAACTGAGCCTGGATGGGCGACCATCTGTCTGGAAGCTACGTGTCTGCTGGTGGACACCACAGCTTGATCTCCATCAAACCAACATCCTGGTGCTAACAAAGTAAAGAGGAAAACGATTACAAGGTGCTCCTGTTATATTAGAAGACTTGTGGAAGAAATAACCAGTGAATGTTTGCATGAAATTCTTCAAATATGTAAGAAATTGGGACAGGATTAAGTTGAATTTATCAATGCACGAATATTGCTTTAGGAATTTATCCTTGGAATACAGCTCTCATGCTCAACATCTCCATTAAATTTTTGAGCAACAAATTTATCAGTTAAATAATTCAGAAGCTATATTCTAAACATGTTCAAATAAACCATTAGCAGATCTATCATTGCTTGAATTGGTAACAGATTTAAATATTTCATTAATTTCTTCATTCCTCAATCAACATTTCCTGAAAGCTACAATACATTCATAACAACTGAATTTTCATCTGACATGATTGCAACAAACAATGTCTTTGAAAACTATTGTTTTAATTTCTCTATAACAGCATCACTTATTGCAGGAATTAAACAGTTCTGTATGCAGTTCGAAGCTGCATGGAATGTAGTAGAGATTTCTGGATGACACAGAAAATTGTATCTTACTTTGCAAGTTAAATGAGGGCTACTACATAAACTTCTGACTTCCAATGGCTATTAATATATGCCTAAAAACAGACTGTATCAATAAATTTCTTTATTTTCCTGTTCTTCTGCTCAATCTCATTGTGCTGTTGCACACTGGAATGAAGTTATGAATCTACATGCAGGCCTTTTTGGGAGGATGCAAATGGTTAAAAAGCAGAACACTAAAATATGAGCCTGAAAATCTTTAATACTTATAAATGGCATTATGCAGATTGTGGGACTCAAAAGTACATTTTTTTTTTCCATAGGGCCCCAAAACTTAAGTGAAAATTGCATTTGGAACCTTTGGTTTCAAAATTCTGAGTTGTATATCACCTAAAAATAATGTATTTCAATAATTATTTTTGGTAAAGTAAATATTTTTGCATATAATAGAGTATAATGAATTGATAAATGCATATTTTGAACATTTATGAATCAAATTGCATTTTGGACTCCCCTTAAACATCTCAATGACTTTTTTGATGATGCCTCAGCAGGAGCAGTTGCAATATCTTATACACTGGTTGCTTGTCCGGGATGATGCAATGCAGCATGTAATATAAATTTAACGATATAGGGTTAGGGCTTAATTATGGTCTTCAAGTATATATTACAAAGTTGCCGTTTGCAAGGTTTGCAAAATGTTGTGTTGACTTGATACAGGAATCCAGAAATAGGAAAAGTTCTATGTAGTTACTGGTTTAAGTCAATAAGTAAATGTATTCAAGGATGTGTTTTAACTAATTGCAAAATGCTTATCTGTAAGACATATGAAAAAAATAGTATAATTCTGCAAATGTAAAACAAAACTTTCACACCTTATCTGTTAAGCTAACAATTGCAACTATAACTTCTACTCCGCTGTGTTCAGTTGTTCAGATATAGTTGCATAAAGAAGGCTATGTGTAAAAGATTGTGACATGTTCAAAATGGAGTTTCGAGCTGTTATTGAGTTCTTCACAAAAGAAGGACTTACTGCAAAAGAAATTAAACAGAGACGATGTATATGGGGATGCATCCTCCTCATATTCTATCTTAAAAGAATGGGCCAAACTTTTTTGAATTGGTTGAGAAAACATTGAAGATGAAGAGCGTGCAGGTCGGCCGGCCCTTGGAGCTCCTCACTCCTGAAAACATCGCTCTCGTGGAAGGAGAAATTATGGAAGATCGGCGGCTCAAAGTTACAGAAATAGCAGCAAGGTTGGGCCTTATTAAAACAACAGTCCTTCGAATTATTATGAACATTTAAACATAATAAGATCAGTACAAGGTGGATGCCTAGAAGACTTCTTTCTTCAGTTCAAAAGCAGCAACGAGTGATCTGTTGTCAGGCATTTTGGAGTTCTGCCGTGGTAACGAGAGAGAAGTTGTGCAAACCATTGTTACAGGAGCTGAAACTGTGATCCTCTACTATGATCCTTTGTCCAAAAGAGAATCAATGGAGAGGCGTAAACCTGTCAAAGCACCGCCTCTAAAGGCCTAGGTCACTCAGTCAACCAAGAAGATCATGACCACAATCTTCTGGGACTGTGAAGGAATACTCTTCATTGACTTCAAGGAGAGGAACGCCACAGGAAATGAGGAGTACTGTGTTGGCCTACTGCACAGACTACGTTTTTTTTATTGATTTATTTATGGACGCTCTTTAACATATCAGATCATCAGCGTCCCATTCAACTCAGGGCGTGAAACGGCCGACAAATTTTGCTCAGAGGCCTCTCTTTCAGGCTTGAGGTTCTTTTGCGCAAATGTACGACACGGAACCCATGGGTTTACTTCCCTTCCGAAGGAAGCCATACTTTAGATTTTTACGCCCGAAAAAATCCATCGGTCCTGGCCAGATTCGAACCCGCGATCTTGGGTTTAGGAGGCAAGTATGGTAACCACTACACCACCAGGACCGACACACACAAACTACGTGCTTCCATCAAAGAGAAAAGGCGAGGAAAGCTGAGTGGTGGTGTGTGCCTTCTTCACGATAACGCGCCTGTGCTCACAGCTCTTGTTGCAAAGGAAGCTGTGAAGAAATGTGGCTTCAAGGAGATCGAACATCCACCCTACAGCCCAGATCTAGCTCCCAGTGACTATTTCCCCCTCTCAAAACTCAAGAAATATCTTCGAGGAAAGAAATTTAAGTGTGTGACGAAGAAGTGATGGATGTTGTTTATGCCCATTTTGCAGAGAAGACTTCTGACAATTTTCTTGGGGGGGGGGATTGAATTGCTAATTCAAAGATGTGAGAAGTGCAATAAAGGTAATTATATCGGAAAGTGAAATATTGTTTTTGTATTTATCATACCTAGAAAATGGTTAGGCCGTAAACTTATGGACCTACCCACGTATTTGTGAGTAGTTGCATGTGTCCTAAGAAAAGAAGTGGTCCTTCGACAGTGAGTAAAGAGACCGTTAACAGTATGAGAGAGGTATTCATGAGAAGTTCGAAAAGATCAAGTCGAAGGGCATCCCGCGAGCTGCAAGTACCACTTACGACAGTTTGGAAGACATTACATAAGAGACCGTGTATCAAGGCGTATAAATTGCAGCTCTTGCAACAGTTGCTGGTTTATCTATGAGCGTACGGTGCCGTGGTTGATTGTAGTGTTGGGTACACCTTGTAAAAGTGTGACAAATAACAGCCTTGTGAGTTTTGTATTCGAGTGCAACAATTGATGGAAGAAGATGACTACTGCGTGAATCGCATAATCTTTAGTGACGAAGCGACAATGCATACAAATGGCAAAGTCAACAGTCATAATTGTCTACCGTGGGGTACCCACAATCCTCATGAATTCGTCGAACGTTTTCTGCTCAGTGGCATCTCGGAAACTTTACTAACCGTTTTTCTTCACAGAAAACACTGTAACTGGACATACATAACTAGATATGATACAGCAATGGTTGTTCTCACAAATGCAAGAAGATTCCGACAATTTCCTGTTCCAGCAGGATGGGGCCCCACCCCATTACCATAACTACGTTCTTGATTTTCTGAACAATGGATTGGACGAGCAGGAAATAATGATAACTGTTTTAAAAATTGATTTCCTAAGGACCCGGACTTCTTCATATGCGGATACTCAAAGAGTGTGTATGTGCAACCTTTACCACAATATCTAGAAGAACTCAAGTGTATTGAAGTTTCTACCACTGTATCTAAGGATATGTTACAAAGGGTATGGCAAAAGTTTGATTACCATATTGACATATGCAGAGTTACACATGGTTCCTGTATTGAGTCGTCATGAAAGCAAGTGTTGAAAACAAAACCATTTTGGTTCCTTTTCAACATGATGTATATGTGAAAGCTGTATCATTTGTAGTTTTTGTGTGATAAAGAAAATTGTTACCAGACTTAAGGGACATCCTATGAAGAACACACAGGGACTTTCTTGATAGTAATTTTGGTGATTATGAATTTGTGAGCATAAGGGCCAAACTATAATTGTCACTTGACATCCATCTTTAGGGTTAACATTAAAACCTCAACCATACAGTTTATGTGTTGCAGAACACAAACTTGTATTGTACATGTTTGCAGTTGATTTGGAATCTGAGTCTTAATAGTAAGGTGCTTTTTGTTACTTACTTTTTACTGGTCTGCTTAATCTAATTGATTACCAAGGATGGCAATGGTTAATTAATTGACATAAAAATAAAAATTAATTTAATTTTGTAAGAAATTTTAGTTAAATGTAGGAAAGTAGTAAACTAGATATTGCATGAAAACATCTAAGTTAAAATTGATGGGTTATGTTTGTTGCAGCCATGCTTCATTATTTGATTACTCAGATATCATATCTAAGAAACCAGAACTGGAAGAAGTTTTGCCACCTGTTGCATATGATTCCATAAAGTTCATTGATGAGCTGCCTTCTCCACGGTTTATAAAAACGCATCTTCCATGGGAATTACTACCGAATCAAATACAAGAAGGCGTATGTAAGCCCAAAGTAAGAAAACAGTTATTATCCAACTAAATTATTTTATAGAAAATGTTAGAATTAGTAATTACATCTTTCTTCTTGTTCTTGTTCTTGTTCTTGTTCTTCCTCTTCCTCCTCCTATTATTATTATTATTATTATTATTATTATTATTATTATTATTATTATTATTAAGCTAAACTTTTATAATTGTGAATTGATTAGACACAAATGCAGCACCTAGGATTATATAGTAATTAGGATTGATGTTAATGTGGAATCTCTTTCATTCAAGAACATACGTGAATTTTTCTCTTATCAGTAATATTTCTCTAACATAAATGTATGTACTATTTGGTAACACTTATTTAAAACTCTAATGGTAATTAATTAAAAGTTCATAGTTTAAAAGGACAAAAATCAATGAGAGCATTAAATTAACCAAATTTCAGTGGATGATAGAATTTGTGCATATTTCCATTATAAATGCAGCATGCAGCACAAATCATGCCTTTAAATATAAAGTAAATACTAGATTGAAATTTTTGTATGGTATCACCAGCATGTGAATAATGTTTAATTAATATTATTATAGCAAACAGTTTGTTAAACTGTCTGATGGAGAGGTATTCAAATGCAGGAGTAGAAGTTACAACCTTTGCAAGCTCTGCACTACACTATGTGAACATTTGTATAATGCCTTGCATAAGTATTTGGATTTTATTATATTGTAATGGAATTAACAGATTTTATTAAATATGTACAAAAGCAATATATGTTCTACTCTATATTTTATTATAAAATTGTTAGTTTTCAGTTTTTGCAGAAACTTAACAATTTTTTTTGTAGCCCAAAGAAATTTAAATAATTACTGCTAGTTATGTTACATGTACTTATGCCTCCTCCTGTTCTTCCTGTTCCTATTTCAAAAGCTTTTGATTCATCCAGGGTGCAGACATCTTATGTTTTCCATGTGGAGCAAGTACTATAAAAATATTTTATCATATAAATGAAATTAATCATCACCTACTTATACAGATTAGGCATAAACCTATCTTCTCAGGTGCAGATTAAATTAATGGCATTTATAAATAATAATAATAATAATAATAATAATAATAATAATAATCACACTCTAGCCATTATTTTGAACCAAAGCAGAGGAAAAGACTGATAATGTTAACATGATATAGACTGCAGTGCTCCATTGTTGCCCAGATGCAGACGTGGCAATCTCGATATGCATGAATTTATTCAATTGCTGATATACATGTATTACTTCAGAATTATTGAGGCATTCCCTGCTTTCATAATTGATTTTAAATAGGTCTTTAGGCATGTTATTGCTGAAAATGATTTCTGAACATTGCAAATTGTTACAGAAATTATCAATAGGCACGAGTCTTAAAATTTCATTTTGTGTTTTATTGACAGTGAAACCTTTTCCATTGTGTTCAAAAAAGAATTTATTGCATAGACCCTTTACATGAACTTTTTCACTTTCAGATATGTCCAGGCACACATTCCTATGTAGCTTTATATCACTGGCTTCAAAGTAATTTTTAAAAACCTGTTAAATGGAATGTATGTCTCTTTTGAAAACAGACTCTTCTCTATTATTTCTTAATATCATCTAGAGAATTTCCATTTGATGTCATGGGTATGTACTTAGGCTGTTCAAGGTGTGTGATGGACAGCCTATGCTGGTTGTATTTTAATTGAACTGAATTATTCTACTGCAATGTTCAAATTTATTGAAGTCTACTACTAGCTTTGACATGTGCATGCTTACTGATAAGATGGTAGGAGGACAGGTATGCTTGGCTATTGGCTGGATGTTCTATCCACCACCAGAATGTCTTCACTTCCAAAATTAAGCACAATTTTTCTAGTTGTGCCAGTTGGTCAGATAATTCCTGCTACCAGATCATTCTGTAGGCAGACAGATCAACTTAGGATTCTAGTTTCAGACCTATCCATTTTGGTCACAAATGAATACACAGTTTGGTCATAAATGAAAACACAAAAACAAATTATTCCTCGTAAATAATGTGTTATATTATACTATATTTCACTGTGAAAATCTCCGCTATTTGAATACACAGTTGTTTTACTTACTCGTATGTCTGTGACCCACATAACTTTTCTTGCCTCCTTGCCCCACTATAGTTGGCAGCTTGGATAAATTTATTCTTAAAATAGCATAAATGTTTAACTGCAGTTTTTACCAAAGTGTAAATTCAAATGATTTTTGAGCTAAAGCTTGGATTTCATAAAAAAAGCCAATTTGGAAATTGAGGATTTCCAAATAGGTCTACCAGAAGTGATGTTAGAAAATAAAACTTTACTGTTACAGATAGTGTATGTGGCTAGGAATGCTAAGGACACCTGTGTGTCATATTTCCATCACTGTCAACTCATGGAGGGGTTTACAGGAAGCTTTGAAGATTTCTGCAATCTCTTTCTTGGAAATACAGGTTAGTAGAATCAAAAACATATTTTACTGGTGGGCAAATGAGGCAATTGTTCCAGATTCTGTAAGTCCCAAAGATAAAAGTCTGTTAAGTTACAGACCTATTTTTATTATTAGGTTTAGAACATATGATGCATTTGAAAGAATGTGAAAGTACTTGAGTATAATCAGAGTCACCAAGACATGTTTACCAACTTTATTTTTAAATTAAGTTTTTCATATATTGCCGTTTTTGAGGAGATGAATAGAATAATTGAATTAATGATATTGCAAATGAGCCCGGAGTCTTTTCTTGGGGATATGGAAACTGGAAACCCATCCAGGTAATTTAATTAAGTAGGATTCAACACTGAACCCTCAATCTGTTGCAACTGATAGACCGATATCCTATCCAATCGAGCTACAGAAGTGGCTTCTGAGCTAAATAATATCTTCATATTAAATTCAAAATAAATTTCATGTTGGAACTAATACAGTGAAGCAATTAATTTATTCATATTTAGACATTAAGTCTATTTAATACTCTTATCCTCCACTTACCACTTATCATTGAATTATACAGAACATGTTTCACAGACAGGCAGATGATGCAGGCTAAGGCCGGTGAAACATGTTCTATGTAATTCAATGGTAAGTGGAGCATAAGAGTATTAAATTGACTCACTGTCTAATTAAGAATAATATCTCCATGACAAGGGACTGAGACGAGGGACTGAGATGAGGGAATTAATAACTAATGTGTTTTCTTTGAAACAAAAACTATTGGCATATTACAAACAATAAAGATTAGGTTTTTCTTCTGAATATGAATTAATTTTAGTATTAATATAATGTTACTTTATGCAACAATAAAGAGAAGATTTTAAGAGATGACGTTATAAGTGTAACAACAAACAGGTACAGAGAGTAAATCATTTTAAATATTTGGGCATAAACCATGGTTCATCATAACTGGATTGTCCCAAATAATATGTTTCAAAGTGCACTTAATAAATAGGTTTTCATTATAAACAATGCATGAGAAATGGATTCAGCAAAACAATGGATCAACTTTGCAAGAATAGATGTGAAAGACACCACTTCTTGTTTTGCTCAAAAAGATCAATGAAAGAATATAAAGAATACATGTGCATGCTCAGTGTTATTATATAATGCTTCTTTTAATTTTTTAAGTTTTTGATATTTCATACTATGTATTTGGGATATGATTTGTAACATCCAAATGTATAAAAGAGTTGTTCTCATATTAGTTTTTTCATAATTTGTAAAATTGCTATAATGAAAATTTGAAACACAATAATTTATAAGTTAAATCTATTTGAGGTTTAGTTGTTATCCTTTTCAAAACATCTTTTAATATTTTTTTCCCATAAGATCTCTCATCACCATGGTTGTGATTCACATTCGAAAGTAGGTAAGTATAAATAAAAAAGTTGTTCTTATTTAAGCAGAAAACTGAAACAGGATTGATATATTTGGTAAAGTGTGTGCAGTTGTGAGTAGTGCATTGTGCATGCAGATTTATCACTGTTGTGAAAATAAACAAAAATATAATTAAAATTGAAATTAAATAAAAAAAAAAAAGAACAAGAAAACATAGAAAAAGGACAGAATAAGAAATGAATTGCTTTAGTAATTTTTTAATTGTGGTAAGGGAGGTATGATTGTTATTTTAATTGCCCAATATTGTGGATGCCATTTGTGATGGTAATTTTTGGTTACGTCGTCGTAGGGGGAAGAGGATAATTGAGGGGGAATGATTTATTGATTGATTTAGTTCATTAGAATATTTGTAGTATTAACTCCAATTAACTGACTAACAGAGCTGACGAATTGTGCTGACTGAGCAATCGAATGATCTAATCGAACAACTAACTGATAACTATTAACTGATTTGACCGAATAATTCATACACTGTTAACTAACTGACCATTGTGGCCTTGAAATCACAACCTTTTATAAACAATGCCTTCGTCTGATCGGAATGCCATCTCCTGCCTTTCAAAGTGAATAATTTCGACTTTCTCTTCTTCTACATGACTTCTATTGGCCGTGGCTCGTACATATCATTTTTCTGAATTCTCCGATTGGATGTGCTCTTAGATCTTTATTCGCTCTGTTTACCTCATAGGCCCCGTTACGTTGGGTTCTTTATAATTTATCACACTCACAAGGTTCTGTTGCATTAACAAGTTTTTATTATACGGTCTGTCCTCGAATATAACAAAGGTTAAACTTCCTGTCTGCTCGCTTAATTAGAGGAATATTGGACCTATTCCTTTTCCCTAACAATTTCTAAAGCCGTAACGGTGACCCTTCTTATTTAAAGCTTCTTACAAAAACATACACAAAAGGAGTACAGATCCATATGACTCTATGGTCCAGCCCAAATCACATTCCCACATTTATTTCTAAAGGTTCTGGCAACAAGTTTGTCGGTCCTGGTGGTGTAGTGGTAACCATACTTGCCTCCTAAATCCTAGGTCGCGAGTTCGATCCCGGCCAGGACCGATGAATTTTTCAGGCGTAAAAATCCTAAGTATGGCTTCCTTCGGAAGGGAAGTAAAGCCATGGGTCTCGTGTCGTACATTTACGGCACGAAAAAGAACCTCAAGCCTGAAAATTTTGCCTCTGAGCAAAATTTATCGGCCGTTTCACGCCTTGATTTGACTGGGAGGCTGATGACCCGAGATGTTAAAAAGCGTCTGTAAATAAAACAAATAAAAAAATTGTAACAAGTTTTCCTACTACACATGAAATACGTAAAAATGACTTAACTGTTGATATCACTACATATAAATTGCACAAATTGGTTGCAGTAATATATGTAATTGATTATACTAATATTGATAATAAAAGGGTGGGGGCTAAAGCTATTGAATGCTGCCTCAAATACCCGCATCTTAAAATTTCTTCGTCCAAGGACAAGAAAATTTAGAATGTCCCGTGAAATCTAAAATTAACATTATGCATAGGTATTATCATTTTAAAATATACATTGTATCATATTTATTTCTGTTTCATTTTGTTGTCTCTGTAAGGCAATAAAATAATATTCTAAAATCTTTGGCTTGATAGACAAGTTATAGTGTTTTTCAAGATTTCCTTCACTTGTAAATTCTCATAATAATACATTTATCATCTTATTACACAGGTTATCATAAAAGAATATAAATTGATAAAATTAGTAACTTTTTCCTTCACTATCATATTTATATGTATGCATTTTATTCTCTTTGTTTTCTTTTATGGCACTTTCACTAATACAGAACACTTTTATTTTCTCACTCTTTATACGTGCCATGTCGACATTTATTCATATGCTTAATGCTATTTATTCTAGAGTACAATAGTTTCCTGCTTACAGACTATAATACAAGCACTCGAGTTGGTTTAAGAAGTCAAACCACTGGGTAATTTCTGATGACATAGCCAGAAATCTTCTTTATCCGGAATTAACCCTTTTTACTTTTCTCAGATATCTTAAAAGGACTTAACAGCTGTTTGTGAAATCTACCCAATACTTTTCCTGTGTTTGGGTCCATTAACTTAAAAGCATGCTCTCCAAATTGTTTCTCGATTTCGTAAGGTTCTTTATAGATTAGTCCCATTCTGTGGTAATGTCCGCGAAATCGACTAATCAATGTTTTGTCTTTTACTAGGACTAAGTCTTTAATTGCATGATTACGTTTATATTTCCTTCTTTTTACTTTAGCAAGTCGCTTTTCTTCCGTGTGTTTCATTCTAGCTAGCATTTTCTGGCATACAGCTGTCAGCTGTTTCTTTCCGGTCGGTAGTGCGGTTGGTAATCCAAGTATAAGAGTGTCTGGTTCTAGGTTCATTATAGCTTTCACAGGAGCGACGCGTGCAATAGAATTAGCTGAATGATTTATTATACGTTCTCTTATGGGGCAGTAAGTCACCCAGTTGCAGTGTTGCCTGTGGCAAAGGATGCGGGAGTACAATGAAACGTCCTTCACTGCTCTTTCAACAGGGTTCCCCTGAGGAAAATACAAGGAACTGTTGTACAATTTTATTCCGAGTGCTCTTAAAGTTTGCCGAAAGATTTTACTTTTAAAAATTGTGGCATTATCCGATAACATTGCTGTCATAATATCATAGTGCCTAATATAATCGTTTGTTATTTTCCCCAGATATGCTTTGCTTGTAATTGCTTTTAAAGGATATATTTTCACAAATTTTGAAAAGACATATAAGATTAGTACATATCTATTTCCGAATTGTCCCCATGCCAACTCCCCGTGGGTATCCACAGTTATTAACGCTCGTGGACTATCTCGTAGAATGGTTTTAGGCTCGACGTCATGTTTAATATTAAATGGCCGTTCGACAAAGTTCATGCGCGGCGATTATTATTTTTTTTTTATTAGTTTCCTTTGCCAAATGTTTCACATAGAAATTCTCAGCGATGTTTACCCACATTTGTTCGGTTCCGGAATGTATCATAGAAAGATGAAATGCATTAATCAATTTGTCGATCACCTCTTTTGGGACGATAGGCTTCCATCGTTCCTCGTCTTTTCGACGTAATTTATATAAGATGTTATTTTGCCTCGCAATGGTACCGGGGATACTAGTATTTAGTTCTGGAGCATTTATCATTGATTGGTTCAGCTTCTCGTCCGCTGTTTGTAATTTGGCCAAAATTTGAAAGTGCTTTCTGAGAGATTTTTCTAGGCTATTATCCAACTTCATGACGGTGATCTCATAGTTGGGATTATTAATAGCTTCAGGCATGTTCTGTTTTGGAGCATCCTCGAGAGGCAGTAGCTACGTATTATGCGTTGTGATGAGTCCTAATGTTGCATTAACACGACTTCAAACCGTTTACAAGATGCGTCTTTATAAATTATCTATGGCAGGACTTTTCTAGGCCTCTCCAGTAGAATCGCCTGTTGGAAAAGAGCTTTGACCTTTTCAAAAGCAGTTTTCTCGTTCTGCGTCCATCGCCATTTAGTTCCTGCTTTTAATAATTCCCTTAACGGTGCTGCCATAGATGGTTCATCAGAAATCTAGACTGACATTGAAAAATTCCTAGGAAATTTCTTAATTGCTTTAAATTAGCAGTGTCTGAATCTCTAATATTCCCTCTACCTTTTCGGGATTGGGTTTGGTTCCTTGTTCTGAAGTAATAAATCCTAAATGATCTATGTTACATTCTGTGTTGTCTCCAAAAATTAGAAAGCCATCCACATATAGGGCGGCATATTCTTTCTTTAATGATTTCACATAAGGCCCTAAGCAATGTGCTTTCACTTGTGGAAACACCAAACACACATCTTTTGAATCTGCCTCAAAATCAAATGGCTCTTTATTGTACATGTTTTACTACTTATATTTGCTGCCAAACGTTTAAATAACAACATGATTTTGAAAACTTGCTTGCAAGTTTGGCTTACCACTTTTGACAGCTTAAAGTTATCAAAATATTAAGAACATTATAATTAGTGTTTTGAGAGAAGTATATTAAACAAGTTGTGAGATTAAGGGAAAGAAAGTGCAAAAGAAAGAAATAGGGGGGGAAAATAAATAATAATTACATCAGAAGTAATTAACCAGCTAGGATTATTTTCTCACACTTGATTACATCCAATGTTGCAACATTTTTTCATACAATGTATGTAAATAAATTGCAAGAGTAGAGAAACCTGATGAATCTCTTTTATTTCTAAGTGCACTTTCCAATTTAAAATATCTATGAGGAAATCTTGTTATCCCTTCTTGTTAGTGCCTAATCTATGTGTAGATCTTAATACATGTTTAAAACAGTAGAGCTAATCTCTAGTTTTTGTGTACTTTCTTCAATTAGTTTATTCTGTACTTGTAAGAAATTATGCATATATCATCTTGAGGACAGAAGTTTGTTAAACTCTACAAAATTTTATATTTTAGTCTGTTTTGCACCATTTTGGTCCCATATACTCAGCTTCTGGAAGAGGCGTGAACAACCCAATATCCTGTTTCTCAAGTATGAGGACTTAAAGAAGGTAAGTTAAAGTAACATGCAAATATAAATCAAACTTTTATTCTATTATGCAGTTAAATATAATTATTATTATAAGTATTTGAGGGGTTAAATTAGAAACAATATTTTTCCTTCCATAAAACACTGGATTTCAAAATAGCTTTGTTATAAAATGTTTAAATCTAATGGTAATAAAAGTTCTAACTGGAAATAGCCAATTTGAAAATATTTTTTAAATATTTCAAGGTAACTGATGAGTTCACTGCAGAATAGCACTTATTCATATAGGGGAACAGTTCAGAGTACTGTCAGCATTAGCATTTTATAAAGTGACTGAAATTGCTTCAACTATTTCTGCTCTGTTAGAATGCTCTTGAACATTGAAGCTTCAACTCTTTCATTTCATTTTCCAGAATTTTAAGACATATGAACTATGAGAGAAAATACTTCTATTTAACTTTGTATTCTTGTTTTTAAAAGATCAGTGGGTTATTGTAAATCATATTTTAATATTCATTTCCAGAACTAAATTACTAGATTGAACTTTCTCCATGCTATATTTACTGGAGCTAAAGATTTTACTTTAGGAATGTCTGACCAATTTTTGTGCATTTTTTAAACCTTTATTTTTAATATATCTGATGATTCAAAATGGAATTACTCTCCAAGGTTTCAGAGGCAAATATTTGTTGAGAGCATTTAAATAATAATTTAATCTGTTGAGACTCTATGTATTATATACAACACAACATTGACCAAGTTTGCAAAACTAGAAATTTGCCACATGTGACATATTTGTGTTAGTTTATGATACCACCAAAGCAATATAGTGAACATTCTCTTGGTGTTTGAACCAGATAGAAACAGATCAGAAATAGACAGTTTTGTAAAAGTTATTTTTTTAAATGTTTTATGAAAATTTTATAAAACCTTTTTAAAGTTTTTAAAAAAACTAATTTGTTCCCTTCTTGGTTCTAAAGAGGTAATTGCATCTTACAGTTTTTACTGGGCTAATAATGAGGCCTTTTGTGAGCAAATATATTATTTCCTTGATTTCGAAACTGCCATCTTTGCGCATATTAATAAATAGGAACTTTACCAAAATATCAACTAGAACTATACCATTTATGCTTGAAGTGCTATAGAACAAAAGTAAATTTAGTAAATGTTGATCTCAACTGTATATTTAAATGTTATGCTATAATTAAGAATAGTAATTTAATTGCAATTTAACAAACAAATTTATTTATAGATTGCTGTATTTTGTTTTAGGATCTCCCAGGAATAATAAGTCAGACCGCAGATTTTCTAGGAAAGGATATTAGTAATGAACAAGTAGAATGCCTCACAAAGCATTTGAGTTTTGAAAGTATGCGGACTAATCCAGCTGTTAACTACGAAGATGTTGTTGAGATCAACCATAAATTTGGTCTTATTCCAGCAGTAGGCCACTTTATGCGTTCAGGTCGCACAGGAGAATACAAAGAAAAGATGAGCCCAGAAATAATAACTAGATTTGACCACTGGACTGAAGAGAACCTTAAAGGTTCTGGATTAACACTGTAATGGATGGCAAAATCAAACTATAATAGGAAGGGAAATATGTGAATGAAGTTTATACTTACATTTTTTGAGCTTGTAACATAAAAATATAGTAGATATCAACCTACTTTAGGAAAAATCTGTGTTTATTAAAAACAAAGTGCATTATATTCACAAAATACATAATTGAAAGAGACAAAAAAATAATGATATAGTGCAGATTTTAAACAGCAATTATCAGAAAAACAACCAAAATAATCAAACTTTGTGCTACAAATACATATTTGTTTAAAGCATTATATGAATTATTTATTTCAAAATTGTTCATCATTCCACTTTTCTTAGTAATGGAAAGAATGATACTACACCAAAAGCCCAGCATGCACTTCTAGAAATATCTTAGGTGTATAATAGTAAATCCAAAAGAGTATCTTTTTATTTGCTCATATATAATTTATAAAAAAATGAAAATACACAACATACAACGAACTACTCTTTCTTATAAAGGGAATAAACTAAACATCAGCAAGAAGCATATAACAGTTTGAATTGGTACAGTAAAATTATGTATGAATTTTTGTTATTAACATAGTGTGCCATTTGTGCTTTTACCACTGGGGAGAAGGGTATCAGTGGATTAGTAAATATATATATATATATAAAGCAACTATACAATTTTTCTATATAAATGCCTAATTTATAATTACTTTCTTAAAGTATATTTTGTGTATCATTAATCGTATTACAGAGAATGCAAATGTATAAAATCAGAACGTACTTGTCTTTAAATTTAGTTAACAGCGTTTATTTGAATAGATCAGATAAATGAGACTGCTCCTGGAGGTGTGGTAGTTTGCCGGTTGTTTGTCAAGGACACTATGGTGCGAAGACTTGATCCATTTTGCTGCAAAATTTTTTTGCATCGGTGAAGTGTACTGGAGGTCCATTTATTGAAGTAAAAAGTAGATTTGAAAGCGTCAGAATTTGTAAATGATTTCTCTGATCAATCAGATTTAGATGGTTCAGAGCACTGAATGCACATTACATTCAGCCGTAGATATAGGTATAATTTTGATTGATTTCATAATTTCTTTCTTTCTTAAGTAGAAATGTGTTGAAGATTTTCTTTATAGTGTGAAAATCTTTAACTAGTGATGCACTTTTGCTTTCACTTGATTTAAAATTCACCTTTTACCCAAATGAGGAATTGACATGTCACCATAAAACACACATTCACATTCGTTGGAAGCTCATGCATCTGGATTTAATGTATTTACTCTGAAAAGAAATCCAAATCTTCAAAGCAGTTTTTCATATTGTCTGCCAAAGACAAAATATTTCTTTTGAAGTATTTTAAATTTGTTATATTCATTGCATGATGTTTCTTTAATTGCAGAAGTCATTTGTTTTCAATGTTTCAACTGTTTTTATAACCACATGAATTTCTTGTTTTGCTCTAAGAACTGAAGAATTTCTTTTTTCTTTTTTTTTTTTTTTTTTGCATAAAGAATGATAATACTTTCAGAACTTGTAGAGCCTCATAAAATACAACTAATTCCATTATAAGCAACCACTTTGTAAGGTACATATTTTACCAGTCCTTCAAATTTTAGACCTCGTGAGTTGATCGGGAACCATCATGACTCAGCTATCCAAAAAGATAGATAAGAGAACTGTGGCTTACAAGAATAGCTCAAATAGCATTCAGTGATGAAGTAACCCAATATATGTCAGTCCTATACTTAACAGTTAACAGTTGAGTTCTTGCAAAACATCCTGTAGGACTACACTTATGTAATCAATTTGCTTACACTAAAACTCCACTTACTTTTAAGCAAATTGCAAATTTAGTGTAAGCAAATTGATTACATAAGTGTAGGATTTATCCACTCCATTGTCAAAAGCTTTGTAAGTACAATATAATTCATCCTGTAGGAGTCTCTGATTTTTGAGACTTTGAGAAAACACAGAAAGTAAAAAAAAATAATAATAAAAAAAAAGGTACACATATGCTACATTATGCATAGCTAGTTCCATATTTTGGTTCATACAATTAAGTTCTTATGTAAATTTTACGCATCCGAGTGGCCATGCCTTTGTAAGTTGCAAGCATTTTTGTTGCAATATCTACAAGACGGTGTTTAGTACATCATATTTAATGTTATATTTTTCAAGAGTGGCTAACACTGAATTGAAAATACCTTCTCCTATCACACTTTATAATTCAACAATATCAAAAAAATAATTGCAAGTGACCCCTTCAAAGTATAAATGCACATAGAGTATTAAGTGTGTTTTATTAGAAATCATTGTACTTTCATCTATCATGATGCTAAAGTTTGTATTCAAGTTCTATAATGAACCAAGCAAGATGTTTTCACTTCCTCTTCTGTAAATATAATAATATTTTGGCATGTATGGTCAGAATGAAGCAAATTATCGACTGATACATCATTCCATTTTTGCAGTTCGATTACATGAAATATGTTTTGAATGACAACTTCTGTTCATATGCAGATCTGAACAAGTATGCAGTTGTGTTTACTTTTTCTTGATGTTACTTTCCCCACAACTTTTCACTTTCTCTTTTCAGATTTTTCTATACTCTGTTTTTCTTTACTATGTATGCTTTCATGCATTTCATATGTGATTTGCATGATCAATGATTTTATCATTTAGTTTCTTGGAATTATTTGCTGAAACACCAATTAAATTAATATTATCAATATTTTCATGTTCCATACTTTCCACATTAAGTTCATGAATTTCTGAACACACTGTGCATATTGTTAAACTTATGTCATTTACAGACATATCATGGCTTAGTCTTATGCCAGTTTTAAAATGTGATAAAGCAACATAATTTGCCATTATAATTTCTTCCTTACTGCTCCCTTTCCCATCTACAGTCTCACAGCTTTTGGTCCTCAATAATTCACTTTGTCTTTGTTGGCATCATCATTACTGTTTTATTTCTTAGGTTAGCTTCTATTTTAACTTTTTTAGCATTACTGCTGGTATTCAGAATGTCACTGTTTGCATACGTTTCTGGCAATTCATTGCTATTTTCATCTGCAACGATTAACCACTTTGTGACCACACAAAACGAATTGGTCACAAAATCATATATTTTTCCTCCATAAAAGAACAGATTTCAAATACAGCAATTTCCTTTAAAGTTTTATTAATTTGCTCCAATAATTTATACAATATGCTGCTTCAATTTGATTAATAACTTTGTCATAATAGTTTTTTAAATGCACTGGTAATGATAACTCTAACTGGAAATAGATTTCAATTTTTTTTTTAAATTTCAAAGTAATAGGATGAGTTCCCTGAAGAATAGTACTTATTCATAGTGGAGATAGGTTTAGTGTGCAGTCAGCATTTTATAAGTGACTGACATTTGCTTCAGTTTGATGGTATTACCTTCACCAAACTGTTAGAATGTGCTGGAATAATGAAGCTGTAAGTCTTTCACTTCATTTTTCAGGGAGAAAGAGATAGGGGAGGGGGGAATGTCAATTTTTGACATATGAACAATGAGAAAAAAATACTTCTATTTAATTTTGTATACTTGTTGAGAATGATCAGTGGGCTATTTAAAATTCTATTTTAATACCTATTTCCAGAATTACTGAATAGACTGAAATTTCTCCAAAACTGGTTCTTACACTGAAAAAGTTACAACTTTATGATTAAATGAAAAATTAGAGATAGAAACTTGACTTCATTAATGTCTTACTGATTTTTATACATATTTTTATAGCTTTGTTCTTTACATATCTGATGACTTATGTAATTGCTCTCAGAGGAAAATTTTTTTGCTTATATAGGTTGAGAGGAGTTAAAATAATAAGTTCAGCTATTCACACTTCATGTATTATATACAACATAAAACTGACCAGGTTTACAAAGCTAGGGATGTCCACATATGACATATTTGTGTTAGTTTTTGATACCACAAAAGAATGTAGGGAACATTTTTATAGGGTTTCAATCAGAAAGAACCACAGCAAATAAAGAGTTTTTTAAAATTTATATAAATAATAAAAGTAAAGATTTTATACTAATAAATATTATATACTAATCTGTTCTATTGTTAGTTCTAAAGAGGTCAATACATTTTTGAGTTATTAGAGAGTTACTTGTGAGACCTTTGGTGAACAAATATTGTACGACCTCATTATTTTGTATGATTATGAAATTGATATTTTTGCCCTTATTAATAAAGATGTACTTTTCCAAAATATTTAAATATTTGTTTTTATTAGTATGTCAATATATGATTCAAATACAATTGAGCAGAAGTACATTTGTAAATGTTAATCACATCTATTTGGATATTTCAATTTTTATCCCATAATTTAGAAATATCCCATCTAGTAGTTTTGTTGAAATTTAACAAACAAAATTAAAGTATATATATTGTTGTATTTTGTTTTAGGCCTCCAGGAATAATATGATTAGGAAAATATATTAGCATATTAATAATAAACAGGTAGGATGTCTCACAAAGCATTTAAGTTTTGAATTTATGTGCATTAATCATGTTGTTAATTATGAGGATGTTATTGAGATCAACCATAAATTTGATCTTACTTAGCAATAGGTCACTTTCTGCATTCAGGTCACACAGGAGACTACAAAGAACAGATTAGTCCAGAAATAATAACTAAATTGGACCAAGGACTGATAAGAATCTTAAAGGTTCTGGATTAACACTCTAGTAGTGGCAAAATCAAACTCGTATAATAAAGAGAACATGACATTTTTTGCAACATAAAATATACATTGATCTGTTTTAGATAAAAGGTATGTTTACTAAAACAGGGTAAGTTATATTTATAAAATTTATAATTGAAAGAGAGATTAAAAAGTTAAATGCAGATTTGAAACAATACCTAAAAATAGATAAGAAAAATCACCTAAAACATACAAATTTTTATGTTTTAAATACATATTTCTATAAAACATTACACATCTAATTTATTTCAAAATTGTTCATCATTCCTCCTTCACCAGTAACACAAAGAATGAAACTACATTAAAAGACCAGCATGTACTCCAAATAATGTCCTAATGTAGAATAGTAAATGAAATTGTTTTTTTTATTATTCACATAATAGTTTATGAAAAAATAAAAATGCACAAATCATACATACATTAGAGTGTGAATAATGGAGTAATATTAAGTATACTTTTTTGTTGTTAACTTAGTATATTCAAAGGGTATAAGATGCATTTATCACATACTTAAATTATGCAAAATATGTAGTGAAAATAATGACATAATAATTCAACTTTTGATTTTCTAACATTTATATGTATTAATACTAGAACTACAGTAAATTCTCGATTTAACGGGCCCCTATTCAATGCACTTCGAATTTAACGAATAGTATCTGCAAATAAATAAAAATGAGGAAATAATAAAAAAAAAAAATTAAATGCAATAGTGTAAAAAGACTGGTAATGGGAAGTGGAAGTAATGCATTTTGCGGTATTTTCCTGATATTTTGTGCTCTCTTGTATACAGTAATTAATGTCATTATACCAGGATAGTACTGTTATTATATAGTTGTATGGTGTTGGTAAATTGTCAGTGAACTTAATATGTCCGCAGTTATAAGAAAACAATTGCACAGAAGTTTAAATTATAAATAAGTTGAAAAGTGGTGCAATCTACAAGGGGGAAAAAAGTTTCGAACATTCGCAAAAAAAAAAAGCATGAACTGACTCATTTTCCCTAAAATACAGTATTGGGGGCTGGAAGCCGCAAATGTAATTCCGGTGTGACGGAAAAGAAGCTTCTAAAGTTGGCGAAATATTCAAAGTGGTTTGTTCAACAGAGAGCCAATGGTATTATTGTTCATAATGTTGAAAGTCCACTGCTGAAAAACGGGCATCCAGTTCCAGGCCAGAGATGGGTGACTTTGGCGCTTTATAAACGCCATGGAATTATGAACAGGCAAGCATGTAGTAAGCGCCGACAGCGAACAAGTTCAGCCCTTCAGAAAGAACTTGAATGTAGTTACTGAGGGCCTGCTTTTGTCTTGTAACAGGTCCTCACACCCACGCATGCCCGACAGTGAATGTATTTATTTAATTTAAATAGTAGTAATTATTAAATGTTATGTAGCCTGTGGTAACAAGCAGGAATATTTCATGTATTCATTGTTACCTGGATGGTGCCTCTTTGATGAGAAGGAAACTTTTTTGTGCTCTCACCGATAATGGCTCGAGTAATAAATCTCTCTATTGTGGCAAAGCTAAGTGTATGCAGGTGTCCGGCATGAGCCGAACAATAGGTCTTTTGTATCTTTAGTTGCTGGAAATGCTCCGAAATTCGTTAAAGTTAGAAAGGGAACAGGTGCTGGCGATGAAGCCATTACATCGAATGATCATGAGCTGCCCAATGAGGAGTCTAAAGAGTTTATGAATTTAAAGTGAGCGCGTTTGGGAGCCCAAGAGCTCACTAATAATATATAAATATTTTGAAAGCTTGGACTCCATGGGCGCTAGACTGTGGACCCCGCGAGTTCTCACGACCACGGGACACTTTGAATTTAGTATATAAGTGGAAGACGAAGCATCCCATATATTAGACAGGCAGTAGAGGGCAGTATCCAGACAGGTCAGGACAGTAAAAGGCACTTTCTGAAGACATCTCCGGTCAGTACAGTGCATAATTACCAGGACGCAGGCCCAGATACAGCAGGAAAGTGAAAGACAAGGGGCACACAAAGTAGTGATAGAGCGGTAGATGCAATTTCAAGCAGCGTACGTAGCTCGCGGTGTTATTGTCAAAGAGGTAACGAATCAGGTGGCCGACAACAAAGTGTCGTGTGAATAAACACTTATAAGCATTGAATGAAACTAATTGTCTGTGATTTGAACCCTTCCCTTTCATCCCCCTCCTCCCATGACTATGGGGGCACAAAGGCGACTTCGGACCCCTGAAAGACCCGGAGTACGAAGTGGGATCGTAGGGTACATCCAAAAACATCAATATCGACCATTAAAACCACTCTAGCCTGAAATATACAATGCATGTACATGAAACCGGCCTATACTATCGTGCTGTGCCCAAAAATACTCTCGCGAACAAGCACAAGACAAGCACGCCTGGCCGCAAATTAAACAAGGAACACATTTCAGCCCTTCTTGGTGCAATTGCCAATAGTAGTCGGAAAAGCACGAAAGCCTCACGCTTTGAAGAACGTTATGAAACAGTTGCCTGTAATTATTTCTAACTCAAGAAATGCCTGGTTTACTATTAAGATTTTTTCTGATAGTTTTTCAACAACTTCATACCTGATAATCTCGCCTGAAGAAGTAAAAGTAGGTTTTTAAAATTAATAAATTTCCATTTAAATATCCAAAACATTGATATTTTAAAATAAAGCATTTAAGGAATATAACTGATTGACCTACATATTCTTTTTATATCGATTTTAAAAATTAGGTTGTGTAACATACCAACAGACAAGCAAACTGAGTATAAAAGACAAACATTTATGTATATAGCTCATTTTTATTCGAAATCGCAGGTTTTCAAACAATGGCTATAGTGACGACAATGACTGCCGCGCTGCCTTACGCTGTGTATACCCAGCCGGTATGAAAAGGGGCAGCAAACTTTTGATAGAACCGGTATCCCAAAAATAACATTGATAACTGTCCCGCAGTTGTACTTTTGTCTGCTCTTAATCCTGGACTGCTTTTGTCTGAAGCTATTGCACCACTTCATGTGGAAATTGCCCGTTAAATCCTAGACCGTTAATTTGGCGTTACAAGCAGGGCTGAAAGCACTTGCTGCTGACAACCCGAGCGACTGGCCAGTGTAATGAGGGCATTGTTAGGCAGGTGAAATATTGTAACGGTGGGAAATGTGTTCTTATTCCAATTCGCAACTAATTCATATATACACACATTAACCTAATATGTCGGCTAACCTCGGGCAAAACCTACAAACCGGTGGAGCCAGTGGTTTAGAGAATAATAATAATAATAATAATAATAATAATAATAATAATAGTAGTAATAATAATAATAATAATAATAATAATAAGCATTGCGATAATATGATTCGAAACCACAGTCTTTACAACTAAAGCATGACGCTCTAACCGCCTGAGCTATAGTGCCACTGCTTGTGTAGCATTATCTAGCTATAACGGTGCAAGTCACACTACCTTCGGCTCTCTCCTCTGTCGCTCGGTGCGCTTCCATGATTCCACTAGCAGCCTAGTGCTTTCAGCCCTGCTTGTAACGACAAATGACTGCTATTGACTGAAGCTAAAATAATATTGGTGCAGTAAGATAGAGAAACTCTATCGCTACACAATTGATCTCAAAGGCATTGAGGAAAATGTCGCGACTGTAGGCTGCCATTACACAAATGATTATAGCGGTTTTAAACATATTTTTTTCTCTGCGGCATATAATATAATTTTGAATCATAACTGAAATTGAAGAAAAACTGTGAAAGTTTTAATTCTACATTCGCAGACTTTGTTTTGTAGCCATGGTAACAAAATAAACAAAATAAAGACTACTCGCGTGCAAAAACCTTTTTGTGTCTTGGAAATCGCAAAACATAATCCAGTTCAGAGGGCGTATAGGCGAAGATTTGGCCTTAACGACCCTTCTGGTAAAAACATTGTATGTGATACAATCAGATCCAAACGACGAGGTGTCTCTGTAAAGGAAAGAGCCCCGCGTGTGTCAGATGAGAATGAATGAATGGTGTTTAACGCCCGTTTTTGCTACAGAGGCACCACAGGCGATGGACACTGGGTGATACATGAAATGAAATGATAAATTGGGAAAGGATTTATTTTTAAGGAAGGAAACGTTCCAGACAAAGTTTAGCGTACCTCCCCGGCATTTGCCATTTATGAGGACTGAGAAAAACCTGGAAAAAACCTCAGTCAGGGAGGACGGTCCTGGTGGGATTCGAACCCCAGACCTCCCGCTCACGAGTCCGTGATTTAACGACCTCGGCCACCCGTGGCGGTCATGTGTAGAGAGTCAAAACAGTTTTCGCGTGCAGTTCTAAAAAATGTGAGGGGCGGGCGACTCGAGAACTAACTATTCCAACAATGACAGTGTGGAAGGTATTAAGAAAGTATCTCTAACAGAGGTCACGTCGTCTGCAATGCTGAAGGCTCCTACATAAGAGCAAAATTTCCCTATCATGGTCCGAACGCCTTGCCTTTTCTCCATTAGCCTCCGAGGTCCCCAGATCTGACACCCCCCCTGTGAATTTTTCTTGTAGGGGTACATAAAATCGCGTATACGTGCCCCCGCTACCTGCAGACCTACCTGAGTTGGGATGAAGGATTATTGCAGCAGTTGGACCAGTTACACCAGACATGCTAACGTCAGTGTGGCAAGAAATGGACTGCCGGCTGAATGTATGCCGTGTCACAAATGGATCCCATATTTGAATACTTGTAATTTGTGCAGTGGTATCTTCCACAGTTTTTCTTCAATTTAAGTTATGATTCAAAATTATGTTGTATACCACAGAGAAAATATATAAGTTTAAAACCGCTATAATAAGTTGTGTATACCTTATATTATTGGTGCGCAAGACAGAGAATCTCTTTCGCTGTTTTATGAAAGGCTCTTTAAAAAAATGTGGCGACAAATTATACGCCATTGTTACCTATTCAAAGTAAGTCGGTAGGGTACGCGAAGAACGCGGCGATAAGTTTTTATAATTAGAACAGTCATCCCTGATTGTCGATCTGTAACTGTTGGTGCTTAGCACAACAACACATTCTGTTTTTCAAATGGATTTGAGTTAAGTATTTTACTGTTATTAGTTCGAGTTCATCTAGTAACGTTGAAGGAGCTCGTTTTCATTCAAATAAGAAACCAAAACTTATTTGACAAAAATGAAAGTTCAATAATCGATTCTAATTCTAGTGGCTGTGATTTCTGTGAAGTTAGTGAAACAAAAACATCATCTACATGTCATGAAATCAACGATTTGGATATTGGAAGATAGGTGAATAGTGATTCTTTAAAAATACAAACTTTTGAATGAAACTTGGCAACCTAATGAAGGCTATGGCTTCAAAGCTGATTGATTCTCCCGATAAAAAACGAAGATTCATGCATGGGTGATTTATACTGTGCACTGTCAAATTTTTAACTTCTACGAGAGATTTCTGTAAATTAATTTTGTTACGGAACCATTTTGTAGGTATAAATATTTCCATGAAAGAGCCCGTGAACATATGGATACTCAATAAAGCAAGTTAATCCAGACAAATAAGTAAAAACTTTTTTTTTGAGTAGTGTTTAACGCTCGTTTTTACTTCTGAGGCACCACAGGCGGTGGACACTGGTGATACATGAGATGAAATGATATATTGTGGAAGGATTTTTTTTAAGGAAGAAGCGTTCCAGGCCTAAGTTTAGGGACCTCCCCGGCATTTGCCAGTTATGAAGAACGAGGAAAACCTGCAAAAAAAAAAAAAAAAAAAAACAGCCAAGGAGGACGGTCATGGCGGGATTCGTACCCCAGACTTCCCGCTCATGAATCCGTGCCTTAACGACCTCGCCACCCGTGGCGGTTAGTTAAAACTTAAATCTATAATCTCATCCATTGATTTTGTGGCACTCAAGAAATTGTTGCTCATAGAGGGAAGACTTCCAAAGAGAGAAAATTCAATTCACTGTTAAAATGTAGAATAGAAGCTGGGGATAATGAATTAACACAGCATTTAGAAACCTTCACTTCTAATGCAAAGTACACATCTATCAAAATACAAAATAAAATCATAGATATATGTGGTAGTGTTATTTCCAGAGAAATAATTTCGAAAGTTAATCATGCAGGAGCGTTTTCAATTCTTGCATGCGAAACTTATGACATTAGTGGAACAGAGCAATTATCAATTGGTACGAGATATGTATTTTTTTATGAGAATGAAGGGACGAACGTGTTATCAAAGAAGAAATTTTGGGATTTTTCCCACTTTTTCAGTTTGATGCTGAACAAGTGGAAACTCTATATTAAAATCTTTACATCAGTATGGATTAGACATAACTGAACTAGTAGCACAGCATTATTACGAGTGCTCAACGATGGTTGGATATATGGTGGAGTGCAGGCAGAAATGAAAGAGAAATTTCTTAAAGTAGTTTATCTATATTGCCCAACCCATATGCTAAATTTTATAATTCTATACAGTTGCTATAAGGGCTGTTATAAAGTATTTCAAATATAGTTCTAAACGCAGGAGACAAATTGCAAACATTCCTCTCTTCTGTGAAACTAGTGGATTGAAGGGTGCCAAAAATGTATACACACTTTTACAGTAGATATCTATTGACATATTCCAAAATTGGATAGAAAAACAACAGTAATATGTAGTGTGATGTTCTGTAAACAGATGTGACTCACACACATTATGATAGCGTTGCTACGTGACAGGTAAATCAACAATGAACAAATGAAGCCAAGATTATCATATGATGTTCTGTAAACAGATATTTCACATTACGTTATGCCAGCGTTGCTGCAACAAAGTGGAGCCAAGAGCCAAGAGTATTGTTTGAACAGCGGAAAGCAATTTTAAAGAGGTATTGGAAAACCGAGAATGTTGTTGAAGTTCAAAGGCAATGGAGACGTGTGTACAGAACAGAACAGAACCGCCAAAGCGAGTAACAAGTGCACAATTCGAGGCAAATTTGAGACTCGTGGTACCGCATGCGATGTTCACAAGGACAGATCTGAGAGACCTTGTACAGCAACAAGCCCCGCGTCCTCGGCCACGGTTTTGGAACATTTTGAGCACTCACCGCAATCTACAAAGCAATATGCACGTGAAACTGACATTTAACTCCGTTGGACTTTTACCTTAACTCTTAAGGATGTTGTATACCGTAGGAAACCAGCTACACTGGCAGCACCTCAGAAAGAAATTGAAACGGCATGTGCTGCAATCGCAGAAGACACTTTCGCAAACGTTGCTCAATCAGTAGTTCAACGTACTCAAAGTGTATCGAGGCCGATGATATGCATTTTTTAGCAACTGTTGTAACTGCAAAAGTGTAAGATGATTAGTGCTCATCATTTTCTGTTTGTGTGAATTCAGTTTTGTTATGTTAACAGTTTTTTCTTTGCTTGAAGTGCGTATACATTTTTTGACACCCTCTTTATAAAAGAGTTTGTACATTCCGTGGCAATTATGTATGCATTGTACATGAACTTCGGACTTTCCAAAGAAATTTGAGATTTTACAGCCACAACAAGCCTTCTCTTTGCATAGTACACTCATTAAAACTAGTTTTATTGCGTGTGTTTTTGTTACGGCAAAGCTTTCTAGTGTATTAGAATCATTGTCTAAAGTTCTACAGGTCGAACAGTTGGATATGCTAAAAATGAAACAGCTGATCAGAATGTTGGACGAATTAATAAACACATTAGATAATGGAACTGTGTTCCGGGAGATTTTTCAGAAAGCAGAACGAATTATTTAAGATCTGGGAGAAGAAGTAAAAAATCCCAAGAATAAAGCAAAACCAATCTATAGGGCTAATGTCGCCGTTACAGACCCTTGTCGGTCACGTTGTTTCTTCGTTATATAAATTCATTATTAGTAAGTTTAAAGTTGCGATTTTCTGAAGAAAATGCTGTATTTTATAATTTATTATTGTTACATTGACAACACTGTCAGGAAACCGCTTAAATGAACTTTGTTTGCTAAGTGTTCGAAACATTATAATCAAAAGAAGGAAGACTTTTTTAAAAAGGCTGTCTGAGAGTTCAGCAAACAACCAACTACAATTCCTGTTTACTGAGTGAGAGACTGGTTTCCATCCAGCATTCAAGTGGTTTTTTAAAGACACCATCAACATATTGGTAAGTACTATAACATAACGCCATAATAAGCTAGAGTATACTTTTTTTTAATGCAGAATGACGTTTATAAAATCGAATCGCCTTAATTTAAAACTCCTCATCTTAATAAGAACTCTACAACTTAACATTATTCAATATTAATTATGTAATATGTTTGTTCAATTGATTTTTCAAACTAAGTAAACTTTAATCATCATCTACCTTTAAAAATGTCGCCCCTCCCTAAAAAAATGTTCTGCGGACCCTTCGGATAGAAGACAAAAATGCATCTACTTTCCTACGAACATCAGTTCTTTACTGCAACCTATTGACCAGGGAGTCATTGCTGTCTGCAAAAAATTATATAAGAAGTTTCTGGAAGAGGTTTTGGTTATGTTAGAAAACGAAAACGACTCCGAAGGAGATACAAGAGGAACCAGGGCACTTCATAATTTGCGCGCACACAACATCCTGTCCGCCATCTTAAATTTAGCAAGACTACAACACCGCAAAGCTTAACTAAGTGACTAAATGGAAATGAACCTGAATATGAAAAGCTTTGATTTCCGTGAAACTGTAATGCGAGCTGGTGATGATGCCAATGACAATAGCATTGAACAGTGGCTAGAAATAGACAAAGATGATCCAGGCTATGAAATACACAGCCAAGAAGAGATTGGCGAAGATTTTCTACTGGCCGATCAGGTTGACCACGAGGAGGTGGAGACGGTTTCAGCTGGTCCAAAACTGTCGGTAGTTAGAGAAGACTTGGATGACATCAATTATCAAATACGGAGGTGATTATTATTACGAATATTTTCGTCAATTTCGATTGCTAATAATTAAAACAATACAGAAATGGGAAACAACTAAAAATTAATGATTTTAACCCTGATTCCCAGTAATATGGTATGTACATACAATATTTCTCATTAAATTGAATTGTAATTACACAGAAAATGTTTTGTGTTTAATAATATTCCTCACATTCGCGATTTAACGAAATTCGGTTCTATGGACAGCCCTTAGTTCCGGATAATCCGTCAAATCGAGAGTTTACTGTATTGCATTCAGTATCACTAAACAAGACTGTTTCAGTATTTAAGAATAGAAATTGTCTTAAGGGAGGAAGTACTTAGTGATAAAATGCAGACCACTGAGAAAAAATTACTTTGACATTGATTAAGCTGCCTGTTTAAAAATTGTAAATAAATATTATTATTACTGGAAATAACTAAAACAAAATAATTTTCTCTAGTAACAGTACAGATGTACATTTAGGAATTCATATTATTTGAATGCGACTTGCTTTTACCATGAATTAATATGTAAAATTTATCTAGTGTAAGAACACTGAACTTTCGAAGAAAGCTGTGCAACTAATAATTTTAATATCAAAAATATATTTTTAGATATGCTAAAGATATAAGAAAAATTACACATGAATAAGTTAAACGTTTAGGTAAATTTGAAGAGGACTGGTTGACGGAATGTAATAGATAAGTTTAATAAAGAAGAAAATGTAAAATTGTGGAAAGATTGAAATAATAAAGAGAGCTGGGCGAGAGATGCAAAATATATGGAAAAGGTAGAAATGGAAAATTTTTTATTCCCAGAAAATCTCCTGTTTGTGAAACTATCTTAGAAAGAAGACAATGACAATGATGATTTTATTTAACACCAATCTCCTTGATTTGTTTACGCTTCATAAATAATTTTACTCTGATTATTATTTAATGTAACTTCTGCGGTATATTCTAACACATAAGACAACCTCCCTCTGTGACATTTCCATTTCCTTCTTGGGAGATGAGTTTGTCCAGATCTCAAGAAGGCAGTTAAGAGGTAAATGAACATTTCAAACATAATTGGTCTTGAAATAGAAGTACACAACTTATACATGTTATGAAAATTAATAATAAATGTCTTGAAAAACAATAGCTCAAGCCTATTTTTTTCATTTTAGTTATGGAAATCCACTCATTTAAATTGTAGTCCAGTACCATGAAAGTGTTCTTCCATCCAGGCGTCAAAATTTGCTGCCATGTCATCAGTCATATGATTCTTCCAATCTCCAATTTCACCTTTGCGTATGAAATGTTGCTCGTGTTTTATGTTAGCAAAATCTTCACCACGTAAGAACTCCAAATAAGGCTCAAGGTTGACTGCTTTGTTGTTCCTCATGTTCTTGAAACTGACATATTCAGCCAGCTTTTTGATATCTGCAGCACTTAATGGTTTGTCCAGAAATTCTGCAATCTGTTTTATACCACCTTCTAAATCCTGCAAAACAATCCAGAAAAATTAAATAAAGTGCACTAGAAAAGATGCCCAGTAAACAGGCAATTATTTTTATGGAACACGTTTTTTATGCAAGGTTCTTTTTACTAAATTATACCCCTCTACTTTAATTTGTGCAAGTGCATGATTTACATAAAGCTATTATCTCCAATGTACAGTTGCAGCGCCCTCAAATGCATTATAACACTTATACTGAAATACGAGGGTAGGTCCATAAGTTTCCTCGCCGATAAGGATTATCACCTTCACAAAACCCTTATCTGGTGTCTCATATCTTAAGTAAATAATTGAAACTGTAACTTACACTCCGCTATGTTCAGTTGTTTACTTGCATAATGCGTAGAATATTATTACATTTTCAAATGGAGTATCGAGCTGTTATTAAGTTCTTCACAAAGAAGGACTTGCTCCAAATGAAATTAAACAGCGCTCGGACGGGGGAAGCATCCCCCTCATATTCTATAGTAAAAGAATGAGTCAAACTTTTTCGAATGGGTCGAGAAAACATTAAAGACGAGAGCGTGCAGGTCGACTTTTGGAGGTGCTACTGCTGAAAACATCACTCTTGTGGAAGGAGAAATTATGGAAGACCGGCGGCTCAAATTTACAGAAATAGCAGAAAGTTTGGGCCTTTCTAGAACAACAGTCCTGTGAATTATTCATGAACATTTAAACATGAATAAGGTTAGTGCAAGATGGGTGCCTGGACTTCTTTCCTCAGTCCAAAACCTGCAACGAGTCATCTGTTGGCAGACATTTTTGGAGCTCTGCCGTGGCAACGAGAGAGAAGTTCTGCAAACCATTGTTACAGGAGGTGAAACTGTGGTCCTTTACTATGATCCCTTGTCCAAAAGAGAATCAACGGAGTGGCGTAAACCTGGCGAAGCACCGCCTCTGAAGGCCAAAGTCACTCAGTCGACCAAGAAGATCATGGCCGCAATCATTTGGCACTGTGAAGGAATATTTCAAGGAGAGGAACGCCGCAGTAAATGGGGAGTACTATGCTGGCCTACTGCACGTACTAGTATATACACAAGGCAATTAGGACAACTAAATCATTTTATGTGTGCAAAGAAAATGGCAGGTGCTCACACTTGCAGTTAGGTTTGCCAGAGGCCTGCTATTTTAAAGGACAACCCTATTAAAAAATAAAAAGCAGTTCCATATTCCTTGTAAACTTTTTATGAAATGCAAATTATCCCGTATTTTCAAAACTGACTAACGTTTTACTTTACCTCAAATTACACGAGAAAAAAGATCATGAAATTTATGTTTATAGGTCATAAAGTACGTTATAAATTGATGTGGAGCACTACATGTTTGAATAAGGCACCTGACATTATTGCCACTAGATGGCAGTCCGGTGGCAATTGGTAACATTGGACACGAGACACTCGAAGTAAACGATAACGAAACAGCAGTAGCAAGGTAGCGGGACTCTCATTGCGAGTTAGTGCACAACCCTCGAGCAGCGTTCATTTACGCATTTTTAATGGGCAAGAGGTATGAAATTAAAGAATATTCATAAAGAAATTCTTCCCGAACACGGTGAATAATGCCTGTCACGTCAAACTGTTTACAATTGAGTGTAGAAGTTCCCTGAAGTGTGGACATGCATCGAAGACTAATACCTCATCCGGCCATTGGAGATTGTCACATAGACCAATTTGCAACGAGTTTGAAGACTTAATATGAGAAGAAGGATAAATATATTTATTGGCTGATTGATTGTTCACGCGGCATGGCTTATTTCATAATGCATGTTAGGTTAGGTTTTCACAAAGTCTGTGCGTGATGAGTGCGGCGCATGCTCATCTCACAACACTGAAGTTCGTTACGCAGGAGCGGCGTAAACTAAGCGATTACTCAGTAAGTCGCATTTGTGAAGGTTATTACAGAGACAACAGAAGAATTGGTGCCGTTAGAGAGTTTTCTAAATTTGTTTTCAGGTTTATCCCCACTCCTAACCAAGTTTTGTAGCGAAAAAAAAATTGGTGCAATTAGATCAGTTTTTAAATGTTAGGTTTTTTTTTTCCAGACATACTCCTATTTGCTGAATTTCAGAAACTATTCTTTTATTTTATTTCAGATGCAAATACCAAATTTCGTTGGTAAAAATTGAAAAATTTGGCCGCTACAGTGATTTTTAATTTTTCGCTTTAGGTTTATCCCCACTTCTTTTGGTCCAATTTTGCTGGTAAACGTACTCAATGAATTGTTTGTTAAATGAACGGTTTATGCCGAGTTTCGTTCAGAAAAAAAAATGTTGACTCTAGAGCGTTATCAGAATATATATATATATATATAATAACTAGATTAAAAGGATAAAACACTCGGAAAGTCATTTAATCTGTGACCTTCCAAGTGTTTTATCCTTTTTCTTCTTACCTAGTTATTGTTATTTTAGTTACATTTCATTGTTATTTTATTTTTTATATTTAAAACAGAAATCACTAATAAAAATGTATTAAATAATCAGGAAAGACTTTACCAAAACGAATTAATAAGTACACACCTGCTGTAACTAAAGTAGAAGGATGAACTAAAACGGAAACAGGAATGAAAGTTGTTCGAGGCAACTACGTTGGCAATTGTTAATTATGGGTCATCGATAAATTCCTCCGCACTCGGGTGATATGCATCGCAAAAGAGAAGTTGGTGCTCCAACATGTATATTTAGATGCTTATAAATTATTGATGGAGATTTGAAGACATTTTGCTCATGAGTACGACCTGAATAGCTCCTTAGGAATTCGCTAAAATGCAAAGAAGGGGTATGACATTATAGCGTCTCAGTCGCTAAACGATGAAGGGTACGATATGTTAGCCCGAATTATCACAGAAGATGTTGGGCTCAACATTATCAGCGCAAGGCCAAAGTACCGTCAATGCAGGGTAAACATCCTGCATAAGGCGCAAAAATAAATAAATAAATAATAATGATATCATCCGTTGTGAAGGTGATGCTCAGAAAATTCTGGAATCACGAAGGCATATTGCTCACCGCATTCCAGCCTCAAGGACAAGCCGTAAATGCCAATTCCGATTATAAAACATTCAGGAAATTTCTTAAGGGCATCCAACGGAAGTTCCAGGACTCCCTCTAAAGAGTGTTCCTCTTACACGACAAAATTCGTCCTCATACTGCCAACAAGACAAATGATACGCTGAGAAATTTCAAGTGGAAACACCACGAGCATCCTCCATATAGCCACGACCTTATTTCAAATGACTTCCAATAGTTTGGCGCGTTAAAGGTAATCATTCGGGTGAACATTTTGCCGACGATGAAGCTGTACAAAGCGAAGTCACTACCTGGTTCCAACAGCAGCCTAAAGAGATTTAGGGGCTTGTGATAACGATGGGACAAGTTCCTCGTTGTACAGGGAGTTATGTTGAGAAATGAAAATTGTTAAAATCAGTGCTTTCATTTGTTAAGTTCTATATCCATTGATAACTTATTTAATGGCTTTCTGGTGTATGTTTTAAGCATTAGGCTCATATAAAACATGTACTCTTGCAATTATCATGAATAGTCAACGTGTAAACTTGAGCATTATTAACGGTTTCTAACAAAAAAAAAAAAAAAAAAAAAAAAACACCAGAAATCAATTCTCTGCCCCAATACTCCAGTATTGGTTGTTTTGTGAATTAACATGCTACTTAGTTTTGGAACCAAGATTTGTTCATAAAGAAAATTAGATTAAGGCGAATTTCTCCGTCATGTACACTATTTAAAAATCATATAACATGATCTCTCGCAGGATGCAGGATCACCCGATTTAACTTCTTCCACTGCAGTAATTTTATGTTTTAACTTAAGTAGCTTTGTAGTCGTTCGCAAAGAGGAATAGGAAATTCCCGTTTGCTCAGAAAGAGAACAAGGAGATTTTTTTATGGGAACGTTCCACAGTATGTCCAATGTTATCTAACGTTTCTTCTGTGAGTACTGTACGTGTGTACGTTTTTTTTTTTATCAAGAATACTTCCCGTTTCACGAAATTTATTCACTAATCTGCGACAGAACATTGCATGAGAGTTTCATGCGTATCAGGGAATCTCTCCGTATACATTAGGAGCAGATTCTGTACGCACGTACGAATCGTAAATAAATATTCATTGGGAAATAGAATTCCTGAGTTGAGCCATACACAGAATTAAGCCGCTTTATGAATACTTAATACACTGTCATACAATACACTAGAATTTTCCTAGAATTAAACTCTTCTGGCCTTCTTCCGGGTCTCCTGCTGGCTTCAAGCGTGGGAGCAAGAAGAGAACTACAACTGCGATCAACAGCGCGTGGAGTGATCCCGCGAAGGAAAAATCGCCCAGTATGCAGAAAATGTTCTCTTCTTAAAAACAAATCATAAATAACTTTCACTTTATTAGAAACAAAAGAAACATCGTTCGCCGTTTTGTAATTTCAAATGTTTTGAATGAATGGATTTGTAATGAAAACAACTGAGAAATTTATTAATTCTTACATAAAAATGGTATTTTAGTTGATGATATAAACGTTTTGACCAATTGTACTATTTAAATTTTTTTCTTAAGCAAAATAGTTGAAACCTAGAAATTGTGTCTTGCAATGATAAGTGGGTAAATCATTTAAGTGAAAGTAGGCATTAATTCTACCATTATGAGTAATGAATTTGACAGTTTTTCTTCTATTTTTCCACATATGCAAATATGGAGTTTTTTTTTTTTTTTTTTTTTTTTTTTGTGTTGATTCCATTTCAGTGCCCAGATAAAATTACCGGTTATTGATAGACAGAATATAAGTCCTGAACTATATATAGAAATTTAAGTTCAGACTGCATTCTGAATTTCTCCTTAGTTAAGCCAAATATTGATTTACAGAAAATAAGTTCGTTACAAAAAAATGATTGATCTCAATTTACTGTATGTCTGCAT